>VDFB02109042.1:33664713-33716764 GCA_007258455.2 Sequoia sempervirens
TGTAAGAATTACTTTGCTGCTCATAGACTCCAATTCTATTGCACCAATAATGTAGTGGAGTACAAAGCACTTGTTTATGGTCTCCTAATCGTCCTAAGGAAGAAATTTAAAATGTTGCAGGTCTCTGGTGATTCGGAGTTGGTAATAAAACAAGTCAGAAAATTGTATTCCTACCATGATAGAAGACTAGAAAACTATAGGCATAGAGTTTGGGACCTATTAAAAAGCCTAGATGCCTTTAATATTCAGTTAATCCCTTGCTCCCAAAATCATACTGATGATTCCCTAGCTCAAGCAACGAACACCCTTCAACCATTATCATTGTCTGGCCTCAAAAGGTTCACTGTTGAGCTTACCTCCACCCCATCTATGCCAAAAAATGTTACCCATTTCCAGGTGTTCAATGATGACAAGCACATCTTGGATTTCATCACCAGCTCTGATGTGTTTGCAACTCAGATAATTTATGAGGCTGAGCTTGAAGAGGTTGAATTATATATTGAAGGGGTCATCAATCTCAAGACCAATACCATTTGTGGGTGTATGGTCTAACTTGAATGGATATTCAACTTAGATCAGATCTGAGACCATGATCAACAGACAAAGAAGGATTTCATAAACAACCAATGTGATACTCATAACCTTGGAATAGCCGAGGAGGTTAAAAATGTATTCATTAGAAAAGTGTGCACACTAGAAGAGAAGAAAGGAATCATTGAGGCTTTGCAAAAGTATCATGATGTAGTTGCTTGGAGCTATGCGAATCTAAAGACATATGACACCTCAAATATCACACACACTATTCATCTCAAGCCAAATGTACGACCATTCCAACAATGACAATATCTCATTAATGTATTGTTGGAGCCTATCATTTACAAGGAAGTGCAAAAGTTACTATCAACTAGAATCATATTTCTAGTTAGGCTTTCCACTTGGGTGGCCAATTTGGTCCCGATTAGAAAAAAGAATGGAGAAATCAGACTATGTGTGGACTTTCGCAATTTGAATAGAACTTTGGAGAAAGACAATTATTTGGTGCCTTCATTGGATGAGGTGTTCCAGATTTTCAATGGTTCTCAGATGATGTCTTTCTTGGACGGATACTTTGGGTATAATCAATTCATGGTGTAGTACAAGGATAGGCACAAGACAATATTCACCACCAAGTGGGGAACTTTTTCATATAGAAGGATGTCATTTGGACTTGTTAACATTGGCGCCACTTGCTAGCGTGCAATGGACATAGCCTTTGAAGATCTGATCGGAAGGTGCATTATCATCTACATGGATGATCTTACCGTCTTTTCAAAAAAGTGAGGTGATCATGTTTCTAATCTGTGCAAAGTTTTTCAGAAATGCAGAGAATTTGGGATATCCCTTAATCTGAAGAAGTGCATCTGTAGAGTTATGGAGGGTAAGCTGCTCAGGCATGTTATTTTAGATAAAGGAATCTCAATAGATCCCAAGTGCATTTAAGCAATATTGAAGATTCAGCTGCCAGGTAGCAAGAAAGAGCTGAAGTCTTTCTTCAGAAAGATAAATTTCATCAGAAAATTCATTACAATATTTGTTGAAATAGTCAAGCCACTCAATTCCATGTTGAAACAAGATGCCAAAGTCGAGTGGACTCTGGAAGCAAAGTAGGCCTTCAAGGAAATAAAGAAAGCAATTGTTGACACACCTGTGTTAGTCAGCCCTAACTATTTGAAGTCAATCTATATTTACTCATTTGCTTCAAACCATTCATGTACTAGAATTTTGACTCAAAAGGATGATGAAGGGAGTGAGCACCCAATTTCCTTCATGAGTGCTCCCTTAAAACATGTTGAATTGAGATATCACAACTTATAAAAGAAAGTGTATGCCTTGGTTAGGGGAGTTAAGAAATTTAGACACTACATCTTGTAGAACAAGATGTTTTCCATTGTACCAGACCCAACAGTGAAGACATTGTTAATGCAGAGTGAGTTAGGAGAAAGAAGAGAAAAATGGGTCACCTTGCTACAAGAATACGACATGGAAATTCAGCCAATGAAACTAGTAAAAGGGTAGGCCCTCACCCATACAATAGTTGAAACAGTGGTTGAAGCAGGACTTGAACTCACGATTTAGCAATATCAACTTGAAGATGTCTCTCCTAGAGAGTGGTATGATGATATCATCTACTATCTATTGCATAACAAGTGCCCACCCCATTTGCAAGGAGTTCAAAAGTGTGCTCTCTAACTAAAAATAAACAACTACATGTTGTGAGGGTCCATACTTTATAAGAGGAATCATGAAGGGATCTACCTCAGATGCCTTGGAAAGGAAGAAGCAGTGCGGGTGTTAAAATAATTTCATGATAAATTTGGCACTAGTCATGGATTTGGTCCTTCCACCGCTCATCAAATCTTACAAGTAGAATACTACTAGCCAACTATATTTAAAGATGTACATGCCATGTTCAAATGTGCCATGTATGCCAAACTGCCACGACCAAAGAACACAATGTTGTTGTCCTACTACAACCAATCCTGGAGGTAAGAATGTTCATGCAATGGGGTCTGGACATCATCAATTTGATAATCCCACCATCTTTTGTAGGTCACAGGTAAATTCTAACTGCCTCTAATTATTGTACTAGATGGACAAAAGCAGTTGCATGTAGGCAATGTACCATAGAGGTAGTTACTAATTTTCTCAAAAGTTTTATTTTGAATCATTTTGGGTGCCCGTATGCTCTTATATGTGATAATGTCCATGCCTTCTCTTCACTTAAATTCGCTAGTTGGGCCTTCAATTATGACATTGCCCTCAAATTTTCATCCAATTACTATCCTCAGGGTAATGGTCTAGCTGAATCCATGAACAAAAACCTAATCATTGTGATCAAAAAATTTCTCAATAGGAATCCTAAAGACTGGCACACCTAGCTTCATTTTTCCCTTTGGGTAGATCATACATGCCACAAGGCTTCCCTGGGTGATTCCCCATTCCATCTCGTTTATGGCTTAGAGCCTTTGTTTCCTGTCCACCTCAAGATCCCTACTCTCCAATTTATCAACACCTTTAATGAAGAGGGGGATAATCGAGAAGCTTGTTTGGCTAAGTTGCTCCACCTAGAAGAAGTATGTGATCGAGCCATTGAAAATTTCGCCAAACATCAAGGTGTGATCAAGAGATGGTTCGACCGAAAAGCCAAATTTAAGGCCTTTAGAATTGCTGATTTGGTCTTATGTTAGGACAAGGCCCATGAAAAGAAAGGGGACATGACAAATTCAACAAGCTCTGGCTTGGCCCCTTTCAAATTTCTGAAATCTTAGGAGATAATGCTTTCCGGCTCAAGACACTAACTGGTGAAGACATTTCGTTTCCTATCAACGGGCGACACCTTAAGCATTAATTCCTTGTCTGAGCTCTTTCGAGCTGAGTCTTTGTAAATACCTATACATAGGTTAGTTTAGGTTCCCTTTATTTTTTGCTTTGTTGTTTTGCACTGCTTCTTTTTTTCCTGTCTCCCAGCTAAATTATTTTGCTAAGGGTGTTTCTTTGTTCTGATGTGGCGGTCATGCTCGGTTTGATGAACGGTTCACTTTGATGCTTGCTTTTAGTGTTCTTTGGATAAGTATTCACTCTCAAATATTGGTCTCTAATTATTGTTATGGAATGATCTCCTTATTTTGAACTCCTACTTGACCTAGAACATGACTCTTAATTGAATCCTTTCACACTCATCTCAAATCTTGCACAAAACACACATTAATTATTTCCAGCGAGCTATGTAGTGGTCATTATAACAGCCTAGCAAGTGAAAATCTTAAGTTTGCTTTTGTGATCTGATTCAAGTAAGGATCTCATTCTCCTTTGAGTCCCTCAGCAATTTTAGAGACCACCTCGGGTCTGCAAAACCAGAGATTCTAGGTTTTGAATGAGTCTTTATCCTTAGAACACTCTAGAGAGTTCTTCTAGAAGAGTCGCCATTTGTTGTGCCTATAGCACACCCGCCCCGTTCAAAACAGGGACCCTCTCTCCTTGCTTTGTCGGGTCGCTTTTACCTTTGCCTCATTTTGTGTGCCCCCTATTTTGAATCTTAAGTGGTCAAGGAGTCTTAGAGGTATCATCTTAAGTTGACCAAGTTACACTACCCTCAAAATTTTCAAGTCTTTGGCCTTTGCGGGGTTCCTTTGGTAGTTTTCCTTTAGATCTCAAAATTGTCGTCCTTCATGCCCTGCGGGTCCGCCCATGCGGGCCACCCTATGTGGAACTCCATCTTATCTTCGTTGTCCTTGCAGCAGCTGATTTGGCACATCCACTCACCCTGTGGGACTCGCATTGTCCAATGTTTCCCTTTCAACAACCCACCAAATGACAAATGCTTGGGTGTCGTCCACCCTGCGAACTCCGTCATTCCCACCACCGACTCTTTTGAACTGTGCGCTTACCAACTTTGGATACCTCTACACCCACATTTATGGAAGCCATTTACTGTTGAAAATTATATAAATATGCCCTTTTGATGTGTCATTGTCACCAATATTCTTTCTGGCAACCTGTTAGAGCCTTCAGCTTTCACCACCCTCACGCTCGTAGGATCTTGTCGTTGTTCAAGCACCATCATTTGCAGTGTCTTCACGAATTTCATCGAGTCTCCCAGGTAAGTTTTCTACTACCATCTTATTTGTGCACTTTTCTTTCATTTATGAAAATTCATTAAAATCTTGAGCAAAAGAACCTTAAAACTAGAAAGAAGACCACATAGCAAGCAAAACCCATGTGTTAAAAACTTGAAAACCCTTTGAAATCTGCCCTTGAGGTGCATGCAGAACTTTCACCCTCCAACATTGTTCTTGAACTAGAGCCACCAAGCCCCTGCGGCCCACAAGGCATTTGTTGTTGTGCCTTAACCATCCAATGACAAACTTTGAACAACAACCTTCACCTTCCTCAGACCTACTAATGTAGGTAGATGCTCCCCCATTGCCATCATTTTTGGACTTAAGCAAAAAATCACAAGCTGAGCGGGATCGTTTTGACCCCATGGGTCTGTGAGAGTAGGGTTCTGCACACAGATGACCCCCTTTATTTCACCATCCTAGAGGGCTAATCGGCACTGACCTCCCACCTTGCAGGACCCACAACATCTCTGTTTGTCAACTTAATTTAATGTATAACTCCTCCTGTGGACCGTTGGATGTGGATGTCCATCGTCGTCTCACCATCGATTATACACTCATCCCCAAACAACGAGGTCTTAGGTTCCTCCCGCTAGGCAGGCCCTACCCCTGTTATCTTCATCCAACCCTTTAAGACAAAGCGACTAAGTGTTGACCCCTATGGGCTGCTCATTGTGAACTTCTGTCCATAGATCTTTGTCACATGTTCACCATCCCAAATGGCCTTAGCTACCCGTTCATCTGCCCTGCGAACCCCACACTAACCACCTTCATTTAAGCCTAAAAAATGAAACAACTAAGTATGTGCTTGTGAGCCATCTAACACGGGTTATTGTCACCCTACAACCGGCATCTCGCACGGTCGAGGACCTTTACCCTTCCGCTCTATGGGCTTCGATACCTAGTTTTCCCTGAATGTTTATTGAAAACCACTAAGTAGAATTGCATGCGGGCATTCTAATGTGGGCGGCCACCATTTAGCTGCTACCCCACTTTCGCCGCTCTTAGACTGCCAAGCAAAGCCTATCACCTATTATGTGGGCCCCGACCTTACTATTTTTGTTTGGATGATAATGAACCAACAACTTCTATTGAGGACCCTCGTAGACCTGACAATGTGGACCATCGCCTACAAGTCGTCATCTCATCTTCGTCGTCCTAAATGACTGACATCCTACGTCTTTATGCAGATCTATGCCCATGTCCATCTGAACTGTCTAAACTTCAAAATTTGGGTTGAAGCCTCCCTCTTTGACTATAGGCCCCACATTGTAGGATTCTGCCTTGCCAGCACTGTTTCCAATGGTGGAGCTCCTAAACAGTCGAGATGCATCCTACACCCGTATTCCTTAGACCCGCATGCCAAATGACTATGTTAAAATTTCCAAGACCTTGAGGATGATCAACCCGATGTGCCAAAATGACTTAAACTCTTGGTGGGCCCCTTCTCAAGGTGGAAATTCCAATGCTGGTGGATCCATGTGGGTCGCCACGCCCTATTCGCCATCCACATCCAACGTATGATCTAGAAAGAGTATTATGATCTTTAAATGATAAATTATGCGATCTAACGTTGATTTTGCAGGATTTTGCTAGCATTCCCCTTGTTTTGCACATGAATATGCTTATTGTTCCTTTGCTTCTATGATTTATGGAACCAACTGCGGGACCTTCGAGGGTGTCCATAGAGAAAGAGAAGGGAAAGAAAACCCCAAAAGCACCAAGGGGAAAAGAGGATAAAGAACAAATGAAGTACAAATTTTAGGGGGTGGAGATACCATAGTTACCATAGAGTGGGATACGGTCTTGGACACCAATCTAGGACATATTGACATTGATGAATTCTGACAGAGAGTCATCACCAATCCTATTACAAAAAATGCAAAGAAGATTAGGAAAAGTGGATTGGCCAAGGAAGGTTGTTTCTCACCTGCCCTTGTGGCTCTTGAGTTGGTAATGGCCTGCAGGGAGGCATACAAAGAAAAGACCAAGAGAATTATGGATAGATATGGCACAATATTGGTTGACTTGTCCTCCAAGTCTATAGGGAAAAATTTCAACATCCCCATCTTTGATGAAATGGAGGAAACAACCAAGGAATATGTCAAGAGCACATGGAAAGTTGACCCCGTCAAATGCAAGAAGTTAATTAATCAATACTAGGTGAAGGAGAAGAGGGGAAGCACAAACAAAGTACCTCAGGAACTCTTCAAGAGTGATTTCCATGAGGATTACCATGATTTGGTAACCTTATTGAGTAGGGTTATGGGCATCCTGACTATGGCATACTTCCTAGAATGGATGTTCTATATTATAGAAGAAATTATAGGGGGAATACTAAGTTCCACTAGGAAAGAATGATCAGCAACTGCTTGCATGATTAGTTTGTGGTAGTTAAAAAGACCTCCCAATTTTACATGACCTCTTACTTGGTCTATCTGTTGGATGACTACATTCCATACAAAGGTATATTTGTGGCACCAAGTCAGACTCTAGGGAGAGAATTAAAGGTATATGATAGGCGCCCACAACTTTAGTACCGCAATTTCAATAAAGATTATCGTAGGGTGAATTATGCCTTTATCAGGAACATTATCAGACTACTCAGAGGAGACTTCGAACAAAGAGTCACTCATAGTGCCAATGCCTTTATTTGTCAATTCAGATTCCTCTTTATTCAATTTCCTAAATTTACCTACATCAGAACTAAGGGCTTCTCCAAGAGGCCACATAAGCTGCCCTGCTACCCAAATGACTGGTTGGTATTGCTCGAAGTCTCCAAGTAGCTACAACATGCACATACTCTTTTGAGTGACAAGCATCGGCCAAGCATCCCATATCCTCTCACATTTGGCCAAGGTATGTATGCGATCCCCACATCCCAATGTGCGAAATACTCTGAGAAAGAAATTAATGAATATAACCTAGAGCTCCACACTGCCCGGCCACAGATGGATCTATATGGAAAACTGAAAAAGATGGTTGGAAAAAAATATGCCCACTTACATGATGTTGAAGACTTATGGGAAAACTGCAAGGATGAAAAAGAAGTGTGCATGAGGCACTATATGCGCATGACAACATACTTTGTTAAAATGGATAACTTATTCCTAGTGCTAGATCAAATTATGGAGGAAGAAAACATCGTTATAGATCCAAAATTTGATGTCGTAGCCAACTTGTCATTGTGTCTTATTGACTGGGATGAGGAAGAGATCAATGACCTTGATTTTTTAACAAAACAAATAGAGGCCAAGACAAAGCAGTGGATTGATGAGAAAATTGCTCAGTTGAAACTACAAGGAGCAACTCTGACCTATAGTGAGCTCGAGGATGAGCTCGAGAGTGAAACTGATAGTGGGACTATGGCTTCCCCATCTGAAGAGACTTCAAAATATCATCCCACTACTAGGTCAAAGAAAAGGAAAGAGGTAGTGGAATGCTAGCCAAAACACTAAGTACATTCCAGAAAGGCATCAGAGGGCGAGCCCTCAAAGAAAGCAAAGAAATTAGGCCAATTCACCGAGATGCCCACAATTCAGGAGGACCCACTCCATGAGGGAGAGGAAGAAGAGGCTGAACGGCCAAAGTCTCCACCTACTACCTCTTCTCTTACTACCACCACCACTGCTACTACCATCACTCCCCCGCCTACATCCCAAGCATTACTTGTGGTGGTCATTGCAATTCACCTTGCCTCCACCTCACCTACTACACCTATTATGGTGATATATTCTTCCTCTGCTACTACTTCTCCATTCTCTTCTTCCTCCATGTCTCCACTAATGGCTATTCCCTTGGCCTCTACAACAATAATGCCCACTCTGACTCTCCCAAAAGCTTTTCCTAAAAACATGAAAAATATACCAACAGAGCTCACTGGAGTATTAATGAACCCAATAGTACAAGCCTCTTTAGGTCAAGCTATGGCCAGTCTCCCCGTCCCCTCTGTCACAGAACTTCCCAAAATGGAGACAACCAAGTAGATATTCGAAGAGTTGGAAATCCAAGAGAGGGAAGCGGCTAAAGAAATGGAAGAGGAAGTCGATGACTACCATGAGCATCCTAAACATCAACATCTAGTCATTGATGAGGTAGTTCATGAGGAAGAAGAAGCACAGTCCTTTGAGGAAGATGTTGAGGACCCCACCATAAAATAAATTGCAGAAACTTTTGATCAAGAGCTTGAAGAAGAGTTGGCCAAGCAACTCAAAAATGTCAGAGAGGAGGTTGAAAAGCATTCCTTGGAGAAGAAGAGGGATATAGATGAAGAAATGGAAGTAACCATAGAACCTCCAACCAAGCAACAACAAGAGAGCTACAGTGATGATGAAGAAATTCCCCCCTCAAGGGAAGAAGAAGAAAACAAAGAACAAGATAAGCCTGAAGAAGAGGATGAAACAAATAAAATCCCAGAATCATAACATCACGAAGAGAATGGGAAAGAAGGAGAAGACAAGGAATTTGAAGGGGAAGATAGCCCCAAGGAAAACATAGACACCACTAAATCACCAGAAGAAAAAGCTATATTCATTCAGGATTCAGATTAAGAACAAGAAAAAAAGATAGAACAAGAGGCTCTGGGCCATAAAGAAATGGAGATCCAACATGCCCAAAGAGAGGAAGGTGATCATGAATCACCAAAAGAAGGATCTCAAATACCTGAATGGCTAGAAAAAAAACTCTAGAAGAAGGCTCCCATCCTCATGGATCCCAAGGAGAGGTTAGAGACCACCTTGGCCCGAGCACTGATAGGGACAAAGAAGAAGAAGAAACCAAGGGTCAGATCCCATCTCACGATGGATGCCTTGAGATCAAGGACCATACAAATAGCTACCCCAGTGGTGGAAGGAGAAGGAGTCAACTACAATATCTCCATCATTAGCCTAGGAACTGCCACTAGAGAGCAAAAAATTGATCATCTCCAAGGATCCATTGCTACTATTGTACATCAGATGAATAAGAAAAATCTTCTAAGGAGGAACTAAAGGCACAGGTGGCAGAACTTACGGCCTACATATAACAATGGTCCTGTACTGAAGAATTTCCTACCACATCATCAACCACTCCTCTGCTGCTTTCTAAAGATCATATCATCAAACTTGAAAGGAGAAATAATTGGACAAAGGTCATCGAAGACTAGTTCTGATAGGTGGTCTACAATGGAGATATGGGTATTAGTCACACTGCACATATAGTAAATAAGTTTTGGGAGGTGCAAAAGTAGCTCGAAGGCACAAGGAAATTATGTACTGACTTCCCAGAGCTATATAGAATCACATACCCTAAGCTTGAGGCTATCCTCAAGATGCCCGAGAGAACATGGGAAAAAGAACTGGCATTGGTAAAAGATGATCATTGGCTTGTGGAAACATGGAAACTAGGCCTTGATCATATAAGAGAAATTATGGAGCGGGTGTTCCATGAAGTGGAGCTTGACATAGATTGGGTCAAAGAACATTTAGCAACTTATGGAGAATATTTGAAGCTCATGATGGACTATGACATGTCCTCCGTCAAGCTGGATCCAGAGAAGATAAGGTCATACTTTCATAAGATGGAAAATGGGTCACTGATGCACTCACACCATATTTTATGGATTTCGTTGCTTGAGCCTTCGCTCAATCAGAGCAAGTGATCAAGAATACGCCAAAATGCAACAAGGATTAGGACTTGATCACCAACAAGTCTAGAAAGTTAAATTTCTAGGTGCTCCAATTCAACATAATGGAGTGGAACAAGCTCTAGGTGTTGATCAACAAGTTCGTGGAGTATACTACTATGAAGAAACATGAAGGAAATCTGGTCATAGATGATGAATTTCTCACAGTATAGCTGCAACAAAAGGGAAATCAGCTAAAAGACAAAAGTGCTACAACGCTAAGCACTAGAAGACAAATTAGGCTAAAAGACAGACATATTTTATATTGTAAAATATTAAGGGGTAGGTGAAACCCTAATTTGTAGTGAATCTTGGCCGCACAATGAGATTAAATCTTGGCCATTCATTTTTCTTTTTGGACACTATAAATAGGGGGTCTCCTCTCATTTTCAAGAGAGAGTTGATTTGTTGTAAAGACATGGTGTTGAAATTCTAATAGAAATTCATTGCTTTTGGGTGGATTATTGAGTTTCATTTCATGTTACATGATTCTTATCCTTATAATTAATAGATTTGAGTAGATTTACTTTGTTGTTCTATTTGTTTAGCATGCTTTAGTATATTAGTTAATGTTGTTCGTTGGTATTGAAGAATTTTGTTGTGTTGATGCCCTTCCCTGTTCATGATTTTTGTTGTTTATTGATGATAAATAGCAATGTAAAGCTAGTCTAAACATGAATTGAATGTTGCACTTAAATTCCATCTTTTATTCATGTTTATGGTGAATGAATGGTTGAAAATATATAGACCTTAGAAGATTGCACTAGTTTCATGAGACTGTGAGATGATTTGATTAAGTGGAACTTAGTTTTAGGAAGGTTGTCCACTTTAGAGCCCTCCATTATCACTGTTCATTTGTAGTTTCAACTCTAGGAACTTCCTCCCTTCCCTAACCTTTTAAATTTCTTTAAATTAGTAATTTAGAAATAGTTCTAGCATCATTGTAAATCCAAATCTAGTGATGAAAGTGGAATCTTAGACTGTTGTTTTGAACTTGCAGCAATTGCAAATCAACTCCAATATTTAAAGAACTCCATTTTTAATAATAAATTCCCTTTCAACTTAACACACATAAGACTTCCCTGTGATTACCAACAAATCACGTGAAACAACTGAGATATTCCAAGCACTGTCATGACCTCACACCTAAGAGACCTTGGGGTGATTTTTTGCAACTTGTTTGTAGGAGATTTCCTTTCAAGAGAGCTAATGCACTTCTGCAGTACCTATTTTGAGAAGTGCAAAAATATCCATCAACAACAAGAACTTGAAGCTCCTCTCAAAAACCTACATCTATTTTGTGCAAGTAGAGTTTCATCATGTAACTAGAAGTCAAATCCAATGTATCCTCTATTTAGGTACCCCAAACTAAACTCCTAACTGATCGTTGGTCAAGAAAATATCTTCCAAGCTTCTCCTTAAAGTTGGTGCCCAAGAATGGGCCCACTTAACTCAGCCTTGTAAATATCTTCTCATGCAAAATGTGTTAACTCCAAGATGCCAACTTGGGTGCCCAAGGTGGGTCCAAGTCTATCTTTGTTAACATAAACATATTTATCCATTAATCCATGCAAACATTATGCATGATTGATCATCCCCACTTAACTGAATGTATCACCTGCTATTTGTCATGCAACTCAATTCAATTGAAGTCAACTAACATGCAACTCAAACTAACTACATGCAACTGAAGATAACTAAACCATAACTAAACTAAATTAAACTAAACTAAACTGAACTAAACTGATGTTGAACTGAACTGAACTCCACTCATGTAAATGTCAATCCCTAACTTGTAGGATCTTTACACGGATTACTGAAGTGTTATCTCTTCTCCAAATAGTTAAATTAAACAAGGTGGGTTCCACCTTCCATGTGAGTACCCCATGTGCTCCTATTTTTTAGGAGCTCTTTTTGGGCGTCCCCACATGTTCCTATCATTTAGAAATAATTACAAATGTCAATTTACATGTTCATTTCATTCAAATTTAATCTCTTTCTAATCCTAGTGTTGGGGAACACTTTCCAAGGACTTAGTAGATACATGAAATATGTTTAGGATTGCAATTAAATGGCATCCTATTCCCAACAAATTCAAGATCAATCATCATGGAAAGTTTCTAATTCCTTCATTTCATGTTCATGCGTCATATTATTTTTTCATTTGGTTTAATTACCTAAAAGGCGTTTGACCAAGGCAAACCCCTATCCCCTAACATTCAACATTTCTCTCTCTTTCATTGTGTGTTTTTAGATTTAGGTAAGTTTTGTGTTAAACAAGTGTAGGACAACTGAGAGGGGGGGTGAATCAGTTGTCACACAAATCTATACTTAAAAACTTTATCACTCATCAATTCATTAACCACACTATTCTATTATTAAACATAAGCATGAATCACAGATAATAGAAAGTAAATCAACACAATGAACACCAGATTTTTACGTGGAAAACCCAATAAGGGAAAAACCATGGTGAGGGTTAACTCACAATATAAAGATTATAGAAAAGGGTTCACTACCCAAAAGAGGACTCACTGTCCAAGTACAAAGGCTCACTGCCTACAAAGGACTCACTGTCCAATAGGGAGGCTCACTGCCTACAGATACAAAAGAGAATATAAGATCTGCCACTACAATTAAATCACATCCGTAGGATTACAAAAACCCTTGTCTCACTGTCTTCAACACAACTCACACACACACTTCTTCTCTTATGATTTGTGGCTTACTTTCATCACTTTGTGTCACACTATCATACAACTCTTCACAATTCAACTTGCTTTTATACCATCCTCAACCTTAGAAACATTTACCAAGGTCAGCCACAAAAAAATGTTACATAAATTCAAATTAGGTTGGCAACTCAAAATTCCCACAGTGGAAAGGAATAAGTGTGGACCAATAAAATTATTTTCTTTAACTAACTACATGCTTCCTTAATTGAATTTTGTTCCTTGAATGAAGTGTAAACACTAGGTCAGCCAAACCTAATGAAAAAACATATAAACATTGATGCACATGCTTCCCAACAAGAAGATGATGCGTGAATGATACAACACACTTCAATATACATGAGAGTATATCTTAGAATCTTCCAGATACATCTGCAACAAAAACAACAGACTTCAATCACTAAATTCCTTTTACTAGTCAATCAAGACTGTGCAAACTCATATAGGAATATTGAAGCATGAATTCCTTGTTACCAAACTCCAAACCTCTTCGCCAAAGCATAGGAAAGACCTTCACAAGACATATCCCAAATCCACGCGATCTGAAACAAAATAGCCTAGGACTGCAAATCAGAAACATTTCTCTCAGTCCACAGAAAATCAATACTTGCCAAACAGTCCACATACCAATTAACACAACTTCCATGTACAATCTCACCAGAAGCTGAAACTCATCATATGTTACCATGAGATTACCATTAACAAACCTTCAAATCAGCACAAGTATAGGATCAACACAAGAGAAACACGGAGCACATTCTGAACACACTAAACACTCTGACTTCTCTTCTTTATTTAATTTTCTCAAAAGAACTTGGAAACTCACCAATACAACACATCTGCAACACCATAAAGATAGCTCAACGTACTCACAACACCTCAGAAGCATCTCAACTATACATGTACAAACATCAACATACTAAACTGTGTTGACATCAATGACAACACTACCAAACTACCTCATATTTGCAACAATCTTCCCCTTTGTCATTGATGGAAACACATAACATTTTCTCCCCATTTGAAATCAATGGAAAATAAAAATAATTATGATTACTCCCCCTTAGGAATACACCCGTAGTATAAAAATGAAACCACTTCTACTCCCCCTACGGAGTAGACCCAATAATCAATCTAGATAAATGAAGAATCTGTGAATTCATTGGACTGATTGACCTTCATGTGCACCTAGTTAGGAGGGCCAACGACCCCCAACATCTCCCTAATATGCTCAAAAGCATCATTCGAAATATCCTTAGTAAAGATGTATGCAATTTGTTCCTTTGTAGTCACATACTCTAATATGACTTCATTCTCCAACACTTTTTCTCTTAGGAAATGGTATTTGATAGATATATACTTCATTCTTGAATGCATAACCAGGTTCTTCAAAAAATTTATTGCACTTTTATTGTCACAAAAATAGAGATAGGCTCATCATATACCACACCAATATCTTTATGAGTTTGCTTCATCCACAAAACTTGTGTGCAATAGGATGCTGCAGCAATATATTCTGCCTCTACAATAGATAAAGAAACCGAGTCTTCATTCTTACTCAACCATGAAAACAATCTCCCACCAAGAAAGAAAGCACCACCACTGGTACTCTTCTAGTCATCTACACATCCAGACCAATCAACATCTAAATAAGCACTTAAGGTAAATTCATTACTTTTAGGATACCATAGTCCATAATCCAATGTACCTTTCAGGTATCTAAATATCCTCTTTATAGCTACAACATGTGCCTCTTTAGGATCTACTTGGAATTTGGAAACTAAACACACTGCATGCATAATATCTGGTCTGGTAGCAGTGAGATATAGTAATCTGCCAATCATGGATATGTATTTTCTCTTATCAGTCTTAGTAGATTCATCATCCTTGCTTAGCTTACATCTAGTTACCATAGGAGCACAAACTGGTTTAGAATCTTCCATCCCAAAAAATTTCAACAACTCTTTTACATACTTAGATTGTGAAATGAATATCCCCTTATCAGTTTGATTTACTTGTAGACCAAGGAATAAATTCAAATCACCAATCATAGACATCTCAAATTCTTTCTGCATTTCTTCAACAAATTTTTTACACATGCCATCATTTCCACCAAAAATGATATCATCAACATAAACAACTACAATCAACATCTTATTACCTTGCACTTTGAAGTAGAGATTACTGTCAGTAGAACCTTTGTTGAATCATTTCTTTGTCAGATATCTGTCTAGTCTTGCATACCGAGCTCTAGGAGCTTGCTTTAATCCATACAATGTTTTCTTCAATTTACAAACCATATCCGGTCTGTTAGACAACTGAAACCCTTCAGTTTTCTCCATGTACACTTCTTCCTCCAACTCACCATTTAAAAAAGTTGACTTAACATCCATCTAATATACCTTAAATTCCTTATGGGAAAAGAATGCGAAAAACATTCTGATAGCTTCCATTCTGGCCATAGGAAAAAAATTCTCTTCAAAGTTTGTACCTTCAACTTGTGAAAATCCTTTGCATACTAGTCTTGCCTTATTCCTTACTACTTCTCCATTTTCATTCAGTTTGTTTCATAACACCCATTTAGATCCAATCAACTTTTTTTTTTCTCAAGTCTAGGGACTATTTCCCATGTCTGATTCTTTTCTATCTGTTGTAATTCCTCTTTCATAGCTCTCATCCAACTTTCATCTTCACATGCTTCTTTTACAGATTTAGGTTCTATTTTAGAAAGTAAACACAAATTTACCTCAACTAAAACTCTTCTTCTTGTCTTCACTCCTTCACTCTTGTCTCCAATTATTTGATCTTCCAAATGATTCTTTTGTACATATTTAGGAGTCCTCTAATAGGAGGTTCTTGTTAGAAACCCAGATCTGATTGCAAACCAGAAAAATCACCTTCCATGAAAGAGAAAAACGAAAAAGCAGAGATTTTCAAAAGATGTGCAAATTAATATATTTGAAGTACCAATAATTACAAGAGATAATTTGCTTTATAAAATCAAAGATGTATAACCCTAATCTTATCTTGAGCAACAAGATAAGGATGACAACTAATTAACCTAGGAATTAAATAATTACCTAAGTAAACTTATGTAAAGTGTAATTAAATATTAATTACACCAACACCCCCCCCATAAGTGCAACTTAGGGAGAAGCAAATTATTATGCAAATATGAGTCCCGACAACAAGGCCTGATTAGGTACTCATGTACAAATGCAAATATGAGGTAGAGAAGGAAAACCCAGTGGGACAAAACCCCCCTACAATGAGATGACTGCTGCAAAGAAGCACTAGAAGAACACTATGGAGTAACACTAGAACCGCAATCCGACAAGCAAGGAAAGAGACCTCTGTCTACAACTGAAACCAAAAATAGAATCATGATAATGTGACAGCAGACCCGATGCCACGAAACACTGGAAAACTCACAAACTGGAACAACCCTAGAATCTGTGAAGCAACATTAGATGAAATGATGATAGAATCTGGAAACTATGTATCTCGATGTCGATGCCAAACTGAGACTAAAAATATTCCATGGGAGGGAGTACCTAAAAAAGACTCTGGAACATTAACCATCAAAACATGGCCCTCAAACTAAGAAGGATCTGAACCAATGAGGATCAAGAAACATAATCTCTCAATTGAAGAATCTGATATGTGTCATGCTATAGCAAAAATGTGGCCAAAAGAAACTAGGAAACCAAATAACCCATGCGAGTTGCCAACAAATCAAGATAAATATGGAGATCAAAGTGCATGCACACTCTAATCAGATTATTATGCAAGAAACCCCCCTGATAGAACTTTATCTCAGTTCATTTATTACAATAACCCAACGATTGTAAAAGGAGAGAATCCTAAGCATGCATAAGTTACAGAAAATAATATGAAGTGGTACTGAAATGAAGTACAAATATTCAAGTTTCACCTTTCCAACTACCAAAAACATCCAAGTAATCTCCAAAACACCCATCGGGACAAATATGGAATAACGATAAACTTGGGAAAAATACAGAAAAAGTGCATGGACATCAAGATAGAGCTCCTCAATACCTTTCCAACACCACAAAGAAGACGAAAATTGGAGATCATGGCAAAACGTTATGAGCTCGGAAGTCCAAAATAAAAATCTGACTTCAAACAATAATAAATGCAGATAAACAGCAAAATACTGAAAAATAAACAACACCACTGGAAAGTGCTCAAAACTAGCTTTCCGGCGATATCTCATTTTTTTCGATTTCGATACTGTATGCCCAAGTTATGACCAAAAAAAAACTTGCTCCTTTAGGGAAAATCAAGGCTAGGAGGGGCAAAGAGGGTCGTACAGCCGATGATGTCATGCTGACGTCAGCAATTCACGGTAAAAAAATTGACGACCATTTGGCTATCGGGGCAAAAAAATGCCCCCCCTTGCCAAAAAAATTTTTTGATTGCCAGTTTCACAAAAAAAATGCTAGAATATTCCAGAACCCCTTCAGAATCCATAGAGAATATTCACTGGGGCTGAGCGCTTAGTTTCGAGGCTCTTGGTCATACATATGACCACAGCCTAGATGGAGAGAGCCCACAGGGACTAGCCGAAGAGCCTGGTGCTCCAAAGGACCGTAGGCTTAGACTTTAAGCCCATAGGAGTTGTGTAGAGCGAGCAGAAGGGAGTGGTGGCAAGCTGGCGGAGGAATGGGGTGGTGGCGGCAGAACGGTGGCCACCCGGTGGCCACCGGGTGGTGGACTCCTTCTGTACTGGAAGCGCCGACGGTAAACCCAAAAAACACCCTTTTTTTAATTTTGCCTCAAAAATAACTTTCACCAAAATTGAAAAAACGAAAGGCGATCTTAGGGTTTTTGGCCACTGCGAACGCAATGGTGACCTTTGTTTGTGCCCAAAGTGCCCCAAAAAATTAGCTACCCCTAGAACTTGCAAAAAATATCCCAACCTGAAACCCTCATAGATCTGGCAAATGATGGCCAAAATCTAAAAAATAAAAGCCAATCTTGACTTTTTCCAGGGCTCTGAATCCAATGGTGAAGCTCGATCTGATCCAAAATGCCTCATAGATGAACTCAAGGCATGATACCCTCGAGGGATCCCGAACGAACCCTACAATTATTTTCTCAAAAATATGAGAAGGGGCTGCAAATCAAGGCTCTGATACCATGTTAGAAACCAAGATCTGATTGCAAACTAGAAAAATCACCTTCCACAGAAGAGAAAAATGAAAAAGCAAAGATTTGCAAAAGATGTGCAAATTAATATATTCGAAGTACCAATAATTACAAGAGATAATTTGCTTTATAAAAGCAAAGATGCATAACCCTAATCTTATCTTGAGCAACAAGATAGCTCAACAAGATAAGGATGACAACTAATTAACCTAGGAATCAAATAATTACCTAAGTAAACTTATGTAAAGTGTAATTAAATATTAATTACACCAACAATTCTGGTTCATCCTCTTCTTCTTCTTCCACTTATTCCTCTTATTCTTTCTCTTCTTCCTCTTCCTTTTCCATATTTTCTTCAGGTATATGTCCATAGATAGGATCATCAAGTTCAACTTCACTTATCTCAATAGGTCTGCGTATGTCTTCATCAACTTTCGCATTAGCACTTTCAATGATTTTTCTCAATCTTTTGTTGAATCATCTATATGCCTTGATAGTAGTGGAGTATCCAAGAAATATTCCTTCATTGCATCTAGCATCAAACTTTCTAAGATTTTCATCATCTCTTTTAATATAGCATTTGCTTCCAAATACCTTAAAATATTTCACAGTAGGAGTCTTACCAGTCCATAACTCAAAAGGTGTCTTTGAGTTGTTGTGTTTGATTTGAACTCTATTAAGAACATAAACAGTAGTATGTAACGCTTCTCTCCAATACACATTCGGTACATTAGACTCTTTCATCATAGTTCTAGCAGCTTCCTGAATAGTCATATTTTCCTTTTCAACTACTCCATTCAGTTGTGGGGTTCTCGAAGCAGAGAATTGTCTTTTTATACCATGCTTCTCATAGAATTTATTAAATTCACCAGAAGTGAATTCACCACCTTGATTAAATATCAAACACTTGATTTTCAGATTTACTTCATTTTCCACTCTTGCTTTGAATACCTTAAACCTATCCAAGGCCTGATTCTTTTATCTAAGAAAAGCAACCCATGTCATTCAAGTATAATCATCAATAAGCAACATAAAGTACATGTCTCCATTCAGGATTCATGACCTAGTAGGACCACAGAGATTGGTGTGAATCAACTCCAGCATTCTGGAAGTAAAATATTATTTTCCCTAAAAGCTACATCTTGTCTGCTTTCCCAATTGACAATTTATGCACATAGCATTAGAAGGTCTTGTGATTCTAGGTAGTCCTCTCATTAGCACTTATCTTGACTAGGTTATCAAAGTTCACATGTCCCATTCTTTGATGCCATAACCAACTTTCACTGATTTGAAATACAAGGCAATCATGTCCCATTCTTCAATGCCATAACCATCAACTCCCTTCAATTGATGGATGCTTCCATGAGTTCTTCTTCCAGTTGCAATCATATCCCCCTTTCTAGATCCTTTTTTGATTTCACGGGTATTGTTCTGAAAAACAAG
Source organism: Sequoia sempervirens (assembly GCA_007258455.2). Classification (NCBI taxonomy): domain Eukaryota; kingdom Viridiplantae; phylum Streptophyta; class Pinopsida; order Cupressales; family Cupressaceae; genus Sequoia; species Sequoia sempervirens. The sequence continues at coordinate 33,684,381 of VDFB02109042.1, forward strand.
TTTAAAGCCATTGTTGCAATCTAATGAACACTCAAAAGATTATGTCTCAAACCCTTCACATAATATACATCATCAATATTATGCACCCCATCAAAATTGATTAAACCTTTACCACAGATCTTAGCTCCTGAATCATCACCGAACATTACTAAACCACCATCATATTTTTCAAGTTTAGTGAACTTACTCTTATCTCCAGTTAGGTGACAAGAACATCCATTGTCAATTACCTAGTAGTCTTCATCCTATCTTGCATGAAAAGCGGTAACCAAAGAACCTTCCCTCATATTCTTCTTAACCTCCAAAGCCATCTTACTTGCACATTTTCTAGAGTTAGTAGATATAGATTTATTTTCCAAATCTAAGAATAAGCATTCACTATCATCAATCTCATTATCAGATTCATCATCAAAAATACTTGTCTCTTCCTTAACATAGTGCAACTTCTTATACCTTTTATCCTTCCTATCCTTATCTTTATAATCCTTGTTCTTCTTATGTGTAGCCCTATTCAGGCATCTCAAAGCATAATGAACAATGTTACAACTAAAGCATTTGAAGGGAAACATACCTTTATCTTTTCCAGTTCCTTTCTTCAATTTCCTGGTGAAATTTGCTTCCAACTCTTCATCATCACTATCCGGTTCTTCAATCTTCAAAGCCTTGAATTTCATTTCTATCTTCTCTTTTGCCTTTTCGTCTTTCTAGAACTTTCTTATCTCAAATGATTGCAAGGTGCCAAACAAATCTTCTAGAGTGTACTTTTTAGGATGATACATTTCTTCAATAACAAAGATCTTGTCAGTGTAACATTCTGGTAGAGTGATCAAGATCTTCTCGATTATATCTTCATCTGCTAGTTTTCCTCCTTGATTCTTAATGTCATTTGCTGCTAATTCAATTCTCTAAAAGAAACTTGTAAATTCTTCACCATCTTCCATCTTTAGGTTCACAAATCTATGCTTTGCTGCCAACCTCTTTGTTAATTTCACCTTTTCATTTCCTTCATACATGTCTTCCAACTTTTTCTAGACCTCATATGCAGTATCCAGAGAATTAACCTTGACTCGCTTAGTTTTAGATAAACCACTATGAATTTCATACTTCGCCTTCTCATTTTCTTCATAAGCAGAGATCACATTTTTAGAACTAACACCACCAGACGAAAGTGTATACTTGTTCTCAACAGCCTTCCAAGTCTTAAAACCAAGAGAGATAATGTATCCTCTCATCTATCCCTTCCACTCCTTGTAGTCAGTTCCATCAAACATAGGGATCGCCAATTTGTGTGTCATTGGATGTTCCATAAGCGGTTAAGCTCTACATAAGGAACCACAAGCTCTAATACCAATTGTTAAACATGCACAAGACAACTGAGAGGGGGGATGAATCAATCATTACACAAATCTATTCTTAAAAAATTTATCACTCATCAATTCATTAACCACACTATTATGTTATTAAACATAAGCATGAATCACAAAAAACAAAAATTAAATCAACACAATGAACACCATATTTTTACATGGAAAACCCAATAAGGGAAAAACCACAATGAGGGTTAATTCACAATATAAAGATTATAGAAAAAGGCTCACTGCCCAAAAGAGGACTCACTATCCAAGTACAAAGGTTCACTGTCCAACAAAGGGGCTCACTTCCTATAGATACAAAAGAGAATAAAAGATCGACCACTGCAATTAAAGCACATTCGCAGGATTATAGAAACCCTTGTCTCACTGTATTCAACACAACTCGCACACACACTTTTGTTATGATTTGTGGCTTATTTTCATCACTTTGCATCACACTATCATACAACTCTTCACAATTCAACTTGCTTTTATACCATCCTCAACCTTAGAAACATTTACCAAGGTTGGCCACAAAACAATGTTTCATAAATTCAAATTAGGTCGGCAACTCAAAATTCCCACGGTGGAAAGGAATAAGAGTGGACCAATAAAATTATTTTCTTTAACTAACTACACGCTTCCTTAATTGAATTTTATTCCTTGAATGAAGTGTAAACACCAGGTCAGCCAAACCTAATGAAAACACATATAAACATTGATGCACACACTTCCCAACAAGAAGATGACGTGCAGATGACACAACACACTTCAATATACACGAGAGTATATATTAGAATCTTCTAGATACATCCACAACAAAAACAATAGACTTCAATCATTGAATTCCTTTTACCAGTCAATCCAGACTGTGCAAACTCATACAAGAATATTGAAGCATGACTTCCTTGTTACCAAACTCCAAACCTCTTTTCCAAAGCATAGGAAAGACCTTCACAAGACATATCCCAAATCCACACAATCTAAAACAAAACAATGGAGGATTGCGGAGCAAAAACATTTCTCTCAATCCACAAAAAGTCAATACTTTCCAAATAGTCCACATACCGGTGAACACAACTTCCATGTACCATCTCACCAGAAGTTGAAACTCAGCATATGTTACCATGAGATTACCATTAACAAACCTTCAGATCCACACAAGCATAGGATCAACACAGGAGAAATGTGGAGCACATACCGGAGCACATTCTAAACACACTCAACACTCTAACTTCTCTTCTTTATTTAATTTTCTCAAAAGCACTTGGAAACTCACCAATACAACTCAGCTCTATATATGTACAAACATCAACATACTAAATTGTGTTGACATCAATGACAACACCACCAAACTAGCTCATATTTGCAACACTTTGAAGGTTTAGAAGTCATTGAAGAATAAGTTGCAAATTTTTTGAAGACATCTCCTTGTTGGCTAGGTCAAAATCTACACTAAAAGTCACTTACAACTTTGGAAATCAGAGTTTTAGATCCTGCTACCTGGAGAAGTGGAAAGTGCAAACTGAGGGTTTCCATTTCAACTTTTAGATTTTCAGAAAATACAAACTGAACTAAGTCACCATCAATGGTGACTTAGTCCCACTATACATGTTCTTCAGGTTTTTCTATAGATTTAGATACCCATTTGACTGAAACAGGCTCCAAAACAGTTTTCCAGATCAGGATTAAGTCGCCCAGAATGGCATAAGTGTCCCAATAGGTTAAAATTTCAAAATTAGTAGCATTTCCAGTCTCCAACACATTTCTAGGTGCACGTGTTTAGTTTACATTTTTCTATTTTTTTCCATTTGCATTTCTAGGTCATTTAGTTTATTTTTGGATATCACAATGTGTTTTCAAACAAAGTACATTTTCTTAGTTTAGCATTAATAATTCATCTCTTTTATCAATCCTTTGCATCTAGGGAATTCTATTTAGGCATATTTCAATCATATCAGCATTATTCTTGAGTAAACCCCCAAGTTTTGGTGGGATACCTCTCTCCTTTTAGGTGCAAAACCCTAGAAGTGCAAGAGAGTGCCTATTTACAAAAATTTGTGGTTCAGTGATTTAATCCTCACCGTGGTTTTTCCCTGATTAGGGTTTTCCATGTAAATATAGTGTTCTATTATGTATGATTGTTGTTTTGTTTATTTTTCTTGTGTTTACATGCATACAGATGCTTAATAAGGGTTTAAATATAAATAAGGGTTTGAAGGTTTTAATATACAACTGATTCATCCCCCTTTCTCAATTTTCTTATGTTTCTAACAATTGGTATCAAAGTAGAGGTTCCTTAGAAGAAGATTAACCACTTGAGGTAGATCTAGATGGTGCACAATAATGGTGTCAAAGCTCCTATATTCAATGGAACAAATTATCCTTTCTGGAAATCCAAGATGGAAGCCTTTCTTTTATTATTAGGGTTTTGTGTATGAAAGTTAGTTGAAGATGGATATACTATACCTGCTACTACTCCGACAAGTGAAGATGATATCAAGGATTGTGAGAGTAATGGCAAAGCAAGGAATTCTATTTTTAGTGGTATTTTTTATTCAAAACTTGTGAATGTGATAAGCTACAAAACTGCTAAAGAGATCTCGGAGAAGTTGAAAAGAATTTATGAAGGAGATGATAAATTCAAGAAAGAAAAGATGCAGAATTTCAAAGCCAAATTTGAAACCCTAAGGATGTCAAAATATGAAGATATTGTAGGCTACATATGAAGGGTGGATGGAATTTTCAATGTCATAAATGGTCTTGGTGGGAAACTGGAGGAAAGTGAAGTTGTGAAAAAGGTATTAAGAACTCTTCCTAAATATTATAGTGCTAAATTTTCTGGTATTGAGGAAGCTCTGAATTTGGATCAATATAATAGAGATCAAATGTTTGGTGCTTTAACTTATTTTGAATTAAAACAGTTTGACTAAGATGCTTCAAGAAAAGAAACTTCTTTTAAATTCAGTAAGAAAGAGAGGAATGCTGAATTTGATCTAGATGATCTTGATGAGTGGAATAAAATTTTGTAAGGAGATTGAAAAAGGGTACTAGAAAATACTAAGGTAATTTATTTGTGTAGTCATGGCTGGAGGGTCTAAAAAGGATTGTCCAACTATGCAACCTAGATTTTAACACAGCAGAAATAACACAAGAAATTCTTAGCAAACATAAACTATCATAGATTCAATAACTTGTAGTCCTACATGCATCATATGCCATATATGCAAAATGACTAGGGCTCACAAGCCTCCCGCAAGGGCATTACAAGATATTACAATTGGCACAAGGCCTTATTACAACAATTAGAACTATCTGAAAGATATTTGGTTATCTCCTAATTATCTAACTACTGAACCAATGAATTAACTACTTTCTAATGGATTAAAATTATATTAAATATGAATCTCTAACTCCAATTATGATATGTGTTAAATAGGTGCAGGACACCTAAGAGGAGGGGTGAATCAGTTGTCACACAAATTCAATCTTAAAACTTTATCACTTATCAAATATTCAACCACACTATTATGTTATTAAATATAAGCATGAAACATAAATAGTAGAAAGCAAATCAACACAATGAACACCATATTTTTATGTGGAAAAACCAATAAGGGAAAAACCATTGTGAGGGTTAACTCACAATATAAAGATTGTAAACTGAATACAGAGGCTCACTACCCAAAAAAGGAGGACTCACTGTCCAAATACAAAGGCTCGCTATCTACAAAGGACTCACTATCCAACAGGGAGGCTCACTACCTACAAATACATAAGAGAACAAAAGATCCACCACTGCAATTAAAGCACATTCACAGAATTGCAGAAACCTTTAGTTCACTTCCTTCAACAAACTAAAAAATGGCTATCACAACTCACTCACACACACTTCTGCTCTTATGATTTGTGGCACACTTTTGTCACTTTTCATCACACGGTCATACTATTCTTCACAACTTGACTTGCTTTTATACTATTCTCAACCTTAGAAACATTTACCAAGGTCGGCCACAATACATCATTTCACAAATACAAATTAGGTCGGAAACTCTAAATTCCTGCGGTGGAAAGGAATAAGAGTAGACCAATAAAACATATAACCAAGACCACAAATAATATTCTTGAATCTTCTACATGATTCCTTAATTAAATTTTATTCTTTGAATGAAGTGCAAACACTAGATCGGCCAAACCTAATGAAAACACAAATGAACAATGATGTGCACGCTTCCCAACTAGAAGATGACATGTGACCACAAAACACTTCCTTAAGCACAAGAATACATTTCAGAACCTTCTAGTTACATCCACAACAAGAAAAACAAGCTTTAATCACTGAATTTCTTTCATCAATCAATTCAGACTATGCAAACACACACAAAAATACTAAAACAACAACTTTCAAACTACCAAACTCCAAACCTCTTTGCCAGAGCATAGGAAAGACCTCCACAAGACATATCCCAGATTCACAAGATCTTTAATGAAACAAAGAAAATATGAAAAGCAACAATATTTCTCCCAGTCCATAAAATATTGACTCTACCAATAGAACACACATACCAGTGGACACAACTTTCACGTACCTTCTCACCAAAAGCTAAAACTTAGCATATGTTACCATGAAAATACCAAAAACACACCTTCAGATCCGCACAAGCATAGGATCAACATAGGAGAAATGTAGAACACATACTGGAGCACAATTTGAATACATTCCTTCTTTTGACTTATTTATTAATTTTCTCAAAAGCACTTGGAAACTCACCAAACCAGCACATATGCAACACCATACAAATAGCTCCATTTACTCACAAAATCTTACCAGCAACTCAACCATACATGCACAATATGCAACATACATAACTGGGTTGACATCAATGACAACATTAATGACAACACCACCAAACTAGCTCATACTTGCAACAATCTCCCCCTTTGTCATTGATGGAAACACATAACCTTTTCTCCCCCTTTGACATCAATGGAAAAAAACAACTACTCTGATTACTCCCCGTTAGGAGTATACTCATACTGCAACAATGAAAACCTTTTCTACTCCCCCTACAAAGTAGACCCATCTACTAGTCTAGATAAATAAAGAATCTATGAATTCACTGGATTGATGCACCTTCATGTGCACGACCCCCAACCTCTCCCTAAAATGCTCAAAATTATCCTTCAAAAGAGATTTAGTAAATATGTTTGTAATTTGTTCCTTGTTGTCACATACTCTAGTCTGACCTCATTCTCCAACACTTTCTCTCTCAGAAAATGATACTTGATAGATATATGCTTCGTTCTTGAATGCATAACCGGATTCTTCAAAATGTTTATTGCACTTGTATTATCATAGAAAATAGAAATAGGCTCATCACATACCACACCAATATCTTTCATAGTTTGCTTCATCCACAGAACTTGTGTGCAACAAGATGTTGTAGTAATATATTTTTCCTTTGTAGTGGATAAAGAAACTGAGTCTTGCTTTTTGCTCAGCCATGAAACTAGTCTTCCACCAAGAAAGAAAGCACAACCACTGGTACTCTTTCGGTCATCTACACATCTAGCCCAATCAACATTTGAATAGGCACTCAGAGTGAAATCACTACTCTTAGGGTACCATAATCCATTATACAATGTGCCTTTAAGATATCTAAATATCCTTTTTACAGCTATAATATGTGCTTCTCTAAGATCTACTTGAAATCTAGCAACTAAACACACTGCATGCATAATATTTGGTTTGGTACCAGTAAGATATAGAAATTCGCCAATCATGGATCTTTATTTTCTCTAATCAGTCTTAGCAGATTCATCATCCTTGCTCATCTTACATCCAGTTACCATAGGAGTACAAACCATTTTAGAATCCTCCATCCCAAACTTTTTCAACAACTCTTTTACATACTTAGATTGTGAAATGAATATCCCTTTATTAGTTTGATTCACTTGTAGACCAGGGAAGAAATTCAATTCACCAATCATAGACATCTCAAATTCTTTCTACATTTCTTCAGCAAACTTTTTACACATGCCTTCATTTCCACCAAAGATGATATCATCAACATAAACGGCCACAATCAACATCTTATTACCTTGCATTTTGAAGTAGATATTGTTATCCGCAGAACCTTTGTTGAATCCTTGCTTTGTCAGATATTTATCCAGTCTTGCATACCAAGCTCTAGGAGCTTGCTTCAATCCATACAATGCTTTCTTCAATTTACAAACCATGTTTGGCTTGTTAGACAAATGAAACCCTTCAGGTTGCTCCATGTACACTTCTTCCTCCAACTCACCATTCAGAAAAGCTGACTTTACATCGATCTGATATACCTTGAAGTCCTTGTGTGCAGAAAATGCCAAAAACATTCTTATAGCTTCCATTCTGGCTACAAGAGCAAATGTTTCTTCAAAATCTTTACCTTCAACTTGTGAATATCCTTTGCATACTAGTCTTGCCTTATTTCTTACTACTTCTCCACTTTCATTTAGTTTGTTCTGGAACACCCATTTTGAGCCAATCACATTTTTGCTCACAGGTCTAGGGACTATTTCCCATGTCTGATTCTTTTCTATCTGTGGCAGTTCCTCTTTCATAGCTCCCATCCAATTTTCATCTTCACATGCTTCTTTTACAGATTTAGTTTCTATTTTAGAAAGTAAACACAAATTTACCTCAGCTACAACTCTGCTTCTTGTCTTCACACCTTCACTCTTTTCTCCAATTATCTAATCTTTTGGATGATTCTTCTGTACATATTTAGGAGTCCTAGTAGCAGGTTCCGATTCATTCTCTTCTTCTTCTTCCACTTGCTCTTCTTCTTCTTTCTCTTCTTCTTCTTCCTTCTCCTTATTTTCTTCAGGTATATGTCTGCAGATAGGATCATCAGGTTCAACTTCACTTATCTCAATAGGTCTGCGTATGTCTTCATCAACTTTCACATTAGCACTTTCAATGATCTTTCTCAATCTTTTGTTAAAGCACCTGTATACCTTGCTAGTAGTAGAGTATCCAAGAAATATTCCTTGATCACACCTAGCATCAAACTTTCCAAGATTTTCATCATCTCTTTTAATGTAGCATCTGCTTCCAAATACCTTAAAATATTTCACATTAGGAATCTTACCAGCCCATAACCCAAAAGGTGTCTTTGTATTGTTTTGCATGATCTAAACTCTATTAAGAACATAAACAGTAGTATCTATCGCTTCTCTCCAATATACATCCAGTACATTAGACTCTTTCACCATAGTTCTAGCAGCCTCCTGAACTGTCCTATTTTTCCTTTCAACTACTCCATTCTGCTGAGGGGTTCTTGGAGCAAAAAATTATCTTTTTATGTCGTGCTCCTCATAAAATGCATTAAATTCACCAGAAGTGAATTCACCACCTCTATCAGATCTTAAACACTTAATTTTTAGATTTACTTCATTCTCCACTCTTGCTTTGAATACCTTAAACCTCTCCAGGGCATGATTCTTTTCTTTAAGAAAAGCAGCCCATGTCATTCAAGTATAATCATCAATAAGCAACATGAAATATTTGTCACCATTTAGGCTTCCAATCTTAGTTGGACCACATAGATCAATATGTACTAATTCTAGCATTTCGATAGTAGAATGTTCCTTTCCTTTAAAACTACATCTTTTTTGCTTCCCCAATTGAAAACTTCTATAGATGGCATTAGCAGGTCTTGTGATTCTAGGTAGTCCTCGAACAATCTCCTTTGTACTGATCTTGACTAGGTTATCAAAGTTCACATGTCCCATTCTCTAGTGCCATAACCATCTTTCACTGATCTGAGATACAAGACAATGACCATCAACTCCTTTCAACTAATAGATGTTTCCACGAGTTCTTCTTCTAGCAACAATCATTTCTCCATTATCGTATCCTTTCCTAATTTCACAAGAATTGTTATAAAACACAAGCTTAAAGCCATTGCTACACATCTGACCAACACTTAGAAGGTTATGCCTCAAACCATTCACATAATACACATCATCAGTGCTATGCACTCCATCAAAACTAATTAAACCTTTCCATAGATCTTACTTCTTGAATCATCACCAAACATAACTAAACCATCATCATACCTCTCGAGTTTAGTGAACTCACTCTTATCTCCAGTCATGTGATTTGAACATCCACTATCATTTACCCAGTAGTCTTCATCTTGTCTTGCATGAAAAGTAGTAACCAAAGTACCTTCCATCCTATTCTTCTTAACCTTTAGAGCCTTCTTACTTGCACATTTTCTAGGGTTAGTGGATACAGATTTACTTTCCAAAGCTAAGAATAAGCATTCACTATCATCAACTTCATTGTCAGATTCATCATCAGAAATACCTGCCTCTTCCTTAACATAGTACAACTTCTTATACTTCTTATTCTTTCTATCCAATTTATCTTTATAATCCTTGTTCTTCTTATGTGTAGCCCTATTCAGACATTTTGAAGCATAATGAACAATATTAACACAACTAAAGCATTTAAAGGGTAACATACCTTTATACTTTTTGGTACCTTTCTTCAACTTCCTAGTGAAGTTAGCTTCCAACTCATCAACACCATCGCTATCTAGTTCCTCCTCAATATTCATAGCCTTAAATGTTGTTTATGTCTTTTCTTCTATCTTTTCTCCAGAACTTTCTCAATTCAAATGCTTGCAAGGTGTCAAACAAGTGTTCCAAAGTGTACTTCTAAGGATCATACATTTCTTCAATCATGGATATTTTATCATTGTAGTAGTCCAATAGGGTAATTGGGATATTCTCAATTATGTCTTCATCTGATAGCTTTCCTCCTTGATTTCTAACTTCGTTTGTAATCTGTTCAACCCTGTGAAAGATACTTCTAAATTCTTCAACATCTTCCATCTTCAGGTTCACAAATCTACACTTTGCCACCAGTCTCTTTGTCAATTTCACTTTTTCATTTCCTTCATACATGTCTTCCAACTTCTTCCAGACTTCATATGTAGTATCCAAATAATTAACCTTAATTCGCTCATTTTTAGATAAACCACTGCAAATCACATATTTCGCCTTCTCATTTTCATCATAAGCAGAGATCTCATCTGTAGAATTAACACCACTAGACATAAGTGTATACTTGTTGTCAATAGCCTTCCAGGTCTTGAAACCAAGAGAGATAATATATCCTCTTATTTGACCCTTCCAATCTTTGTAGTCAGCTCCATCAAACATAGGAATCACCAATTTCTACACCATCAGATCTTCCTTAAGTAGTTAAGCTCTACACTAGGAACCACAAGCTCTAGTACCAATTGTTAAAATAGGCACATGACAACTAAGAGGGGAGGGTGAATCAGTTGTCACACAAACTCAATCTTAAAACTTTATCACTTATCAAATATTCAACCACACTATTCTGTTATTAAATATAAGCATAAAACATAAATAACAAAAAGTAAATCAACACAATGAAAACCAATTTTTTACATAAAAAACCCAATAAGGGAAAAACCATGGTGAGGGTTAACTCACAATATAAAGATTATAAATTGAATACATAGGCTCAATGCCCAAAAAAAGGAGGGATCACTATCCAAATACAAAGGCTCACTGCCTACAAAGGACTCACTGTCCAACAGGGAGGCTCACTGTCTACAAATACAAAAGATAACAAAAGATCCACCACTGCAATTAAAGCACATTCGCAGGATTACAAAAACCTTTAGTTCACTTCCTTCAACAAACTAAAAAACTGCTATCACAACTCACACACACACACTTCTACTCTTATGATTTGTGGCACACTTTCATCACTTTGCATCACACTGTCATACCATTCTTAACAACTCGACTTGCTTTTATACTATTCTCAACCTTAGAAACATTTACCAAGGTTGGCCACAATACATCATTTCATAAATTCAAATTAGGTTGGCAACTCTAAATTCCCATGGTGGAAAGGAATAAGAGTGGACCAATAAAACATATAACCAAGACCACAAATAATATTCTTGAATCTTCTACACACTTCCTTAATTAAATTTTATTCTTTGAATGAAGTGTAAACACTAGGTCGGCCAAACCTAATGAAAACACAAATGAACAATGATGCACACACTTCCCAACTATAAGATGACATGCAGATAACGCACTTCTTAAACATGAGAATACATTTTAAAACCTTCCAAATACATCTACAACAAGAACAACAAGCTTTAATCACTGAATTTCTTTCATCAGACAATTGAAATTGTGCAGACACACACAAAAATACTAAAACATGACTTCTGGATTACCAAAATCCAAACCTCTTCGCCAAAGCATAGGAAAGACCTTCACAATACATATCCTAGAACTACAAGATTTGAAATGAAACAGAAAAAAATGCAAAGCAACAATATTACTCCCAGTCCACAGAATACTGACTCTGTCGATAGAACACACATACTGGTGGACACAACTTTCACGTACCTTCTCACCAAAAGCTAAAACTTAGCATATGTTACCATGAAAATACCAACAACATGCCTTCAGATCCGCACAAGCATAGGATCAACATAGGAGAAATGCAAAACACATACTAGAGCACAATCTGAATACATTCCTTCTTTTGACTCATTTATTAATTTTCTCAAAAACACTTGGAAACTCATCAAACCAACACATTTGCAACAACATAAGGATAGCTCCATGTACTCACAACATCTTACCAGCAACTCAACCATACATGCACAATATGGAACATACAAAATTGTGTTGACATCAATGACAACATTAATGACAACACCACCAGACCAGCTCATACTTGCAACACTATGTCAGCCTCAAGGGATTACAAACCCCAATACAAGATCAGGCATGTAAGTCAGCCAAGAATATGAGGAAACAATAGAAATGTCTTATGGATCTCCAAGAAGGTTTCCTTTGACCTAAAATTCCTTAAATTATGTTGCATTAAGGTCTACATATTCCAAAAATGGCCCACACAACCAATTTGAGCTAGGTAGGCACTAAATGCTCTGATAGAGAATTGATAGTGAAATTTTGAGAGCAATAACTTTCTTCAAATGGATACAAATCATCAAAAATTTAGACATGTTGAAGATGACATCACATGGAATCTATATCTTGCTTTGTGAGCTGAGAAATGACAATGCAATAAAATGTAGAAGAAACTACTGAGACAACTACATATTGGACTATAAGAAAAGAAGTGGTTTTGGTTGATACAGGATTGCTTTATAACTAGGGATGCTCCTACATTAGACACCTAGGGTTGGAAGAAAAGTGAGTCCCTCAGTTTTTAGGGGCTAGAGGAAAACCAAAGTGGCCCACCTCAACCTAAGAAATTAATTATGAATCCTCCACTATTATGCCTTTCTATTTAACCACATACTCCTTGTACTGCTTGTTCCTAGTGCTCCTTCCAATTTTGGTGTTCAATATCTACTCAATCTACTCCGGTGGTAACTACTCCAATATGACTTAACTTTCTTTCATGATATTCATAAATATTTGTGATATTGAAAATAAGTGATATACCAAGTGTCTTTGGTAACTCCAGTTCATATGCACGTTCCTTAATCAAACTTCCTAAGAATCTTACATGGTACAATCTTCCTCATCTTCAATTTATTTTATGTCCCTATTGGAAACCTTTCCTTCCTAAGATATATCATAACTTCATCCCCAACAAAAAATTCCTTATGCCTTATTTTCTCATTTGCCTCCTCCTTGTACTTTTTATTCATGTTCTCCAAGTGTTTTTGGACCTAATTATGCAATGTTTTCATGAATCCTACAAATTCTTCTACTTCTACACTCCTCTTATCCTCCATACTAATGTCTTTGAGATCCACAACTCCTCTGGGATGTATCCCTATCACAATTTCAAATGGTGTCTTCTTGATACTACAGTTTACTAAATTATTATATGCAAACTCTTCTTGGGGTATAACTATGTCCCAATATCCTGCCTTATCTCCAACCAAACATCTCAACAAGTTACCCAAATTCTTATTTACTACCTTTATTTTTCTATCTATTTATGGGTGATATGCTAAACTGGACTTCAGGTCTATCTTCATCTTTTTCCACAATGTCCTCCAAATGTATCTGATAAACTTTGTGTCCTTGTTTGAAACTATACTCTTTCATAGTCCATGCAATCTCATAGTCTTCTTGAAAAATAAGTCAGCAACATGTACAACATCATTATTTTTCTTGCAAGGAATAAAATGTGCCATCTTAGAAAAAATTTCCACTACTACCGATATAGAATAATATCCTCTTTATGTTCTTGGTAATCCCAATATGAAATGCATGCTTATATCTTCCCAAGGTCTCTTCAATGTTGCCAAAGGTTTATATAATCCAGTATTCTGACTACTTCCTTTTGCTACTTGATAAATTCTGCAACTTTGAACATACTTCCTGACATCCTTGTATATTTACGACCAAAAATTGTGTTCATTCACTATTTAAGCTATTGTCTTATCTACCCCAAAATGTCCAACTATTACTCCGCTATGCTTCTCCTTAATCAAATTCTCCCTCATTGAACTTTGTGGAATACACAATTGATTTCCCCTAAACAACATCTCTTCTTGAATGAAATAATCCAACCATTGAATCCTATTTGTCACTACCAATTCCTTACATGCCTTCCATTCTTCAGCAAAATTTGGATCTTCCTCATACATTTGTTTTAGTTCTTCAAAACCCAATACTTCTATCTTCATTTCTATCAATAAATTCCTTCTACTCAATGCATCTACAACTTTATTTGACATGCCACTCTTATGCTTCAACACAAATGTATAACTCTACAAGAATTCAGCCCATCTCATATGTCTTTGGTTCAACTTACCCTAACTGTTCAAATACTACAAGGATTGATGATCAGTGTACAACACAAACTCCTTAAGCAACAAATAATGTCTCCACTTCTTCAAGGATTGAATTATGGCATAGAACTCCTAATCATAAATTGAATATCTCCTTCTAGCATCATTCAATTTCTCACTAAAATAATTTATTGGTCTTCCTTCTTGACTTGAAACTATTCCTATTGCATTTCCAATGGCATCACAATCAACTTGAAATATTTTTTTCAAAATCAAGTAATGCTAACACTAGTTGTTGTGTCACCTTTTTCTTCGAAAATTCAAAACTTCTTTGTGCTTTGGATGTCCACTTAAAGTATTTCTTATATCCTCTCATTGTTTTTGTCATAGGTGTGCAAATGCTACTAAATCTCCTAATGAATCTATGGTAGAAACTTTCCAGTCCATGAAATGATCTTACCTCTCCAATGGTTACTAGTATAGGCCACTCAACAATTTCTTTAACCTTCTTAGGGTCCATCTTCAATCCTTCAACAAAAATGAAAAAACCCAAGTACGCCAACTTTGTCTTCTTAAAGCTACATTCTTGATGTTTATCAGCAAGTTCTCCTATCTCAACCTCTGTAATACTTGTTTGATATTCCATAAATGTTCTCTAATCTTACTAAAAATTAGAATATCATCCAAATAGACAATAACAAACTTACCCAAGAATTGCTTCAATACTTTGTTCATCAACCTCACAAAAGTGCTAGGTGCATTGGTCAATCCAAAAGGCATCACTAACCACTCATAAAACCATTCATTAGTCTTAAATGTTGTCTTCCACTCATCTCCTTCTTTGATTCTAATTTTATGGTATCCACTCTTTAGGTCAATCTTTGTGAAATTCTTTGCTCCACTCAAATAGTCCATAATGTCATCCATCCTTAGCAATGAGAATCTATACTTTATAGTGATCCTATTGATTTCTCTTGATTCTATACACATCCTCCACTCTCCATATTTATTTGGTTCCAGTACAATAGGTATTGCACATGAGCTTAATCTCTCTCTAATCAATCCTTTCTTCAACAATTCTTGTATTTTCCAATTTAACTTCACATTTTTTGTAGGTGTCATCCCATGTGCCACTTTGTTAGGAAAACTTGCTCTTGATATTAGATATATATGATTACTAATGTTCCAAACCAATGGTAATCCATCTGCCTTCTCAGATATGATGTCCTAATACTTGGCTAACAGTTCTACTACTTCTATCTATGATGGATCTTCATCCTTTGCAATAGAATTCTTTATCTCCCGATTATTGAACTTCCTTGCAATAAATGCAAAACACATGTTTTCATGCCTTAATCCTTCTAGAAACTTCCTTCCATCTACCAAACATATTTTGGCCGTGCCACAAGCTTCCTTTTTACTCTCTTCTCCCAAAGTATCAATATATGTCTCTTGTCATTTGAAGTCATGGTATAGGTATTCTTCCTTCCATCATAAATTTCTTTCCTATCATATTCCCATGGTCTTCCTAACAATAAATGGCAGGCATCCATGGGCATAATATCACACAACACTTCATCATTATAGGAGCCTATATGAAATTTCACCAAACATTGCCCAGTCACCAATATCTTATGTTCATTTTGAATCCATGATATCTTATAGGGCTTTGGATGTTTTAATCTCTTAAAATTCAACTTGGTTACCATCTCTTCAGAAACTAAATTATCATTACTACCACTAACAAAGATAACTTTGCATACCTTTCCTTCGGATTTACATCTTGTCCTAAAAAAATTCTTCCTTTACAGTGGTTCCTCAGTCACTTCTTCATTTATCAAAGCTCTTCCCATTACTAATGACTCACCTTTCTATAGCTTCCCAACTGAACTAGGGGATCCAACAAGTTCTTCATTTGCATAAGTTGTTCTTCTAGTACTCAATCCTCTTGCTAGTACTTCCTTGATGAATTCAAATGCTCTATTTCCTTCACCTCCACACTTGAAACAAGTTCCTCTAGATAGTCTCTTCTCGGGTCTTCCTTCATCTATCCTATATCCATCATTGCAGTAGGAATTATGACCTCCTTTGTCATTGCGATAGAAATTGTTGTCCTCTCTTCCTTTGCGGTATGAATTATTGTCCTTCTCTTCATTGTGGTAGGGTTTTCCATCCTTGTTTTGCTTTGGATATGGCCTTCTCTCTTTGGATTATGATTCACTTCTCTGGAATCTTCATCTTACACTTTTGTGTCTTTGCTCAAACTTCTTGTTCAAATTTTCCTCTACCTTCATAGCAAATTGGTATGCTTCTTCAACTGTTGTCATCTTCACTAGGCTCAGTTCTTCTTGGATGTTTTCTCACCACCTCTCAGTTTTCCTATGTGTCTAATATTTGGAACATTTGTGAGGATAAGGATTTAGAATTTGAGGTGTTTTGTTGTGTTTTTTGTTAGATCTCTAAGAATATTTTGTTTCAAGTTTAATTTTTTTTGTAAATGTAGAGAGCTAGGGTTTGATGAGTTGTGTTTGATATTATGAGTATTTTTTGTGTAATTAAATTGGGCTTTCCTCTAATAAATCTAATTATATTTAAAATATGTGTTGTAATCCTCCACAATGTGAATTTGGGTAGAGGAGGTATTGATATTGTGCATATTTCAGGAACTTTATAGAGAAGAGGATGGTTGATGACCATTTATTAAAGTTTGTTGTAGGTGGAAGTCTTGTAACTACAAAGGTCTATTTCTCTCTAATAATAAAAGTGTTACATATGTTTCTATGGAATTTTCTTGCAATAAGTTTTTAATCTCCCAAATTGAAAAGTTATTGTTGTAAGGTGTGTGAAAAAAATGTCTTCAGGAAAGAGGACTAGAGTGGTCTTAGGTTAGGCTACAAAATTTTATTTATAAATAGGATAGAAAGTGTTCAAAAGGAAAGTGTTTTTGTAGGGTTGAGAGAAATTCAAAAAAGTTTGGATGCATTAGAGGTTGTGTAAAATATTATTCTTGTAGATGAGAGAAGCTATGAAAGAGAGTGTCAAGAAGATGGCATGTTGAAAGAAGAAAATGTGTTGGTGGAAGAAGAGGAAGATGAAATGGGTAAAGATTGAAACCCATATTTTATCTAACATTCCTTTGTTTTTAGATAATATGGAAGAAAAAAAATTAATAGATAAATAAATCATCATGCAAGAGGATAGTGACAAGGTGAGAAATATGGTTGTAGAAGAATTTGTACAAGAGGATGAAGAAGAGGAAAGATATTTTGATGAGATAATATGTCTATTAGAGGTGATGGAGAAATATGAGGAGAAAGAGATAGAAAATAATTATTTTCATAGTATGGATAGATCTTTTTTTTTTTGTAGAAGTGAATGAAGAGGTGAAATATTTGATTATGGAGTTTTTTCATTTTAATAATATTTTGTAATGAGTTAAGTGTAGGTGAAATGCTAACAAGAGAGTCAAAAAAAAATGGTTGATGTGTTCCATTTGTGATGAGTTAAATCCCACAAGATAAGACAAGAGAGGAAAGTGTATTTGGTATAGGAGGTTTTCCTATGGTGGAGAAAATTCCACGTGAAAGAGGGATTGGTAAGAAATTTTGGTAGAGTAAAATAGGAACAGTTCCAAATAGATGCAAGAAAAGAAGGAAAAAAAATTCATGGTACCTATGGCAATATTGGAGTATGAAAAATTAGTTTAATCACCTAACTCTATTTTTTAAGTCATGCTCACAAACTTCTTATCTAATGTGTTTTATGCATGAGCATCAAGGTCCATAATGTTGGCCCCACGGTTGTCGTTGCACCAAAAGGTCGACCTGTTAATGCTTGACACAACCGCTAGAGTTAACAGATCCATGGGAGGCAATTAGTCCATGTCATGAATCCTGAGGGGAGCACTGATCGTTTTCCAACAATCTCCCCCTCAACGCCAGCCAATGGGATTCAAACACAACACCTTTGGCTCTGATACCAATTGTTGGCCCCACAATTGTTGTTGCACCAAAAGGTCGACCTGTTAATGCCTGATACAACTGCCAAAGTTAACGGATCCATGGGAGGTGGTTAGTCCATTTCATGAATCCCAAGGGGGCACTGACCATTTTCCAACACACAAGCAATCCTACATCACCCCAAAAGAAAAAATTCCTTCTATATTCAATATTTGCATATTTTGTGTAGTTTTAAGCTTTAAGAGAATCTTGTGGAGATTTTTGAGGATTAAAAATTTCTATTAAATTTGAGGACTTTTCTTTTTATTTCAAACATCAAAGGTAAATAGGGTGTTTAATGTGATTTTAAGATTATTATAGTGCACAAATTCAAGGTTTTAGGGGTTGAAGAGATCCACTCCCATGTTAGACATAACTTGTAAAGTAAAATTAATTAAAAATTAATTAATTTACTCAATTTTGATGCCTATAAAGTGTGAGTAAGTAAAGTGACATTTGGCATTCCATTCTTGTCTTATTATTTCAATTTGGGTGCATAGAATGGAGGAAAAATCTAGCAATTTTTTGGCAAAAAAATATGACTTCAGTTTCCAATTTGGGTGCATAGAATGGAGGAAAAATCTAGCAATTTTTTGGCAAAAAAATATGACTTCAGTTTCCAATTTGGGTTGAATAAGGATGAATTGATTTCTACTTTTATTCATTTTTAACTTAAATATATAGAATCGAGGAATTGAGTGTGTTTTAAAAACCTTGGTGCCATATTTGGAAGCAATAACTATGTTTTATTTCATTATTTTTGAAGGAATTTCACAAGTCATTTTGATTCTAGAAATGAAAGAGTAGGTTTGGATACCACTTTTTGGTGTCGCACATAGTTTAAACTCTCTATAAAATACCACATTCAATGATGTCAATAATTAAAAATCAATAACATTAAGTATGAAGAAATAATTTGTAGGTTTCTCTAGAGGATTGCATGAGGAAAAATGTAGCAAATCAACTTGCCAAGAGGAGAGGAATAGAAGAAGACAAGAAGAAAGTTGCAAGTGTGTCTTAGGTGTTCAAGGAAACCAAGAGATCTTTAATATGAAGGTAAAAAATAGATTTCAAAAGAGGAGTGAAGTTAAGAATGTTTGAAGGCATGAAGGTTTGAAGACTTTAAGGTAAGAGGTTCCTAGAAACCCTTGTGAAAAATTTAAATTTTGTTTCTTCTTGAAATCCTCACTATATGTAATTTTTATTGAGGAATTTTATTATATTAATGTACATTTGAAAGCTTTAATAAAGTTATGTTTCATAATTTTTTGTAATATATAATCTATCTTTGAATTGTGTGAGAGTTTGGGTTGGATAATATGTTAAGGCTACAAGATTGGGTAGTTTTGAAAGAGCCCCTTAATCTTATCTACATCAGCATCGAATATCCCAAAGAACTCATCATAAAAATTAGGATGAAAATAAAAACCTTGCAAGAATTATATCAAGAATTAGGGATTATGAAAGAATGTCAACATCAATAAAAAATGACCTTGAACTCTAAAAAACCCAAAAATGGATTTAATAGAGGATGAAAGTGAAAATACAACTATGATACACCTACAAACCATGAAAATAAAAAAATAAAGAAATAAACAATAGGAAAATAAATATAATAGAAAGCAACATAAACAAACCAAAACACTTAAAAGGCCCTTTATATAAAAAAAAAAACAAAAAATAAATAATTGATCAAAAAAACTAGCACACAAGAAGTGAAGGAAAAGAACAAGAAACATCATTAATAAACCAAGAATGAAAACTTAACTGGTTAATGACATGAAGGAGGACAAGCAATAACATGAGAACCAAATAAATGTGTCCAAAATTTATATGCACAACCACAACACAACCTTAAGCATAGAAATATCTCACCAAATAATTAGGAAATATTCTCAAGTATGAGAAAACTAGAGAAATCACCAAAGCTCAAGGATACACAAATGTGAGAAAGAAAAGTAAAAAAATCCAAAAAAAAGAAAAATTTCAAAGGCATACATAGAAAAATTGTCTGCCATGAATGTAGAACTAAGATGTAGATTAGGGTGATGTCATATACTATACTAAGAGTCAAGGCTTTATAAATTCATTTGTATTTATGAAAGGATTATCGA
The DNA here is from genome assembly GCA_007258455.2 of Sequoia sempervirens. Classification (NCBI taxonomy): domain Eukaryota; kingdom Viridiplantae; phylum Streptophyta; class Pinopsida; order Cupressales; family Cupressaceae; genus Sequoia; species Sequoia sempervirens. The sequence continues at coordinate 33,704,678 of VDFB02109042.1, forward strand.
CTCTAAAATTTGATGTAGGTGATTAATCAAACCACTGAAAAATAATATATTGCACATTCACTCAATTGAATGTTTCATAGTATGATCATGGTTCACACAACCTTATCATTATTTGCTTGTTCACAATTGAGACAACCTACTCAGGAATACTAAGCAAATACTTCTCACAATATATTATTTAGGACTGAAATTCCATAAATCAAGTTTCCAACTAGCATTGGTTACTTTGGTGATTCTATCCACTAGAACATTATGTTAGTTTCACCAACATAGACATATTGATCTATCTTGTGTTTTACCACTCTCCCTCTGAAATCTCAAGAGAGTATTCATGTCCTACTAATGATGGCATTATGTCATTTCCTAGCATACTAGACATTATCTTTCCACATTATGTGTAGCCTCTTACTCTATCTTTTCCCAGGTTATAGTGGTTCCTCATTTGACAAATAACTTTTTCATTCCCATGTCCTAACTCTGACATCAATTTTATCATTTCATTCCTGATTTTTTTTTTTAATTGGGTACATAGGTTCTTTTATATCCAACAATAGTCTATTGTTTGACTAAGTGAAAACCTATTTTATGATCTCACGCCACCTTTAATTCCCAAGTAATAATGGTTAGGAGTTTGGCGGGGATAAATCTCCTTTATCTTAGGACATCCACAACGTGGATTTATTTTGTCCTTAGATTATTCTCCAAGATGCAATCCATCTTTTAACTCAATCTAATTTTCCTGATAAGAATTGGTACTAATTTTGAGTATTAATCCTCATTCAATCATGTTGGTCTCTAGAAGATATCAAATTTAATTGCATGCCTAATTACCAAGCACGAACATTTCTCGTTAGCACCATTGATTCACTTAATCACATAGGTGAGTTCCAACCTCGGTATACCCTAATTCTAGGATAGAGTCATCATTCAATGACTAGTCTGATGTTATAGGTTACTCTAACTCTATACATGTTCCTATCAAGACCAAATGTACAACCCTACCAGTAAAGTGATTCCCAACCTATAGGTGTTAATGAGTAGTCCAATACATATTTCAACCCAATAGGTATAACTTAACCTAAGGTTTTTCTCTTTAATCAAATGAATTTCTCACCAAATGTACAACCCTACCAAGTAAGTTATTCCCAACCTATAAGTGCTAATGAGTAGTCCAATACATATTCCAACCCAATAGTTATAACCTAACCTAAGGTTTTTTTTTTAATCAAATGAATTTCTTTTCCCAAATAGGTTATTTTAATTCTAGGGTTCCACTCAAGAGTAAGGTATGATCAAGTGATCAATCAAGTAAAGATAATTGATGTGGTTGCATAGTGTCACATCTTGCCTTATCTTTCATACCATCTCTATGGATTTATAGCTAAACCTTATCATTCCCAGGTTTCTTAGCACAATAAGATACAGTGTCAAGTCGCTTCATGACATGGATATATTTCATAATATGTAATATTACTACGTATGTATAGAAAAAACATCATTTATCTAAATCCCTCATATAAGGTATATAAGAGTGTAGAGACACTTTCTTCCAATAATGAGTAATATAGACCTCTCCTTACCTATTCTTGGCAATGGTATTCCCTTTTATGATCAAGAAATCTATCTATCCTTTCATAATGCATTAATAATAATATCAATTGATCTTAGCAATCAAATATATATAAGGTATGGTGTAATTATAGGTCACAATCCTTGAACTTTCCACTATTTTTCTCCAGAAAACTCCAATACCTTTTTCCTTGTGATCATAAAATGTATGACTTAATGGGCATCATGACTTGTGAAGAAATCATTGGTTCTTCCAATTGAAATATATTCACAATTTTCATTGGTTGGGGTACTTAATTCGAGTTAATCCAATCTCTTCCTTCCCCCCTTAGTGTTTCCACAATATTTGATCTACTCAAAGTTGAACTACTAGCAAACACTTGCTTCTTTGAAATGATTTTTCATTCCTTGTTGTTGGCTTTCCAATGTCTTTTCCTTGCCTCAATGGCATACGTTGAATATACTTTTTCCCAAAGTTAGATTCATCATTGATTTCTAATCCCATAGATTCAATATTTTGGATTGTCCAATAGGAAATCTAATGAATAATTAGAAACTTAGAATATTTTCCAATTTTAATGGAGCTTTTGTGAGGTTTTGCTCTTAACAACACTTTGTCACCTATGGAGAAATTGCGGGGCACTCTCTTAGCATCAGCGTAGCTTTTCTATCTATCATTAGCTTCAGCTAACCTTTTCTTGACAATCTTAACTTGCTCATCCATTTCAACCAACATCTCTGACCCAAGACTAACTCGATCCTCAAGTTTATCCCAACTTATAGGAGTTCAACACTTTCAGCCATACAAACTTCAAAAGGAGCCATCTTTATCACATAATGATAAGAATTATTGTAAGAAAATTCTACTAAGGCAAGTAGTCTTCCCACTTGTATTTTTGTTCCATGTAATACATCCTAAGTAGGTCTTCCAATACTTGATTCACCCTTTCAGTTTTCCCATCCATTTCTAGATGATAGGCTAAGCTAATATTCAACTGAGTTCGTGGTGTAGAAAACAAGGTTTTCCAAAACCTAGAAGTGACTCGTGCATCCCTATCTGAGATAATCTTCTTAGGAATCCCATGCAGCCTAAACACTTCTTGCACAAATTTCCTTGCTATAATAGGTGCTCCATCAGTTAGATTCCCAAGTATAAAATGTGCTACTTTGGTAAGCTTATCTACAACCATAAGAATGGCATTGTACTTTTTTCTTGACATAGGCAATCCTTGCACAGAGTCCATACTTATGACTTGCCACTTCCTCTTTGGTATATCGTGTGGGTATAACAAGCCTGCTAGATGATGATACTTTGCTTTCACCCTTTGACGCTCAAGACACCTAGCCAGAAAACTAGTGGCATCTCCTTTCATCCCTTTCCAAAAGTATAATGGATTTACATTTGCCATCATTTTTGTCACTCTAGGGTGTCTAGAGTATAGTTATTCATGTACTTCCTTCCATACCAAATTTCTCAACTCCTTTACGTCAGGTACATACATTCTACCCTTATATCTAAGTAGTCCATTAGGTTCAAAATGAAAAGCTTCATACCTAGAATCTTTTAGATTATTAGTGAGTGCTTGCTTGAATTGCAAGTAATACTCATCCTCATTGCACTTTTGCAACAATTTTCCCTTGATGTCAGTTTGAATCACTACTATAGAAGTAATATGACGTCTTTGACTTAAGGCATTGGCAACCCAATTTTCTCTCCATTTAATATAATTGATATTAAAATCATAGTCAGCTATTAACTCCAACCATCTATGTACTATCCAAACCTTTTGTCAAGCCAACCCGATTTATCTTTATAGGTTTCTTTCTTATAATCACCTTTTCAAGTGACTTTATCCCAATGCTTGGAATCTTATTCTCTCATAACCTTTAGAGACACCAAAGTTGTTTGGTATCTTTTTCTCAACTTAATCAAAACTCCAAATTGATCTCATCGATTTTGGTTGGTGGAACCATGTCCATGCCATTGATTACTTCATTCTAACCTTATGGTCTTTTCCCTTTTTCCTAGGTAATAAGCCTTTTCTTGCAAGATCATATCCTTACACAAGAATTAGATTTATGCAAAGAGTTCTCCAACCTTGTGGATACCTCCTTCATTGACTCTCTTCTTCAATCCATATTATGCCAATCAATGCATACTCATGGATTCATATTATTCTTACTAAATCCAAGAATCCTTGACTCTTTGTTTATAGGTTGCTATCAATAAGGGAGATTCTCTCAATCTTCTCTATCCCTCAGAGTTTTATATGTATTTCGTAGGATAAAGGTATATATTGGTTATTCTTCCTAACCTTCCTACATAATATGATTGCATAATCTTCTGTAATCTCAAGGGGATTAAATAATAAGTTGTTGGTTTAGGAGTTCCTAACTCCAGGGATGAATCTTAACTAGTCCCAAATTTACACAAATTCCAAGAAATTCTTATCTTCCTTTCCACTTCCCTATGTTCTTTTCTCTTGTCGTTGTGGCACAAGAACTTTTCAACCATTATCTTCTGATAAGGTTTACACATTGTTTGCGTAATGAGCTCATATGTTTCAGTGTTGAACCTGGTAGCTCTAATACCACATGTAACATGCCAATCCTTAATGAAGTAAAAGTTTATAAATTTAGACCTTGTGAGTAAACAAAATAAGTAACAAGCCACTGCAATAAATTTTTTTCCAAATATTTATTGAGAATATACAAATAAATATGCCATTATAATATACATTATGATTCCTTTACAATTCAATAACTTTACAAGTTACAACAAAACAAGAATGCATACTTTTACATACATAGCTCAAAAGCTTTAGAACAAATAGCTTGGAGATAGTCTAGAATCCTTCCTTTCAAATCTTGGTTTTTTTGTCACCTGTTGTGGAGGAGAAGCATCATTCAAGCACTTTTCCACCAACCACAGACACATATGTGGTCCCCCACACATATATCATTCGATAAATGGCCCTTCCCTTCAATGAAGAGATTGGTAGAGTAACCGAATGACGACAACCAAATAAGCATAGTGTTGTGTCCTACATAACTAGAATTTGTAATCCCACAATTTGGAACTAGCATGTAATATTGGATCACGGTGAACTGACAGTGGAGTCTCAACAATCTCACTATCTACAATGGAGTCTCGAACATTCCCACTACTTTGGCCAAAGTGTTCTCATTTAGTACTTCAAATGAAGGTCATCTATCACATACACTACTCAGGGCTGATTTGACTTAAAGCCATCTTAAGCTACACATAGGTATTTCCTTCAATGGATAATCTATCACCCCAGAGATAACCTATCATCATTTAACATACTTGGAATAAACCTACTAAACAAGTATGTACACAAGCTCCCTCCCATATTGGATAATCAATCCTAGGAGTAAACTTAGACTACCCCAGTTAAATCAATAACCTAGCTATGAATAACTCATATGCCAACCTAGTTTAATCATATCTTAATATATAATACCTATGATAAACACCAACCTCCTATTATGGAGTACATACAAGCACATCATAAAAGCAACATAAAAGCTTCAACTCCCTTTTCAAAGAAATTCTAACTTCTCTAAATGCACATACTGGAAAAGAAAATTCAAGCATACATGTAGAACACATCATTCATAAGTAAAATAAAAAAAAGAAGATCCTCATGCTTGTTATCGCCTATCCAAAAAATTGACAACAATGCAGCCCTTTCCAATAGCAACAATATTCATAACAACTTCTCTAGAACATCATAATGAACTTTAACCCTCAAGTTGATAGTTTACTTCTCTTAAGCAACAACTCTCTCACAATTAAAATAGAATCATCTCTCTCTCACAAATAAAAATAGGGTATAAACTTGCAAGAATAATGCTAATGATGTGTCCTCTTGAATGAACAAGCACTACTATTTATACAGCTTCTAGGTAACTTCCCATCCTACAATTTAGGCATGAAAATGGACAACAAACTCCATGTAAAACAACACATAAAACACAACAAAAAGGTGAGGATCAAACAAGCACATACTCAACAAAAACCTCTATAGATCGAATTGCAAAATTGACAACAAATGAAGACTCATTCAAATCTGTACATGAATAATTTGAACTATCTCCTACAATAGATATCTACAACAAATGGGTTCTATAGGTGGCACCAAAGCTTCCACACTCCTCTCACTATTGGCATGGTTTTATGTAATTAGAATCAATCAATTACCAATTTGCAACACCAAGCATTCATCGAATTAAACTATGGGTGAGTCAATTTAAGATATTAACTCTCTTTGACAAAGTCATCGACTATTCCCCATGTATCAAAAAATGTATAAAACATGGCAGTTTAAGTTTACCAAGTCAAAGATAATCTTCTCCATGGCATCGACTAAGTCTATGTCTTGCATTGACATAATGTTGCGAGCTTAATGCAAAATATGTGTTTCATAAAGCATGATGGCTTGAGTGAAATTTAGCTTCACCAAACACAATCATAAGCAACTTCTATCGGCCTCTAATAACATAGTCGTAAATGACTATAATCAACCTTTATAAATCGGCTTCTATCATCGTAAATGATAGTCGATTTCTAATAATACATAATATGTTAAATATATTATTATATATGTATATATATATATATATCATAAGCCATCAATGTAAATATTCATTCAATATTTAGACAAGTGTAATCACAATAGTATTCACATACAATCACAATATATCAAATGTATGCATATATATACATGTATATAAGTATATACCTCTATGTACATGTATGTGTATGTATACCTATATTGATACATTTGTATGGTTTATCCATTTGCCAACATACACGTGTATTGATACAGATATACATATAGATATGTGTATATACTATACATATGTATATGTTCACATTTGATTCACATGTAGACATTCACAATTACCACCATATCGATAAGTATTTACATGTGGTACATTTATACATGTGCATATACATATCGTTAATCCTATGTACATGCACACATATACACATACTCCATGAATGGCCCTCTTATCCATATAATCATAATGTAATAAGAATAATTCCAAAGCTTGAATCAATAAAAATCACCCAATAATGCACACAATAGTAAACAAGACTCTACTAATGCTAACACATAAACTAAGGATGACTTACCAACTTCCCATGAATTGACTCAACTCAATCATTCTACTGTGGTGTGTGTATGCTCAGATAGTTTATGTTATCGGTTACCTAACCAAGATCTTCTCCTAAGTGATACTTCCCCTCCGCCTAGAGGAATTTAACATATACCTGCAACCACTAACACATGCACTCGACAACCAATTGTTCATAATATATGTAGTATACGTAAAATATCTCTAAAGTTATAATAATAATTCAATAACCACCCTTTCACATATATGTAGTACTTTTCCTTGAGATACATCAAATGATATAACATTCACATATAACGCATTGATAATCAAGTACAAGCACAATTTATTCATAACTTAAATTCACATTATATTCATATTTACCTTACTTAGTAATAGTAAATAGTAATTACTCAATTGGGGTGTAACATGGTTAACTAGGTTCACTTGGTTCCTCCTATTCCATTTGGGTCCAATTATTAGGTTTTATACTTGATCAAAAAATTGGTGTCTTAACACAATAGAAGGCTTCCAATGTTCTCATATTAGTTTTATTCTCTATAACTAAAGCATCAATATCTTCTTTAGGGTGCTCCTCCTCTACCTCTACCTTAGAATGAGCATCCTTATACTCATTTCATATAGAAGTTCTTCCTTGTGGTTCTTAACTTCTTCTTGGTTAAAAATGTTAAAATGTGAGATAATTAATAGGAATTGGAGTTATTGGTCTACATTAGAGAACATGGGGTCTAGGTTGTGGGTTTTCTCTAGATCTAAACTCCTTATTAATTCTTACATTTTCATCCTTGAACCTAATTCTTTAATTTATCAAGCTTTTAAATTAGGGCCCATAACTATCATATTTTGTTTTTGACCTATTTTAATAATAAATAACACATATTGTATGATCTTATCTAAGATAAGTACTAATTTCAAACTCATTTGGGTAAGAAACACAAGGCTTACCTATGTTCTTAGCTCTTCATGTTGTGTTTGTTTTGTATTCTAGTTTAGACACTAGCTTCTTGAGCTAGGTTAATTTTGAAAAAATATTCTCCTATTCATTTCTAAAATTATTTTTTGAGTCTCTTTCAAGAGTAAAGTCACCACCCACTTACAAAGGGGGGGGTGTATTTGAATAGTGATAGAAGAAACACAAACTAAAACTAGTAAATATTTTTAGATAGAAAAACTATACATTTAAATCATCATGATAAAATGATTTATCCCTATTTTTTATATAAATTCCTTTAAATCATAAGATCCTAAAAAATCCTTGGGGAAATATACAAATATTTACAAAGCCAATATGCCACCAAACTTCCTTTTACCAAATAATAAAATAACATGCAAATGACATTGGTATTTATAAAAATAATTATTCACACATGCCATACTAGCATATCTTTGCATGAGTTTTCATGAACCCTAAAAGGATATAGATGAAATTTATGTATCCACCCAAAGGTTGGAAAATAATTATTTTAAATATAAACTAAGGCTAGGAAAGTATAGATCCTTCATAGTTTGCACAAAGATTAACGATTCTAGTAAGTTTTTCAAAGATTTAGAATCTAACTTATAAGTTCTCCTCCTAGAAAATGGTGCTAACTGTTGGAGATTTTATATATATAACATTCTTAGTAATTTCTAAAAATCTCATTGAAGAATTTATTAGCTACCTCTAGTGATATGTCAAGTTTATGGCTTTCAATGCTAATCTTCTATGATCAAGATGACTAAATGAAGAGACCTAATGTAAAGAGAATGTTATCCCTCCTACACTTTGAGTTATACAATACTTAGGAGTGTGTCCCTACAAGATCTTATGGATGAATACAATTATAACCATAAATATTTTGGTTTTTTTTATACATAAATATTTGTATTGATTTTGAAAAAGATTTTACATTCTGCACAGAATTGTCCATGAAAAACAAACCCCAAAAAACCAGAAGCTACACCAAAATAGCCAAAACCAGTGACACCCACAAGCTACACCAACTCGACACCAACCCAGAGACAACCAACCCCAAACCAAACCCCACCACCAAGAGATACATACTGAATAGACCAAAAGAAACAAAATATAGATGCCTGCACCTTAATCAACCCACAAAACACCATCTACAATCAAGAAGTCATGAAAGAGGTGACGCTAGTTTACACCACCAGACAGTTCCAAAAAGAGAAAATAATTCAAAAAAATAAGTCCACACCTCACCCTATCATGATGATGTCTAAGATCTTCGCTAGAGATGTCCATGATGAATGGAAATAACTCCACTCACTCCCCAGGAACCAACGCCCTCTACAAATCACACGGGCATAGTACCCCAACACCTGGAACTACAATAATAACCACATCCATGGCACCTTCCAATAGATTCTCCCACACCAATTTCCTAGAAATTAGCATCCATTTCCCATGGCACCTCTAGTTCCAAGAGTGAAGCCAAAAAATGGGCCACAATGTTGGCATTTGTTTGCCAATGCTCTACCGAGCACATATATTCTTCACCAAGGAAAAGCTTTGCCACACCCAAAACCAATTCATCCCACACCTTGAACATAGATTTTAGGTGACCATGTCGAATGTGACCATAAAAATCCTAGAGCTTCCTAATAGAAGGCAAGCTGATAGGAGACTCCATGAAATCCATCTAAGAAAAACATGCCAAATACATCACCAAATGACAATTAAAACAGACCCTACACCCACATCCCATCAATATATTCCCCACAACGTTTAGATAGAGTAGTCAAATCAAAATAAATGAGTCAAACGGATGGCCAATATAGACCATAAGATAACCTGCACACATTAATAGTCATCGCCACCCTAAACTCCGTTGCCCACGTCAACCAAGATATGTTGTCACCTCTGACAACACCAAAACCGGGCGCACCACTTGGCAGACACATAAACCATAAATATTTTGTTAACCTTAGTCAGTTTAGAAGAAAATATCAACTAAGATTAAAGAAATAATCAAAAGAGAGAAAAATCATTCAAAAAATTAATTTAATTCTTCCAAGGATATCTACTTTTGAAGATAGAGATACACACAATTTGGTTATCACTAACTCTCAATGTGTTAGTTCATGGTAAAAATATAAAGGGATCTTGAAACATGTATAAAGAAAGCATTCATAGATATGAGTAGAGGAAATCATTTTTACAATCGGTGGAAATATTCCTCTTTACCATTGCGTGAAATTTGAATGAATAAGCAAGTCATTTTTTTTAAGGCAAAAGGTAGAAGGCCTGTAGATATATTAATAATAATAAAATTTACAATAAGTAATAGTTTATATGGTCACAAAAACACCTTTACAATGATAAATTGTCTACCAACCCCTAGTTTGCTGCTAAAATTGGATTGAATATACAAAATATTCAGAAACACATAGTAAAAACTTGTTTTTGTGGCTTGAAACTTAGACAAATTTAGGCTTGAAGAAAGAAATACAAACTAAAAACCCATGCACGACCTGTGGACTAAATTCTCCCCTGGGAATTTCTATGCTATTGAGATCATGTCTAGAAACAAGACCTTACACCCTTCTTTCTCGAGCCAACTCTAGTTTGTATTTTCTGGATTTGTTGCTCTAGAACTTGGTGCTTCGAAAATTGTTGCTCCAAAATTTTGGCATCAACAATTGCGTTCTACTTGTCCTTTACATTTTTAATATCAAAATTATAGGCATGTATCTCATGGATCCATTTCTATTGACACTTATTAAGATCCTATTACTTTGATACTACTAAAAAAGCTTTAGCTAAGTCTGGACTATTTTTTCTGAAGCTATTGCTCTGAGGCTTGATGCTCTAGAAACTATTGCTCTGAAAATTCGTCAAAACCCTTGTAAACTTTTCAACTATTGCTCATGGCCGAAGTCATAAGCAAGTCAAATTACTACATAATGATTTATCATTTAAATTTGTGAGGGGTGTGACTAGAAGCATATAAACCAATACCTATTCTTGTATAATAGAGTCAAATAATGAATTCATCTAAGTAATTTCACTTGCAACCTATAGTTTCAATTTTTTTTGATTTACTAGGCCTTGCCTTACAATTCTTTAGACTTTAAATGCATTTCTATTTATCTAACACAAATAATTATTAGTTATCCATGATTTAGATAAACTATTCTCTTTATTGTACTTAAAAATATTTCCAAATAACACTTGGTTGTAGAATAATTAAAATTCAATATAAGCACAACATATGTGTACTTATAAAATAAAAGAAACTTCTTTTTTTTTATTAGTAATAATATTTTATTATTTTATTAATATCATTAAAAGAGTCATTACATCTTCAAAGTAACCCATTGAAACCCTAACCCTATACACCTAGCCAAATAGATACAAACCCCTACCATCCTTCCATCAACTATTAGCAGGATGACAAATGCCAAAGCATCTAGATACATTGATTTCAATACATGCACCTTTACAAACTACATATAGAAGAATATAGATAATTGGCATTTAACCAAATGGGCTCTATAGTAAAACATCCCATTTACAAAAAAATACAAAATGCACATTATTTGATCCTTGGCCTCCAGAATACGACTCTTCTTCCCTGCACAACCCTCAACCTGCTTCACTGCTCCAACCTTTAAATCTAGATCTCCATTGTCGCCTTCCCAAAAAGACACCATTCACCACCAACCCAAAAAACACCTAGCCACCACACCTGCTAACCTCCACCTTTGATTAACTTCCCTCGTCGAGCTCTACCTCTCCTTACAGAATGCTTCTTCCTTGGAAAATGATGTGGGATGTTTTCTTCCGCTAAAAGTGTTGCAACTTCTTGCTGACGAAGCACCAACTTCAAATTCTCCCATGCCGCCAATATCTCCAATTTATAGGCATCCCTATCTGTCCTCCTTTGCCACCTCACAAAAGGAATTAACCCTTCTTCTGTAGCTTCATCCATGTCTGCTATTCATTTTGAAACATCATAGCCAACTCCTAGCATAGCCTATTGTAGAAACGATTCCATTCCCATGAGCAGGTCCTCATCGAAGAGCGAATGCATTACCCATTTGACCACTACAACTTCTTCATTCAACTCAAGGCCCCAAGAGAAAATCATTGTTGCTATGTCCACATTCAACCTTCCTTTGTGCTTGGCTTCCATGAAATGCTCTCCAGGCATCTCCAAAACTGCCTCTACCACCTCATCGTGTGAACATTTTAACAGGAATTTTAGCCTAAAAGTTGTCACTGGGCCAAAAAAGATTTTTTGTTGCCTCTGCATTGAAAAACTATACATGGCCTCCATCCTTGAACCAAAAATATTTCCACCTTTCTGACACCACCTTTGCTAAATTTGAATGCTCCAAGACCCATTT
>VDFB02109042.1:33716864-33730040 GCA_007258455.2 Sequoia sempervirens
TCACTTTTGGAAGACTCTATGGAGTAGATTGGGTACAAATCTGTCATTTGGATCAACTTACCATCCTCAGACCGATGGTCAAACAGAGGTGGTTAACAGGGTGCTAGGTAATCTTCTAAGGTGCTTAACTAAAGAATATGGATAGACATGGGATATGGTTATCTCACAAGCTAAGTATGCCTATAATGATAGTGTAAACCAGACCACAGGGAAGAGTCCATTTGAGGTTGTGGGATACCCAAAGAGGCCTTATGTGAGCTAGAATACCCTTGGATCTATGGAGAATAGGAATAGCCATACAAAACCACTTTGAAATTGAGACCATGAAGGAGATTAGGAAGCAGGAGTCCAAGAAGGCAGGTCTTGAACCCTAAAAAAGAAAGTGAAGGAGAAGGCAGATATGTCAAGGAAAGATGTGCAATTTCAAGTAGGGGACTATGTTATGGTCCACCTTAACAAATCAAGGTTGTAGAAGGGAATTTCAACCAAGTTGCAGATGAAGAGAGTGGGTCCATGTAAGATATTGGCCAAGTATGGCAAGAATGCATACAAGGTGAAGTTACCTACTGATCTAGGAATCTCACCAGTTTTTCAACATAGCAGATTTAATCAAGTATAAGGGAACGGTCAGTGATGAGGTTCAAAATAGTTAGGAGATCTTCAAGGACATCAATAATATACCCCTACCTAATCAAGAGAAGCCTCAGGCAGAGCAGATCTTGGAGTCAAGAGTACAAAAGTCTACAAGGAACAAGGTGCACATGGAGCACCTTATCAAGTGGAAGAATAAACATGAATCAGAAGCTACATGGGTCCAAGAAGACCAGTGCAAGAAGCTTGGAATTGACCTAGCATTGTTCTCTCCTTCCATTCCTTAGTGTTTGGGCTAAGAGGGGGAGAATGGTGCAGGAGCACCAAGGTGACATTGGGAAACACTAGGCAATGTTGGAAGCCTAGGAAGCAATTTTGGAGTTTTACTACTTTAAGGTCATGTTGACCATTTAATTTTGAATTAGTAGTGTTAGTAGATGTTAGGATATGTTAGAAGGAAGGTGGTTCAGTAGTTGGTGGTGGAGTGAATGAATTCCTCAATTTTTGTTCACTAGGAATCACTAGAACTTGGGAAATAAAGCCACAATGTTGCTTTTAAGCAATTTTGGCCTTTGTTGGTGGTTAAGTCCGACCAAGGGAAATGTAACCACTTGATGAACCTTTAAAAGGTGTGCTTCGACTTATTCAAGGGGTTGGAGAAGTTTTTATTTCATTTGGAGTTGCTAATATATGAAAAAACATTGAAGTTCTTGCAAGCTTTCTATTTTTTTTGTTCTTTTACTGTGTTAAATGGAGAGCTCCTGGTAATGAATAGGGTGTAGCACATGTAGAAATCATTGTACAAGCTTTGTGTAGTTTCTAGAGGAGTTGTTCCATCATTTCAAATCTTATTTCTTAGTAGGTTTATTTATTTCTTTGTTGATTAGCTAACAGGCTGTTATTCATGGAGTCTTAGTTCTCTGTTTTCCACTATACCTAGTGTATAGTCTGTGGGAAATGAGACTAAGCTCCATGATTGTATATAAGGTAGGTGTAGGAGGTGGTAGAAAGCAAGGCTCCATGGAGGAATACCTTCCCTAGGCGAGCTGACAGTGCCCGGTTAGGGAAGACAGTCAAAAATCAAGCCCTAACGTTGCAGGGGTATCAATTCCTTAGCAACCCAAGGCGTATGGTGGATGCAGGGGTCCTTGGAAAGGTCTGATAGGAGGGAAGAGTCTTCACCAACCCATTTGGTGATTGAAAGAGGCAGGCAAATCATTGATTGTCCAAGAAAAGGCCTAAAAAGCCCTAATTCCCACAAAAATAGGGTTGAGCCTGTGTACGGTCTGTGAAGGCCCAAAACCCCAAAATTCCTTGAGAGGTTGGTAATTGAACTATGGTCTCAAAAAGAAGTTTGTGATGAATCTTGGCAGGTTTGGAGTTATGGCCTAATTTCTCGAGCTAAGAGGCCTAATTGGGGCTCAAGGGCTACTAGCCTTTTTAAACCCTAGACTAGGGTTTGAGGGAATCGATGGAGATTTGAAGGCTTGAGATTGATCAGGAACCATGGAGGGATGGTCTTGAAGCTATAGAAGATACTGCATGCCCCTGCAACAGGTTGGTAAGGTTTGGATAGCTAGTTTGGCCTTTAGGAAGATTAAGGGTCAAGGAGAGAAAAGAGGAGTAAGCACCAAGATTGACTTGGTTAGGTATATGCAGATGATAGTGGGTTGGCCAGGAGGACCAGGGGTGCCTGACAAGCTTCAGGACCTAAAGTTTAAGAAGGTGGAGAATAACACCAAAGGGGTTTGCCTAGGAGTGACCCAGAGCATGGAACAGTGATCCATCCAACCCTACCCTATCAATTAGTCCACAAGAAAATAGGAATGAACTAATAATTACACCCAAGTAATTCTATTAGAAAGGGGGAGTTACATACCTATTGGATTAATTCTATTAGAAATTGTCTTTGAAGATAATTATTTGTTTACCCATTAAAAAGAGATTAAAACCTAATATTATTTTTTAGAGTAGGTCACTATATGGTAAATGTTTTTTATCAACAGGCTCAATTGGAGTTAGATGGTGATGAGAGTTCCTATCTATAATAATTCATTAAGAAATAATGTTACTTTTATATTAGTAATGATAAAGAGAATGACACATATTTTGTGAAACATTATTTTTACAAGTTCTCAAAGATTGTTGAGAAAAAAGTGTCTCAACCTTGCATTCCTAATGTTCATTTTTAATACATTTTAAATGCACTTTCTATTTCATCTTCTAATTTTTTGGGTCTTTTTTATGGAGAGTTGGCATCTTACTTGGAGGCTTACTATACTTTATCCTTTAGTGAGTTTTTTCTTCTCATTAGGAGTTAGGCATCCCACTTTGAGGTGGCAAGGATCGGCTATATGTCAACATCTTGTAGGGAGTTACATATGAAAAAGTATAGGACATGTAAAAGTGTTTAAGAAAGAGGTTACACTAAAATATTGATCAACATTATGATATGTTGGTACACTTATTATGGAACATCTTTTAAATGTTGCATGAGGATAAATTAGGGTGCCCAAGTTTGGCTAGTCAAATATGACTACTTATGACATTATAAGTTGTGTTCAAGGAATATGCTAAATATAGCTAGGAAGACTAGGACAATAGAGGGGTGTTGAAATTTGAACCCATAATTTTGGGCATCATGCCACTACTAGGTTTTCAAATGGTTTTCTCAAACCATTCATAGTTTCTAGCTTGTACTTCATCTATTTATTAGTGCTTGGAGTTATAGTTTGTGTAGAGTCCCTACTAATGTCTAGTAAACTTGGTGGAAATCACACAAATCAGAGGTAAAACCTAGTTGAATAGTCCACTTGAACCTTTGGAAAGACCTTCATTGAATTATTGACCAGGGCCAGTAATCTTGTGATGGTATTGGCACTATATGTCCTTTCAAAGACTTAAGATCACCTAAGTCATCCTAGTACGTTACACTTGATAAGTAAGAGGTATAATGCATAACAATAAAGGAAGTAATGATGGCACTATTGCTACTAGTACCTATAGTATAAGACTATAACTAATTACTATCAAGAAATGAAATGTTGGAATCGGACTGATACTGATAACTAAACCTACACTTCGGAGTACAACAAACTTAAGAAAACCAAAGCATAAATTTGTGATACAAGAATTATTCATGGATAACTCGGGGAATCTAATTAACATGCATTTATGAAATAATTGCTACAACAAAAGTAACTTTATATAAAATGAAGTAAGGGATAGTTACCTTGAGTGACCCTTGCTCAAGTGACTGCATCCATTAATGATCTAACTCAAATCTATCTTCTTAGATTAACAAAATCATAATAACTCAAAACCATTCATAGCAAAACTTTGAAATATCACAGAAGATTTTGTTGGGATATCTTATTCATGAAAATCATGATTGAACAATAAACATTGTCTATAAGAGAGCAACAACTAATTGAAAGTATCTGGAAACTATATATGTTATTAAACAATTAACTAACTCCTAATACCTCAACCACCGAGTCATACATATACACACGGGGGAAGTTTATTAAAACAGGGACTCAAAACTGAAATCATAAATCACTACTCCCTATATATCAAAGCATGATAAAGACTAAGAAATCTCTAACTAAAAAGGGAAGAAGAGTCCAAGTAGAAATAAGACTTTGTTGTAATAGTACTGAAATGTGGATTGTTTGAATTAGTCACTTTAGACTCCTAACTGCAATAGGGTTCTTTTCCTTCAACATATTTATTGGGCATCATAATGATGCACAATCATCTTCATTAAGTGCCTCCATGTTGTAGTTGTTGCACTCAATTTATTCTGGAACCTCTCCTATTTTGTTATCTGGGAACTCCTTTGCTTGTGGGTTGTACCTCACAATTGTTGCGGGCTACAATCTACCTCCTCTAGCTGCAAAGAGTTAGTTCATAAAACATGTACATAATACTAAAAACCATAGCTAAGCATAGATATCCATTACAATTCATACATATCCACATTAATTATGCAATAACCATCACATCATAACCATGTTTCCATATACTTTAAATCAGGTTCAAGGTTGCATAATACGCATAAAAGATAGCTTAGTGTACGAATATGTATAAGATAAGTGTCTAAGAATGTCTATGAACTTGCATAAAAATATAGGAAAACTATCTAATGACTGGACTCGTCAATTTGTATGGTTGATTTGTAGGTATCATTATTTTATTACTCCAATTTTATATGTTGGTGAAACTCTTGTAATAACTTTCTCTATAAGTGTATTGTATTCATTTGGTTTACTAAATAATACCTTGGGTTTCTTTGGGGTGTATGTTTTTTCTCCTAAAAGAGTTTTCCCACATATATCTATGTTATGGTATATGATTTCTTTTATGTTCATATGTGTTTCTAGTTATTATAGCTATAAATATTAAAAAGTTTGAACAATACTCTTCTCATTAGATTGGTGTAGGAAGTTTTTTCATATACATTTTTCCCTTTTAGTTGGTATATGAGCTTGATAACCTTTGATCTTAGTTTTTGGGTAGAGGGATTTTTGTACGAATGTTTGATTAAGTGAGAGATTGAGGAAGTAATTTTTCATCTTACTGTATGAAGTGACGGCAAGCACATATGAAAGAATAAAAATAGATAATTTTAATGGTTGTAATTTTGACTTGTAATAACTTAAGATGGAGGATATGCTCATGGATAGAGATCTATAGGTTTTACTATTTGGTACCATACCATTGGGTATGAAACAAGATGCCTAATATTTGATGGACAAAAAATCTAAGGGTATTGTGATACACTATTGAATAGATTCAATACTTTTGAATTCTCATGAAGAGAAAACTATAACAATTCTTTAGAAAATCTTGGTGAAATTTATTAGGCTAAATCTAGCTAGTGAATACATTATTCATGAGAAAGAAGTTTTATTCTTTTAGAATGGATGATAATATTTTTGCAATTAATCATTTGAATATCTTCACTATGTTAGTTTCCCAAATGAGCTTTACTGAATACAATGGAGGAGGAGGATCATTGTATGGCACTATTATGTTTTTTGTTTGATTTAATATGTGTGTGTGTGTGTATATGTATGTATTGATATACGTGTATGTATCGATGTAATGGAAATGTCCATATGAGTGTATTAATACATATATAAATATACATATGTATATATGTATATATATTTATACATGTGCTATTATTATATGGAATGAATGAATATATGTAAATGCAAATTCGAATATCGAAAGATGCATACTATAATCGTGTAAGTTGATATGTTTGTATATATATATATACATATATACACACATATATATAATAACATGTAATGTTATTAATATACATACATATATATGTATGTATGTATATTATATATATATAATATATATATATATATATTATATATAAATGTTGATAAGTGTTGTTTATATATTATAAATGTTGATAGTGTTGTATATTCTATTAAGCGCATGAAATATATGGAACGCATTTTATACATATTTAAAGTAAAGCGCATAAGACCATATGCAAATGTTAAATGAATAAACATGTTGTTTATTAAGAGTGCAATGCTATATTATGTGCAAGAAATAAAAGCCAAAGTAATACGTGGTATTAGAATGTTGACCAAGTCGATGTTGGAAGTGATACCAATATGTTACACATGAATTAAAATTTGACTTAGTCTTGAAGCTTAAAGCATACCAAAGGAATAGGAAACATGGTGTTTTGGTGGCGCCAAACTAAGGAAAGTACGAACCAAGTAGAAGTCTCAACCTGCAATACAAATTACAAATGTGAAGCAATGAGAATATATGAATTGATCAAATTAGGGAGCTAGCCAAATAAGTTGATATGTAGGAGACCATAACCTTGCATTTCTATTGATCATTCTTGTTGTCCAGTTAAATAGGGCGAATCATTCTTTTGTTGGGTATGTATTCTCTATACATTGTTTCTAGCTGCCACCTTTTGTTATTTTTGTTGAGTCGAACTTTCTGAGCTGAGAAGTGTCAGTTTTGTTGCCCTGTTTCTAGCCTTCAGTTGCTAATCTTTTTGTATAAATAGAGGTTCCTTTCACTTCATTTGGGACACATTCTTGCTTTCTAAATTTTGATTTTCTGAGTGTTACTCTGATGCAATATTGAGTTGTGAGATTGAGAGGTTTTTTGTGAGATTAGTGAGGTTTTTGGAGAGATTTCTTGTGGGATTTGGTTAAGGGAAGGATTTACAAACTGTTTGGTGGAGGTTGTGCTAGGAAACATGATTTATCAATTGGAGCTATTTGATTATAGGTATGCTAGTTCTCTACTTTACTTTTATGTTTTAAGTTGAAAAGATTGCTTGTTTTTATGAGTGTTACTTGAATTGATTTGAAATAGGAAAAGATATGTCTTTGTGTTTGTTCATACCCATATAAGAGGATTATCTTAGCATACTACATATGTAGGTATGAGTGCTTATGTGTTCCACTATAGACTATGTTAATTCATGCTTAAATAGTCATAGTTTTTTATATAAGGGAGGTAGTGAAGATAGTTTTATGTTTGGATCGATATCCGTCGACAGACAAATAGTAAAGTTTTAGTTTTTAGGACACAACACCAAGCTCAGGGAAGGCTAGTATTATGGGGTTATCCAATCAATATCTTTGTCGAAGGGTAGGGCCATCTTATATGATAGGTAGATGTGCAGGGAACCACAGTAATTCCATGGTTGGAAGAAAACCACTTGAGTGAGGCTTCTCATCATCAGTTGGCAGCCAAGATTTGAAGGTGGACTACCTGGACCATATGTATTTCTAGTGATGGAAGCTCATAAGAGTTATGTATGTACTTTGAATCCATTTGTATTGAAGGATGCAAACATGAATGTAGTACTAGAGTTTATTCTATATGAAGTCAATGTTATGGAAAGATTTATGAAATTACAATGGAATGCAATGGAAGTTTGGAATAGTGTTTATTTCATATGTGCATGTAATTTACATTTTTGAAAAGAAAAAATTATTGCTATGTTATGGCATCATGGTTTATTCACTTGTGGGTTAAAACTTAGGAAAAAGAATTAGTAGAACATTAAGCATTTTACACGTGGTAGCAGAGCTACCAGGTTTAACTTTAGAACCTATGTGCTAGCTATGTTTTCCCTCCAACATTAAACAAGTCTAATATTTGGAATTCTTGTGCCAAGATGGTGTGTCTTAGGTTAACTGCAAGAAATTAAGTGATCAGAAATGTGTGCTACCTACGGGCCAAGAAGGAAAAAGAAGCCCTTGTTCGTATCATAGAGGATGTTAGTTTTTATGATCAGATATAAAACTCAGAATTTAATTCAAAATCAGACACATAAACACAGCGTATACCATGGGAAAACCCTCCACTTGAGGGAGAAAAACCCAGCAACAATATATCACTTATATATTGAATATCAATAGTTGTCTCATTTACAAAGAGGTTGATATGGAGGCCAAGTAAGAGCACCACAAACTGATGCTAGCATAGAAATAATATAATGCTACTTGTTGATGAAAAACTCAACCTTCTTCAATTATATCGATTTGCACTTGATAATCTTCTTACAACACCAACTCGCACTTATGGATATCGAATGACTTGTAAATGAATTTAATACAATGATCAAATAGAATCTCCATTATATACTATTTGATGATGAGGAATCAAGGGTTGTGTCTCTTCAAATGCACAAGGTCGGCCACCAATGAGGAGATATGATTCTTCAACAAAATCGATGATTGTGTAGGAGGTCAGCCTCAAGCATTATACCTTTTCAAAGGGTGGCGAAGTAACATAAGTCGGCCTCAATGATAATAAATAAATATTAAATGTTATTTAATAAAGGACGTGTCTCTTTATCAAAATTGCCTTATCAAATTAATTAGTCAATAGGCTATGATTTAATATGATCTTCATAGACGGATCTGGGTTGGAAGTAGAAGCCTAACGCTACCATGTAACATCAACACTCCCTCTTAGCTAGGGAGGATACTTCCAGCTGTATAAGACATATCATCTCATTGTGATGTCAACCACCATGGCTACTCCCATATGTGGAAAAGGAACATATCACCTCATCATGATATCAACCACCATGGCTACTCCCATGTATGGTAAATGAACATATCACATCATTGTGATATCAGCCACCATGGCTACTCCCATGTATGGTAAATGTGCACAAGTGCCCATCACGGAATCACTCAACGTGATGTCATCATCTCATCATGAAGTTCACCATGGCTACTCCTAGAGGGTGAAAAACACAAGTACAATAAAATCATCATGGACTCTCTCACGTGATGTTGTCATCGAGTCACACACATGACATCCACCATGGCTACTCCCAGAGGGTGGAAACAAGGGATTTCACCTCAAATTTCTCTCACAGATAAAGATGCATTAAACAAGGGCTTACACCTCAAATCTCTCTCACAAAGAGAAATGAATTAACAAGGGCTTGCACATCAAATCCCTCTCACAAAGAGAAATGCAGTAAAGAATATCACTAATGTTGAGACTCCCTCTCAGGCTTCATTCTCCATAATACCAAGCTTGTCTCGAAAGTACACAAACTTTACTCTGACAAGAGGCTTGGTGAGAATGTTTGTTGTCTGCTCATCAGTGCTAATATAATTCAACTGGATTGCTTTCCTCAATACCATATCTCTGATATAGTGGTATTTGATCTCAACATGTTTAGTTTTGTCTATCATGAAACATTGGATTGACAGAAAGCTTCACACAGCTTT
The DNA here is from genome assembly GCA_007258455.2 of Sequoia sempervirens. Lineage (NCBI taxonomy): Eukaryota > Viridiplantae > Streptophyta > Pinopsida > Cupressales > Cupressaceae > Sequoia > Sequoia sempervirens. Next base: position 33,726,218 of record VDFB02109042.1, read on the forward strand.
GATTATCACAATGAATGACACTCGGCTCCATCGATTGTCCAAACAATCTTGCAAGGAGCTTCCAAAGCCAGGCTACTTCTCGAGCTACCACATAAGCTGCAATATACCGAGGTGCGCAAGGTGCTGCGCGCAGCGATGGCCGATTTTGACTGAAGCGGCAGGGGTGCTTAGCGTCGGCACGGCGGCGGGCTGTCGCCCGTTGAAGGTCCGCACGAAGGCCAATACAAAGCCTTTTGGCGCGGTATACCGGAATTATGGCGGCACGGTACGCGGTTTGCGGGCGGCTGGTGCTCGCGCGAAATATACGGTACATGACTGGGTATCAGCGATACGATAAATGCGCCATGGCCGGGTCGCAGGCTGCGGCCTCGCCAGCTTGGTTTGCATTGCGTGGGCGGGTGCAATCCGTAAAACGAAATATAGCCGGGTGTCTATTGTATACTTGCCTTGACTAAAGAATGAACTCATCCACGACTTCTACCATACTTCTAACCAAGAAAGTAGTGCATGAGACCAAGATCCTTCATTTCAAATTCAGAAGCTAACTCCTTGCATTTGATAATGAGGTGATCTTCTCCAATAAGAATTAAATTGTCAACATAGAGAACAAAGATTAATGCTTCGCCATCAATTAACCTGAAGTAAATTTTTGAATCAGCATCATTCTTGGAGAAGCCCAAGCTCATCAGGTATCTTTCATACCAAGAACGAGGAGCCTCATCTTCAATTACATCATTCAAAAATGTAGTCTTGACTCCCTCTGAAGCTCCAAGTTCTTGCATCAACCTTTTGACGTCCTCGACCAATATTTCCTGCAATGCTTGTCTTAGAGAAATGTTTTTATGCGCACACCTCTGATACTATAGAGAGTTCAGGATTGTCCTCCTTGACCTCATCCCAGATCACTTTATTCTGAATAGGTTTGCGGAGCTACCAATGTCAAAGCTAGATGATTGTCATGATCAATTTTGATCTCAGCAGCTGAAGAGGTCCTTCAAGGACTTAGCACCTAGCCTTGCAATATAGTAATCTTCACTTCTTCTCAGTGAGTTACAAAACTCTCTTGATCCCTGCCTCAGAGATTGCAAATAAATCCTCTGGAAGTGAAATCCTATCATTGATAGATCTCAAGACCTCAATCCTTTTCCCAATCATGCTCTCAACTCTAGCCTCGAATCCTCATATTTTAACTCCTTCGAAGTAACGGATTACAATGACAACCTGAATAGGTTCTTTGACTTTGAGAGATGTCTCCAGCCATCAACTCAGTCCCATGGCTGCAAGCTATGACTCCAAGCTTGAACATTTCTTCGGTTAGCATGACTTCCTTACAAGATACCTGAAACTCTACCTCTTTGTGCAATCTCTCATTACCTTCTTGCTCCTTGATCCATCCTGGAAGCGTTTTAGAGAAAGATTACTAACAGTTTATAATTATCCAAAGAATTATCAATGCTAAAATCATACAAGGTTTATTATCCCAAGTTATAGCATGAATACATAAGAATTCATGAACAATATTAAAAACATGAAATGCTTATTTCTTAATATTTTATATATAAGAATCAACCTATAAGTGAAATATGTAGCAAATATCAAAAAAATCAAAATAAAGAAATAATAGAACTTATCTTTGTTGATTCTAATATATTTTCTTTCATCTTTTCTGCTCTCAGAAGTGTTAATCTCAACACAACAAAAGACAATCTTCTCAACACAGATTTCTTAGATACATTATGCAACCAGCATATTCAATATAGGGTCAGGCCTCTCAAGGCACCATTGCATTCCATGCACATAGAGAATGGTATTGATGTGATCAACCAATCACAGTCAAAATTATAGTTCTCCTTTTATTTCTGAGTCACACTAAAAAATCTTCATACCTAGCATGAACCAACTTGCAAAGAATAATTGGTATCTCCAAAGGATCTTATCCTAGTGATCACTATTCAAGAGAAACCATGATCTTTACTAAACACACATGAAAATAAATGATGTCAGATTTGCACAACTCAGCAAACTAAATTTTAGCCTAGAAGAAAATGATTTCAAGGATACAAACAAAAGTACTTAACTCTTTCTGTTGGTACACCACAATCTTCAAATTGCACAGAAAATTGTTGCTCCTCTCAAAGGCTCATCTTAACTCAGAATCAGAGTAACTTCCAAACTATCTTTTATATAGCTCGCAAGACATATTATATATGGACCCCTCTCTTTATAATAGCCATGCTAACAAATGCCTTTACACAACACATATATCTGCAACTCTATGCAATACCATAATCAACGCCACACACACAACTTTTCAATACAAATAAATCAACTTGTCTCCCATTCTTGCTTTTCGATTCTCAGATCAGAGATGATATGCCTTCATGATTTCTCCCAATACCAACATCCAAGAACTTTCCCATGCATCTGATCTCAATGTCGAGCCTTTAGATCTTATTTCAACCAATCAAGGTTAGAGACTCTCGACTCCTATTTTTGCATCTGAAGCTTTGCCTCCATCAACAGCAATAATATTGACCAAAGGTAATGAACACGACCACCAGTCAATATAACAAATTGATCACTTAAATTCTTCCATGAAATCCAAAAATTTGATTGGATCTTCACACAGAACCTGCTCTAATACCATGTTAGTTTTTATGATCAGATATAAAACTCATAATTTAATTCAAAATCAGACACATAAACACAGCATATACCCTGGGAAAACCCTTCACTTGAGGGAGAAAAACTAGCAACAATATATCACTTATATATTGAATATCAACAATTGTCTCATTTACAAAGAGGCCGATATGGAGGCCAAGTAAGAGCACCACAAAATTATGCTAGCACAAAAATAATATAATGCTACTTGTTGACAAAAAAACTCAGCCTTCTTCAATTATATCGATCTGTACTTGATAATCTTCTTACAACACCAACTTGCACTTATGGATATCGAATGACTAGTGAATGAGTTTAATTCAATGATCGAATGGCATATCCATTATATACTATTCGATGATGAGGACTCAAGGGTTGTCTCTTCAAATGCACAAGGTCGGCCACCAATGAGGAGATATGATTCTTCAACAAAATCGTCGATTGTGTAGGAGGTTGGCCTCAAGCATTGTACCTCTTTGAAGGGTGGTGAAGTAACATAAGTCGGCCTCAATGATAATAAATAAATATTAAATGTTATTTAATAAAGGATGTGTCTCTTTATCAAAATATCCTTATCAAATTAAATAGTCGATAGGCTATGATTTAATTTGATCTTCATAGACGGATTTGGGTTGGAAGTAGAAGCCCGACGCTACCATGTAACATCAACCGAGGAAACCAACTATGACAACACCATTTGGCTAAACGATACTAAGACAATTAGTCATGCCTTATCGTGAATTAGCCAAGAAAAGAGAAGGATGAGAGATGAAGCCAACTACAATCATTTACCTCTTGTCTCTTTGGCAAAATCAGACTCATTATCACTCTCTAGGGATATGCCCTCAAAATGTAGTGTCAGTCCACCTATGTTGTTTAGAGACCCTCGTGTTATACCCATGGATAAAATCATTGTAATATCCACAAGTGGCGATTCTAGGGGTTGTGTACCTCAAAATTATGTATCAAAAGATAAATTTGAGGGATACTATCCTTTTTGGGATAGAGAAGAGAAAATGAAAGGTGAGCAAAAATATGAAGGGTATACCCTGTTGAGCTATGTATCTGAGAGTGAATCTAAATAATACTCTCCTCTTGACTACTTGAATAGTCATTCAATATAAAACAAGGATTTTGAAGTCCTTATGAATAAATGAAA
>VDFB02109042.1:33730140-34032393 GCA_007258455.2 Sequoia sempervirens
GATTAAACCTTTACCACAGATCTTAGCTCCTGAATCATCACCGAACATTACTAAACCACCATCATATTTTTCAAGTTTAGTGAACTTACTCTTATCTCCAGTTAGGTGACAAGAACATCCACTGTCGATTACCTAGTAGTCTTCATCCTGTCTTGCATGAAAAGCGGTAACCAAAGAACCTTCCCTCATATTCATCAAAAATACTTGTCTCTTCCTTAACATAGTGCAACTTCTTATACCTTTTATCCTTCCTATCCTTATCCTTATAATCCTTGTTCTTCTTATGTGTAGCCCTATTCAGGCATCTCAAAGCATAATGAACAATGTTACAACTAAAGCATTTGAAGGGAAACATACCTTTATCTTTTCTAGTTCCTTTCTTTAATTTCCTGGTGAAATTTGCTTCCAACTCTTCATCATCACTATCCGGTTCTTCAATCTTCAAAGCCTTGAATTTCATTTCTATCTTCTCTTCTGCCTTTTCGTCTTTCTAGAACTTTCTTATCTCAAATGATTGCAAGGTGCCAAACAAATCTTCTAGAGTGTACTTTTTCGGATGATACATTTCTTCAATAACAAAGATCTTGTCATTGTAACATTCTGGTAGAGTGATCAAGATCTTCTCGATTATATCTTCATCTACTAGTTTTCCTCCTTGATTCTTAATGTCATTTACTGCTAATTCAATTCTCTAAAAGAAACTTGTAAATTCTTCACCATCTTCCATCTTCAGGTTCACAAATCTATGCTTTGCTGCCAACCTCTTTGTTAATTTTACCTTTTCATTTCCTTCATACATGTCTTCCAACTTTTTCTAGACCTCATATGCAATATCCAGATAATTAACCTTGACTCGCTTAGTTTTAGATAAACCACTATGAATTGCATACTTCGCCTTCTCATTTTCTTCATAAGCAGAGATCACATTTTTAGAACTAACACCACCAGACGAAAGTGTATACTTGTTCTCAACAGCCTTCCAAGTCTTAAAACCAAGAGAGATAATGTATCCTCTCATCTATCCCTTCCACTCCTTGTAGTCAGTTCCATCAAACATAGGGATCGCCAATTTGTGTGTCACTGGATCTTCCATAAGCGGTTAAGCTCTACATAAGGAACCACAAGCTCTGATACCAATTGTTAAACATGCACAGGAAAACTGAGAGGGGGGATGAATCAATCATCACACAAATCTATTCTTAAAAAATTTATCACTCATCAATTCATTAACCACACTATTATGTTACTAAACATAAGCATGAATCGGAAAAAACAAAAATTAAATCAACACAATGAACACCATATTTTCACATGGAAAACCCAATAAGTGAAAAACCACAATGAGGGTTAATTCACAATATAAAGATTATAGAAAAAGGCTCACTGCCCAAAAGAGGACTCACTATCCAAGTACAAAGGTTCACTGTCCAACAAAGGGGCTCACTTCCTATAGATACAAAAGAGAATAAAAGATCGACCACTGCAATTAAAGCACATTCGCAGGATTATAGAAACCCTTGTCTCACTGTATTCAACACAACTCGCACACACACTTTTGTTATGATTTGTGGCTTATTTTCATCACTTTGCATCACACTATCATACAACTCTTCACAATTCAACTTGCTTTTATACCATCCTCAACCTTAGAAACATTTACCAAGGTTGGCCACAAAACAATGTTTCATAAATTCAAATTAGGTCGGCAACTCAAAATTCCCACGGTGGAAAGGAATAAGAGTGGACCAATAAAATTATTTTCTTTAACTAACTACACGCTTCCTTAATTGAATTTTATTCCTTGAATGAAGTGTAAACACCAGGTCAGCCAAACCTAATGAAAACACATATAAACATTGATGCACACACTTCCCAACAAGAAGATGACGTGCAGATGACACAACACACTTCAATATACACGAGAGTATATATTAGAATCTTCTAGATACATCCACAACAAAAACAATAGACTTCAATCATTGAATTCCTTTTACCAGTCAATCCAGACTGTGCAAACTCATACAAGAATATTGAAGCATGACTTCCTTGTTACCAAACTCCAAACCTCTTTTCCAAAGCATAGGAAAGACCTTCACAAGACATATCCCAAATCCACACAATCTAAAACAAAACAATGGAGGATTGCGGAGCAAAAACATTTCTCTCAATCCACAAAAAGTCAATACTTTCCAAATAGTCCACATACCGGTGAACACAACTTCCATGTACCATCTCACCAGAAGTTGAAACTCAGCATATGTTACCATGAGATTACCATTAACAAACCTTCAGATCCACACAAGCATAGGATCAACACAGGAGAAATGTGGAGCACATACCGGAGCACATTCTAAACACACTCAACACTCTAACTTCTCTTCTTTATTTAATTTTCTCAAAAGCACTTGGAAACTCACCAATACAACTCAGCTCTATATATGTACAAACATCAACATACTAAATTGTGTTGACATCAATGACAACACCACCAAACTAGCTCATATTTGCAACACTTTGAAGGTTTAGAAGTCATTGAAGAATAAGTTGCAAATTTTTTGAAGACATCTCCTTGTTGGCTAGGTCAAAATCTACACTAAAAGTCACTTACAACTTTGGAAATCAGAGTTTTAGATCCTGCTACCTGGAGAAGTGGAAAGTGCAAACTGAGGGTTTCCATTTCAACTTTTAGATTTTCAGAAAATACAAACTGAACTAAGTCACCATCAATGGTGACTTAGTCCCACTATACATGTTCTTCAGGTTTTTCTATAGATTTAGATACCCATTTGACTGAAACAGGCTCCAAAACAGTTTTCCAGATCAGGATTAAGTCGCCCAGAATGGCATAAGTGTCCCAATAGGTTAAAATTTCAAAATTAGTAGCATTTCCAGTCTCCAACACATTTCTAGGTGCACGTGTTTAGTTTACATTTTTCTATTTTTTTCCATTTGCATTTCTAGGTCATTTAGTTTATTTTTGGATATCACAATGTGTTTTCAAACAAAGTACATTTTCTTAGTTTAGCATTAATAATTCATCTCTTTTATCAATCCTTTGCATCTAGGGAATTCTATTTAGGCATATTTCAATCATATCAGCATTATTCTTGAGTAAACCCCCAAGTTTTGGTGGGATACCTCTCTCCTTTTAGGTGCAAAACCCTAGAAGTGCAAGAGAGTGCCTATTTACAAAAATTTGTGGTTCAGTGATTTAATCCTCACCGTGGTTTTTCCCTGATTAGGGTTTTCCATGTAAATATAGTGTTCTATTATGTATGATTGTTGTTTTGTTTATTTTTCTTGTGTTTACATGCATACAGATGCTTAATAAGGGTTTAAATATAAATAAGGGTTTGAAGGTTTTAATATACAACTGATTCATCCCCCTTTCTCAATTTTCTTATGTTTCTAACAATTGGTATCAAAGTAGAGGTTCCTTAGAAGAAGATTAACCACTTGAGGTAGATCTAGATGGTGCACAATAATGGTGTCAAAGCTCCTATATTCAATGGAACAAATTATCCTTTCTGGAAATCCAAGATGGAAGCCTTTCTTTTATTATTAGGGTTTTGTGTATGAAAGTTAGTTGAAGATGGATATACTATACCTGCTACTACTCCGACAAGTGAAGATGATATCAAGGATTGTGAGAGTAATGGCAAAGCAAGGAATTCTATTTTTAGTGGTATTTTTTATTCAAAACTTGTGAATGTGATAAGCTACAAAACTGCTAAAGAGATCTCGGAGAAGTTGAAAAGAATTTATGAAGGAGATGATAAATTCAAGAAAGCAAAGATGCAGAATTTCAAAGCCAAATTTGAAACCCTAAGGATGTCAAAAGATGAAGATATTGTAGGCTACATGTGAAGGGTGGATGGAATTTTCAATGTCATAAATGGTATTGGTGGGAAACTGGAGGAAAGTGAAGTTGTGAAAAAGGTATTAAGAACTCTTCCTAAATATTATAGTGCTAAATTTTCTAGTATTGAGGAAGCTCTGAATTTGGATCAATATAATAGAGATCAAATGTTTGGTGCTTTAACTTCTTTTGAATTAAAACAGTTTGACTAAGATGCTTCAAGAAAAGAAACTTCTTTTAAATTCAGTAAGAAAGAGAGGAATGATGAATTTGATCCAGATGATCCTGATGAGTGGAATAAAATTTTGTAAGGAGATTGAAAAAGGGCACTAGAAAATACTAAAGTAATTTATTTGTGCAGTCATAGCTGGAGGGTCTAAAAAGGACTATCCAACCATGCAACCTAGATTTTAACACAGCAGAAATAACACAAGAAATTCTTAGCAAACATAAACTATCATTGATTCAATAACTTGTAGTCCTACATGCATCATATGCCATATATGCAGAATGACTAGGGCTCACAGGCCTCCCGCAAGGGCATTACAAGATATTACAATTGGCACAAGGCCTTATTACAATAATTAGAACTATCTGAAAGATATTTGGTTATCTCCTAATTATCTAACTACTGAATCAATGAATTAACTACTTTTTAATGGATTAAAATTATATTAAATATGAATCTCTAACTCCAATTATGATCTGTGTTAAACAGGTGCAGGACACCTAAGAGGAGGGGTGAATCAGTTGTCACACAAATTCAATCTTAAAACTTTATCACTTATCAAATATTCAACCACACTATTATGTTATTAAATATAAGCATGAAACATAAATAGTAGAAAGCAAATCAACACAATGAACACCATATATTTATGTGGAAAAACCAATAAGGGAAAAACCATTGTGAGGGTTAACTCACAATATAAAGATTATAAACTGAATACAGAGGCTCACTGCCAAGGGCTCACTACCCAAAAAAGGAGGAATCATTGTCCAAATACAAAGGCTCGCTATCTACAAAGGACTCACTGTCCAACAGGGAGGCTCACTACCTACAAATACATAAGAGAACAAAAGATCCACCACTACAATTAAAGCACATTCACAAAATTGCAGAAACCTTTAGTTCACTTCCTTCAACAAACTAAAAAACTGCTATCACAACTCACTAACACACACTTCTGCTCTTATGATTTGTGGCACACTTTTGTCACTTTTCATCATACGATCATACTATTCTTCACAGCTTGACTTGCTTTTATACTATTCTCAACCTTAGAAACATTTACCAAGGTTGGCCATAATACATCGTTTCATAAATACAAATTAGGTCAGAAACTCTAAATTCATGCGGTGGAAAGGAATAAGAGTAGACCAATAAAACATATAACCAAGACCACAAATAATATTCTTGAATGTTCTACATGATTCCTTAATTAAATTTTATTCTTTGAATGAAGTGCAAACACTAGATCGGCCAAACCTAATGAAAACACAAATGAAGAATGATGTGCACGCTTCCCAACTAGAAGATGACATGTGACCACAAAACACTTCCTTAAGCACAAGAATACATTTCAGAACCTTCCAGATACATCCACAACAAGAAAAACAAGCTTTAATCATTGAATTTCTTTCATCAATCAATTCAGACTGTGCAAACACACACAAAAATACTAAAACACGACTTTCAGACTACCAAACTCCAAACCTCTTTGCCAGAGCATAGGAAAGACCTCCACAAGACATATCCCAGATTCACAAGATCTGTAATGAAACAAAGAAAAAATGAAAAGCAACAATATTTCTCCCAGTCCATAAAATACTGACTCTACCAATAGAACACACATACCAGTGGACACAACTTTCACGTACCTTCTCACCAAAAGCTGAAACTTAGCATATGTTACCATGAAAATGCCAAAAACACACCTTCAGATCCACACAAGCATAGGATCAACATAGGAGAAATGCAGAACACATACTGGAGTACAATTTGAATATATTCCTTCTTTTGACTTATTTATTAATTTTCTCAAAAGCACTTGGAAACTCACCAAACCAGCACATATGCAACACCATACGGATAGCTCCATTTACTCACAAAATCTTACCAGCAACTCAACCATACATGCACAATATGTAACATACATAACTGGGTTGACATCAATGACAACATTAATGACAACACCACCAAACTAGCTCATACTTGCAACAATCTCCCCCTTTGTCATTGATGGAAACACATAACCTTTTCTCCCCCTTTGACATCAATGGAAAAAACAACTACTCTGATTACTCCCCCTTAGGAGTATAATCATACTGCAACTATGAAAACCTTTTCTACTCCCCCTGTGAAGTAGACCCATCTACCAATCTAGATAAATAAAGAATCTATGAATTCACTGGATTGATGCACCTTCATGTGCACGACCCCAACCTCTCCCTAAAATGCTCAAAATTATCCTTCAAAAGAGATTTAGTAAATATGTTTGTAATTTGTTCCTTGTTGTCACATACTCTAGTCTGACCTCATTCTCCAACACTCTCTCTTAGAAAATGATACTTGATAGATATATGCTTCGTTCTTGAATGCATAACCGGATTCTTCAAAATGTTTATTGCACTTGTATTATCACAGAAAATGGAAATAGGCTCATCACATACCACACCAATATCTTTCATAGTTTGCTTCATCCACAGAACTTGTGTGCAACAAGATGCTACAGTAATATATTTTTCCTCTGTAGTGGATAAAGAAACTGAGTCTTGCTTTTTACTCAGCCATGAAACTAGTCTTCCACTAAGAAAGAAAGCACAACCACTGGTACTCTTCCGGTCATCTACACATCTAGACCAATCAACATTTGAATAGGCACTTAGAGTGAAATCACTACTCTTAGGGTACCATAATCCATAATACGATGTGCCTTTAAGATATCTAAATATCCTTTTTACAGCTATAAGATGTGCTTCTCTAAGATCTACTTGAAATCTAGCAACTAAACACACTGCATGCATAATATTTGGTTTGGTACCAGTAAGATATAGAAATTCGCCAATCATGGATCTTTATTTTCTCTAATCAGTCTTAGCAGATTCATCATCCTTGCTTAACTTACATCCAGTTACCATAGGTGTACAAACCATTTTAGAATCCTCCATCCCAAACTTTTTCAACAACTCTTTTACATACTTAGATTGTGAAATGAATATCCCTTTATTAGTTTGATTCACTTGTAGACCAAGGAAGAAATTCAATTCACCTATCATAGACATCTCAAATTCTTTCTACATTTCTTCAGCAAACTTTTTACACATACCTTCATTTCCACCAAAGATGATATCATCAACATAAACAGCCACAATCAACATCTTATTACCTTGCATTTTGAAGTAGAGATTGTTATCCGCAGAACCTTTGCTGAATCCTTGCTTTTTCAAATATTTATCCAATCTTGCATACCAAGCTCTAGGAGCTTGCTTCAATCCATACAATGCTTTCTTCAATTTACAAACCATGTTTGGCTTGTTAGACAAATGAAACCCTTTAGGTTGCTCCATGTACACTTCTTCCTCCAACTCACCATTCAGAAAAGCTGACTTTACATCGATCTGATATACCTTGAAGTCCTTGTGTGCAGAAAATGCCAAAAACATTCTTATAGCTTCCATTCTAGCTACAAGAGCAAATGTTTTTTCAAAATCTTTACCTTCAACTTGTGAATATCCTTTGCATACTAGTCTTGCCTTATTTCTTACTACTTCTACACTTTCATTTAGTTTGTTCCGGAACACCCATTTTGAGCCAATCACATTTTTGCTCAGAGGTCTAGGGACTATTTCCCATGTTTGATTCTTTTCTATTTGTGGTAGTTCCTCTTTCATAGCTCCCATCCAACTTTCATCTTCACATGCTTCTTTTACAGATTTAGTTTCTATTTTAGAAAGTAAACACAAATTTACCTTAGCTACAACTCTGCTTCTTGTCTTCACACCTTCACTCTTTTCTCCAATTATCTAATCTTTTGAATGATTCTTCTGTACATATTTAGGAGTCCTAGTAGTAGGTTCCGATTCATTCTCTTCTTCTTCTTCCACTTGCTCTTCTTCTTCTTTCTCTTCTTCTTCTTCCTTCTCCTTATTTTCTTTAGGTATATGTCTACAGATAGGATCATCAGGTTCAACTTCACTTATCTCAATAGGTCTGCGTATGTCTTCATCAACTTTCACATTAGCACTTTCAATGATCTTTCTCAATCTTTTGTTAAAGCACCTGTATACCTTGCTAGTAGTAGAGTATCCAAGAAATATTCCTTGATCATACCTAGCATCAAACTTTCCAAGATTTTCATCATCTCTTTTAATGTAGCATTTGCTTCCAAATACCTTAAAATATTTCACATTAGGAATCTTACTAGTCCATAACTCAAAAGGTGTCTTTGTGTTGTTTTGCATGATCTAAACTCTATTAAGAACATAAACAGTAGTATCTATCGCTTCTCTCCAATATACATCCAGTACATTAGACTCTTTCACCATAGTTCTAGCAGCTTTCTGAACTGTCTTATTTTTCCTTTCAACTACTCCATTCTGCTGAGGGGTTCTTGGAGCAAAAAATTATCTTTTTATGTCGTGCTCCTCATATAATGCATTAAATTCACCAGAAGTGAATTCACCACCTCTATCAGATCTTAAACACTTAATTTTTAGATTTACTTTATTCTCCACTCTTGCTTTGAATACCTTAAACCTCTCTAGGGCCTGATTCTTTTCTTTAAGAAAAGCAACCCATGTCATTCAAGTATAATCATCAATAAGCAACATGAAATATTTGTCACCATTTAGGCTTCCAATCTTAGTTGGACCACAGAGATCAATATGTACTAATTCTAGCATTTTGGTAGTAGAATGTTCCTTTCCTTTAAAACTACATCTTTTTTGCTTCCCCAATTGAAAACTTCTATAGATGGCATTAGCAGGTCTTGTGATTCTAGGCAATCCTCGAACAATCTCCTTTGTACTGATCTTGACTAGGTTATCAAAGTTCACATGTCCCATTCTCCAGTGCCATAACCATCTTTCACTGATCTAAGATACAAGACAATGACCATCAACTCCTTTCAGCTAATAGATGTTTCCATGAGTTCTTCTAGCAACAATCATTTCTCCATTATCGGATCCTTTCCTAATTTCACAAGAATTGTTGTAAAACACAAGCTTAAAGACATTGCTACACATCTGACCAACACTTAGAAGGTTATGCCTCAAACCCTTCACATAATACACATCATCAGTGCTATGCACTCCATCAAAACTAATTAAACCTTTTCCATAGATCTTACTTCTTGAATCATCACCAAACATAACTAAACCATCGTCATACCTCTCGAGTTTAGTGAACTTACTCTTATCTCTAGTCATGTGATTTGAACATCCACTATCAATTACCTAGTAGTCTTCATCTTGTCTTGCATGAAAAGCAGTAACCAAAGTACCTTCCATCCTATTCTTCTTAACCTTTAGAGCCTTCTTACTTGCACATTTTCTAGGGTTAGTGGATACAAATTTACTTTCCAAAGCTAAGAATAAGCATTCACCATCATCAACTTCATTGTTAGATTCATCATCAGAAATACCTGCCTCTTCCTTAACATAGTACAACTTCTTATACTTCTTATCCTTTCTATCCAAGTTATCTTTATAATCCTTGTTCTTCTTATGTGTAGCCCTATTCAGACATTTTGAAGCATAATGAACAATATTAACACAACTAAAGCATTTAAAGGGTAACATACCTTTATACTTTTTGGTACCTTTCTTCAACTTCCTAGTGAAGTTAGCTTCCAACTCATCAACACCATCGCTATTTGGTTCCTCCTCAATATTCATAGCCTTAAATGTTGTTTATGTCTTTTCTTCTATCTTTTCTCCAGAACTTTCTCAATTCAAATGCTTTCAAGGTGTCAAACAAGTGTTCCAAAGTGTACTTCTAAGGATCATACATTTCTTCAATCATGGATATTTTATCATTGTAGTAGTCCAGTAGGGTAATTGGGATATTCTCAATTATGTCTTCATCTGATAGCTTTCCTCCTTGATTTCTAACTTCGTTTGTAATCTGTTCAACCCTATGAAAGATACTTCTAAATTCTTCAGCATCTTCCATCTTCAGGTTCACAAATCTACACTTTGCCACCAGTCTCTTTGTCAATTTCACTTTTTCATTTCCTTCATACATGTCTTCCAACTTCTTCCAGACTTCATATGTAGTATCCAAATAATTAACCTTAATTTGCTTATTTTTAGATAAACCACTGCAAATCACATATTTCGCCTTCTCATTTTCATCATAAGTAGAGATCTCATATGTAGAATTAACACCACTAGACATAAGTGTATACTTGTTGTCAATAGCCTTCCAGGTCTTGAAACCAAGAGAGATAATATATCCTCTTATTTGACCCTTCCAATCTTTGTAGTTAGCTCCATCAAACATAGGAATCACCAATTTCTACACCATCGGATCTTCCTTAAGCAGTTAAGCTCTACACTAGGAACCACAAGCTCTAGTACCAATTGTTAAAATAGACACATGACAACTAAGAGGGGAGGGTGAATCAGTTGTCACACAAACTCAATCTGAAAACTTTCACTTATCAAATATTCAACCACACTATTATGTTATTAAATATGAGCATAAAACATAAATAACAAAAAGTAAATCAACACAATGAAAACCAATTTTTTACATATAAAACCCAATAAGGGAAAAACCATGGTGAGGGTTAACTCACAATATAAAGATTATAAATTGAATTCATAGGCTCACTGCCCAAAAAAAGGAGGGATCACTATCCAAATACAAAGGCTCACTGCCTACAAAGGACTCACTGTCCAACAGGGAGGCTCACTGTCTACAAATACAAAAGATAACAAAAGATCCACCACTGCAATTAAAGCACATTTGCAGGATTACAAAAACCTTTATTTCACTGCCTTCAACAAACTAAAAAACTGCTATCACAACTCACACACACACACATTTCTACTCTTATGATTTGTGGCACACTTTCATCACTTTGCATCACACTGTCATACCATTCTTAACAACTCGACTTGCTTTTATACTATTCTCAACCTTAGAAACATTTACCAAGGTTGGCCACAATACATCATTTCATAAATTCAAATTAGGTTGGCAACTCTAAATTCCCATGGTGGAAAGGAATAAGAGTGGACCAATAAAACATATAACCAAGACCACAAATAATACTCTTGAATCTTCTACACACTTCCTTAATTAAATTTTATTCTTTGAATGAAGTGTAAACACTAGGTCGGCCAAACCTAATGAAAACACAAATGAACAATGATGCACACACTTCCCAACTATAAGATGACACGCAGACACCACAACACACTTACTTAATGAGAATACATTTTAGAACCTTCTAGATACATCTACAACAAGAACAACAAGCTTTAATCACTGAATTTCTTTCATCAGACAATTGAAATTGTGCAGACACACACAAAAATACTAAAACATGACTTCTAGATTACCAAAATCCAAACCTCTTTGCCAAAGCATAGGAAAGACCTTCACAATACATATCCTAGAACTGCAAGATTTGAAATGAAACAGAAAAAAATGCAAAGCAACAATATTACTCCCAGTCCACAGAATACTGACTCTGTCGATAGAACACACATACTGGTGGACACAACTTTCACGTACCTTCTCACCAAAAGCTAAAACTTAGCATATGTTACCATGAAAATACCAACAACATGCCTTCAGATCCACACAAGCATAGGATCAACATAGGAGAAATGCAAAACACATACTAGAGCACAATCTGAATACATTCCTTCTTTTGACTCATTTATTAATTTTCTCAAAAACACTTGGAAACTCATCAAACCAACACATTTGCAACACCATAAGGATAGCTCCATGTACTCACAACATCTTACCAGCAACTCAACCATACATGCACAATATGGAACATACAAAATTGTGTTGACATCAATGACAAAATTAATGACAACACCACTAGACCAGCTCATACTTGCAACACTATGTCAGTCTCAAGGGCTTACAAACCCCAATACAAGATCAAGCATGTAAGTCAGCCAAGAATATGAGGAAACAATAGAAATGTCTTGTGGATCTCCAAGAAGGTTCCCTTTGACCTAAAATTCCTTAAATTATGTTGCATTAAGGTCTACATATTCCAAAAATGGCCCACACAACCAATTTGAGCCAGGTAGGCCCTAAATGCTCTGATAGAGAATTGATAGTGAAATTTTGAGAGCAATAACTTTCTTCAAATGGATACAAATCATCAAAAATTTAGACATGTTGAAGATGACATCACATGGAATCTATATCTTGCTTTGTGAGCTGAGAAATGACAATGCAATAAAATGTAGAAGAAACTACTGAGACAACTACATATTGGACTATAAGAAAAGAAGTGGTTTTGGTTGATACAGGATTGCTTTATAACCAGGGATGCTCCTACATTAGACACCTAGGGTTGGAAGAAAAGTGAGTCCCTCAGTTTTTAGGGGCTAGAGGAAAACCAAACTGGCCCACCTCAACCTAAGAAATTAATTATGAATCCTCCACTGTTATGCCTTTCTATTTAACCACGTACTCCTTGTACTGCTTGTTCCTAGTGCTCCTTCCAATTTTGGTGTTCAATATCTACTTAATCTACTTTGGTGGTAACTACTCCAATATGACTTAACTTTCTTTCATGATATTCATAAATATTCGTGATATCGAAAATAAGTGATATACCAAGTGTCTTTGGTAACTCCACTTCATATGCACGTTCCTTAATCAAACTTCCTAAGAATCTTACATGGTACAATCTTCCTCATCTTCAGTTTATTTTATGTCCCTATTGGAAACCTTTCCTTCCTAAGATATATCATAACTTCATCCCCAGCAAAAAATTCCTTATGCCTTATTTTCTCATTTGCCTCCTTGTACTTTTTATTCATGTTCTCCAAGTGTTTCTGGACCTAATTATGCAATGTTTTCATGAATCCTACAAATTCTTCTACTTCTACACTCCTCTTATCCTCCATACTAATGTCTTTGAGATCCACAACTTCTCTGGGATGTATCCCTATCACGATTTCAAATGGTGTCTTCTTGATACTAGAGTTTACTAAATTATTATATGCAAACTCTTCTTGGGGTATAACTATGTCCCAATATCCTGCCTTATCTCCAACCAAACATCGCAACAAGTTACCCAAATTCTTATTTACTACCTTTGTTTTTCTATCTATTTATGGGTGATATGCTAAACTAGACTTCAGGTCTTTCTTCATCTTTTTCCACAATGTCCTCCAAATGTATCTGATAAACTTGGTGTCCTTGTTTGAAACTATACTCTTTCATAGTCCATGCAATCTCACAGTCTTCTTGAAAAATAAGTCAGCAACATGTACAACATCATTATTTTTCTTGCAAGGAATAAAATGTGCCATCTTAGAAAAAATTTCCACTACTACCGATATAGAATAATATCCTCTTTATGTTCTTGGTAATCCCAATATGAAATGCATGCTTATATCTTCCCAAGGTCTCTTCAATGTTGGCAAAGGTTTATATAATCCAGTATTCTGACTACTCCCTTTTGCTACTTTATAAATTCTGCAACTTTGAACATACTTCCTGACATCCTTGTATATCTACGACCAAAAATTGCGTTCATTCACTATTTAAGCTACTGTCTTATCTACCCCAAAATGTCCAACTATTACCCCGCTATGCTTCTTCTTAATCAAATTTTCCCTCATTGAACTTTGTAAAATACACAATTGATTTCCCCTAAACAACATCTCTTCTTGAATGAAATAATCCAACCATTGACTCCTATTTGTCACTACCAATTCCTTACATGCCTTCCATTCTTCAACAAAATCTGGATCTTCCTCATACATTTGTTTTAGTTCTTCAAAACCCAATACTTCTATCTTCATTTCTATCAATAAATTCCTTCTACTCAATGCATCTACAACTTTATTTGACATGTCACTCTTATGCTTCAACACAAATGTATAACTCTACAAGAATTCAGCCCATCTCATATGTCTTTGGTTCAACTTACCCTAACTATTCAAATACTACAAGGCTTGATGATCAGTGTACAACACAAACTCCTTAAGCAACAAATAATGTCTCCATGTCTTCAAGGATTGAATTATGGCATAGAACTCCTAATCATAAATTGAATATCTCCTTCTAGCATCATTCAATTTCTCACTAAAATAATTTATTGGTCTTCCTTCTTGACTTGAAACTATTCCTATTGCATTTCCAATGGCATCACAATCAACTTGAAATATTTTTTTCAAAATCAAGTAATGCTAACACTAGTTGTTGTGTCACCTTTTTCTTCGAAAATTCAAAACTTCTTTGTGCTTTGGATGTCCACTTAAAGTATTTCTTATATCCTCTCATTATTTTTGTCATAGGTGTACAAATGCTACTAAAGCTCCTAATGAATCTATGGTAGAAACTTTCCAGTCCATGAAATGATCTTACCTCTCCAATGGTTACTAGTATAGGCCACTCAACAATTTCTTTAACCTTCTTAGGGTCCATCTTCAATCCTTCAACAAAAATGAAAAAACCCAAGTATGCCAACTTTGTCTTCTTAAAGCTACATTCTTGATGTTTATCAGCAAGTTCTCCTATCTCAACCTCTGTAATACTTGTTTGATATTCCATAAATGTTCTCTAGTCTTACTAAAAATTAGAATATCATCCAAATAGACAATAACAAACTTACCCAAGAATTGCTTCAATACTTTGTTCATCAACCTCACAAAAGTGCTAGGTGCATTGGTCAATCCAAAAGGCATCACTAACCACTCATAAAACCATTCATTAGTCTTAAATGTTGTCTTCCACTCATCTCCTTCTTTGATTCTGATTTTATGGTATCCACTCTTTAGGTCAATCTTTGTGAAATACTTTGCTCCACTCAAATAGTCCATAATGTCATCCATCCTTAGCAATGAGAATCTATACTTTATAGTGATCCTATTGATTTCTCTTGATTCTATACACATCCTCCACTCTCCATATTTATTTGGTTCCAGTACAATAGGTATTGCACATGAACTTAATCTCTCTCTAATCAATCCTTTCTTCAACAATTCTTGTATTTTCCAATTTAACTTCACATTTTTTGTAGGTGTCATCCCATGTGCCACTTTGTTAGGAAAACTTGCTCTTGATATTAGATATATATGATTACTAATGTTCCAAACCAATGGTAATCCATCTGCCTTCTCAGATATGATGTCCTAATACTTGGCTAACAGTTCTACTACTTCTATCTATGATGGATCTTCATCCTTTGCAATAGAATTCTTTATCTCCCGATTATTGAACTTCCTTGCAATAAATGCAAAACACATGTTTTCATGCCTTAATCCTTCTAGAAACTTCCTTCCATCTACCAAACATATTTTGGTCGTGCCACAAGCTTCCTTTTTACTCTCTTCTCCCAAAGTATCAATATATGTCTCTTGTCATTTGAAGTCATGGTATAGGTATTCTTCCTTCCATCATAAATTTCTTTCCTATCATATTCCCATGGTCTTCCTAACAATAAATGGCAGGCATCCATGGGCATAATATCACACAACACTTCATCATTATAGGAGCCTATATGAAATTTCACCAAACATTGCTCACTCACCAATATCTTATGTTCATTTTGAATCCATGCTATCTTATAGGGATTTGGATGTTTTAATCTCTTAAAATTCAACTTGGTTACCATCTCTTCAGAAACTAAATTATCATTACTACCACTAACAAAGATAACTTTGCATACCTTTCCTTCGGATTTACATCTTGTCCTAAAAAAATTCTTCCTTTACAGTGGTTCCTCAGTCACTTCTTCATTTATCAAAGCTCTTCCCATTACTAATGACTCACCTTTCTATAGCTTCCCAACTGAACTAGGGGATCCAACAAGGTTCTTCATTTGCATAAGTTGTTCTTCTAGTACTCAATCCTCTTGCTAGTACTTCCTTGATGAATTCAAATGCTCTATTTCCTTCACCTCCACACTTGAAACAAGTTCCTCTAGATAGTCTCTTCTCGGGTCTTCCTTCATCTATCCTATATCCATCATTGCAGTAGGAATTATGACCTCCTTTGTCATTGCGATAGAAATTGTTGTCCTCTCTTCCTTTGCGGTATGAATTATTGTCCTTCTCTTCATTGTGGTAGGGTTTTCCATCCTTGTTTTGCTTTGGATATGGCCTTCTCTCTTTGGATTATGATTCACTTCTCTGGAATCTTCATCTTACACTTTTGTGTCTTTGCTCAAACTTCTTGTTCAAATTTTCCTCTACCTTCATAGCAAATTGGTATGCTTCTTCAACTATTGTCATCTTCACCAGGCTCAGTTCTTCTTGGATGTTTTCTCACCACCTCTCAGTTTTCCTATGTGTCTAATATTTGGAACATTTGTGAGGATAAGGATTTAGAATTTGAGGTGTTTTGTTGTGTTTTTTGTTAGATCTCTAAGAATATTTTGTTGCAAGTTTAATTTTTTTTGTAAATGTAGAGAGCTAGGGTTTGATGAGTTGTGTTTGATATTATGAGTATTTTTTGTGTAATTAAATTGGGCTTTCCTCTAATAAATCTAATTATATTTAAAATATGTGTTGTAATCCTCCACAATGTGAATTTGGGTAGAGGAGGTATTGATATTGTGCATATTTCAGGAACTTTATAGAGAAGAGGATGGTTGATGACCATTTATTAAAGTTTGTTGTAGGTGGAAGTCTTGTAACTACAAAGGTCTATTTCTCTCTAATAATAAAAGTGTTACATATGTTTCTATGGAATTTTCTTGCAATAAGTTTTTAATCTCCCAAATTGAAAAGTTATTGTTGTAAGGTGTGTGAAAAAAATGTCTTCAGGAAAGAGGACTAGAGTGGTCTTAGGTTAGGCTACAAAATTTTATTTATAAATAGGATAGAAAGTGTTCAAAAGGAAAGTGTTTTTGTAGGGTTGAGAGAAATTCAAAAAAGTTTGGATGCATTAGAGGTTGTGTAAAATATTATTCTTGTAGATGAGAGAAGCTATGAAAGAGAGTGTCAAGAAGATGGCATGTTGAAAGAAGAAAATGTGTTGGTGGAAGAAGAGGAAGATGAAATGGGTAAAGATTGAAACCCATATTTTATCTAACATTCCTTTGTTTTTAGATAATATGGAAGAAAAAAAATTAATAGATAAATAAATCATCATGCAAGAGGATAGTGACAAGGTGAGAAATATGGTTGTAGAAGAATTTGTACAAGAGGATGAAGAAGAGGAAAGAGATTTTGATGAGATAATATGTCTATTAGAGGTGATGGAGAAATATGAGGAGAAAGAGATAGAAAATAATTATTTTCATAGTATGGATAGATCTTTTTTTTTTTGTAGAAGTGAATGAAGAGGTGAAATATTTGATTATGGAGTTTTTTCATTTTAATAATATTTTGTAATGAGTTAAGTGCAGGTGAAATGCTAACAAGAGAGTCAAAAAAAAATGGTTGATGTGTTCCATTTGTGATGAGTTAAATCCCACAAGATAAGACAAGAGAGGAAAGTGTATTTGGTATAGGAGGTTTTCCTATGGTGGAGAAAATTCCACGTGAAAGAGGGATTGGTAAGAAATTTTGGTAGAGTAAAATAGGAACAGTTCCAAATAGATGCAAGAAAAGAAGGAAAAAAAATTCATGGTACCTATGGCAATATTGGAGTATGAAAAATTAGTTTAATCACCTAACTCTATTTTTTAAGTCATGCTCACAAACTTCTTACCTAATGTGTTTTATGCATGAGCATCAAGGTCCACAATGTTGGCCCCACGGTTGTCGTTGCACCAAAAGGTCGACCTGTTAATGCCTGACACAACCGCTAGAGTTAACAGATCCATGGGAGGCAGTTAGTCCATGTCATGAATCCTGAGGGGAGCACTGATCGTTTTCCAACAATCTCCCCCTCAACGCCAGCCGATGGGATTCAAACACAACACCTTTGGCTCTGATACCAATTGTTGGCCCCACAATTGTTGTTGCACCAAAAGGTCGACCTGTTAATGCCTGATACAACTGCCAGAGTTAACGGATCCATGGGAGGTGGTTAGTCCATTTCATGAATCCCAAGGGGGCACTGACCATTTTCCAACACACAAGCAATCCTACATCACCCCAAAAGAAAAAAATTCCTTCTATATTCAATTTTTGCATATTTTGTGTAGTTTTAAGCTTTAAGAGAATCTTGTGGAGATTTTTGAGGCTTAAAAATCTCTATTAAATTTGAGGACTTTTCTTTTTATTTCAAACATCAAAGGTAAATAGGGTGTTTAATGTGATTTTAAGATTATTATAGTGCACAAATTCAAGGTTTTAGGGGTTGAAGAGATCCACTCCCATGTTAGACAGAACTTGTAAAGTAAAATTAATTAAAAATTAATTAATTTACTCAATTTTGATGCCTATAAAGTGTGAGTAAGTAAGTGACATTTGGCATTCCATTCTTGTCTTATTCTTTCAATTTGGGTGCATAGAATGGAGGAAAAATCTAGCAATTTTTTGGCAAAAAAATATGACTTCAGTTTCCAATTTGGGTTGAATAAGGATGAATTGATTTCTACTTTTATTCATTTTTAACTTAAATATATAGAATCGAGGAATTGAGTATGTTTTAAAAACCTTGGTGCCATATTTGGAAGCAATAACTATGTTTTATTTCATTATTTTTGAAGGAATTTCACAAGTCATTTTGATTCTAGAAATGAAAGAGTAGGTTTGGATACCACTTTTTGGTGTCGCACATAGTTTAAACTCTCTATAAAATACCACATTCAATGATGTCAATAATTAAAAATCAATAACATTAAGTATGAAGAAATAATTTGTAGGTTTCTCTAGAGGATTGCATGAGGAAAAATGTAGCAAATCAACTTGCCAAGAGGAGAGGAATAGAAGAAGACAAGAAGAAAGTTGCAAGTGTGTCTTAGGTGTTCAAGGAAACCAAGAGATCTTTAATATGAAGGTAAAAAATAGATTTCAAAAGAGGAGTGAAGTTAAGAATGTTTGAAGGCATGAAGGTTTGAAGACTTTAAGGTAAGAGGTTCCTATAAACCCTTGTGAAAAATTTAAATTTTGTTTCTTCTTGAAATCCTCACTATATGTAATTTTTATTGAGGAATTTTATTATATTAATGTACATTTGAAAGCTTTAATAAAGTTATGTTTCATAATTTTTTGTAATATATAATCTATCTTTGAATTGTGTGAGAGTTTGGGTTGGATAATATGTTAAGGCTACAAGATTGGGTAGTTTTGAAAGAGCCCCTTAATCTTATCTACATCAGCATCGAATATCCCAAAGAACTCATCATAAAAATTAGGATGAAAATAAAAACCTTGCAAGAATTATATCAAGAATTAGGGATTATGAAAGAATGTCAACATCAATAAAAAATGACCTTGAACTCTAAAAAACCCAAAAATGGATTTAATAGAGGATGAAAGTGAAAATACAACTATGATACACCTACAAACCATGAAAATAAAAAAATAAAGAAATAAACAATAGGAAAATAAATATAATAGAAAGCAACATAAACAAACCAAAACACTTAAAAGGCCCTTTATATAAAAAAAAAAACAAAAAATAAATAATTGATCAAAAAAACTAGCACACAAGAAGTGAAGGAAAAGAACAAGAAACATCATTAATAAACCAAGAATGAAAACTTAACTGGTTAATGACATGAAGGAGGACAAGCAATAACATGAGAACCAAATAAATGTGTCCAAAATTTATATGCACAACCACAACACAACCTTAAGCATAGAAATATCTCACCAAATAATTAGGAAATATTCTCAAGTATGAGAAAACTAGAGAAATCACCAAAGCTCAAGGATACACAAATGTGAGAAAGAAAAGTAAAAAAATCCAAAAAAAAGAAAAATTTCAAAGGCATACATAGAAAAATTGTCTGCCATGAATGTAGAACTAAGATGTAGATTAGGGTGATGTCATATACTATACTAAGAGTCAAGGCTTTATAAATTCATTTGTATTTATGAAAGGATTATCGACTCTAAAATTTGATGTAGGTGATTAATCAAACCACTGAAAAATAATATATTGCACATTCACTCAATTGAATGTTTCATAGTATGATCATGGTTCACACAACCTTATCATTATTTGCTTGTTCACAACTGAGACAACCTACTCAGGAATACTAAGCAAATACTTCTCACAATATATTATTTAGGACTGAAATTCCATAAATCAAGTTTCCAACTAGCATTGGTTACTTTGGTGATTCTATCCACTAGAACATTATGTTAGTTTCACCAACATAGACATATTGATCTATCTTGTGTTTTACCACTCTCCCTCTGAAATCTCAAGAGAGTATTCATGTCCTACTAATGATGGCATTATGTCATTTCCTAGCATACTAGACATTATCTTGCCACATTCTGTGTAGCCTCTTACTCTATCTTTTCCCAGGTTATAGTGGTTCCTCATTTGACAAATAACTTTGTCATTCCCATGTCCTAACTCTGACATCAATTTTCTCATTTCATTCCTGAATTTTTTTTTTTAATTGGGTACATAGGTTCTTTTATATCCAACAATAGTCTATTGTTTGACTAAGTGAAAACCTATTTTATGATCTCACGCCACCTTTAATTCCCAAGTAATAATGGTTAGGAGTTTAGCGGGGATAAATCTCCTTTATCTTAGGACATCCACAACCTGGATTTATTTTGTCCTTAGATTATTCTCCAAGATGCAATCCATCTTTTAACTCAATCTAATTTTCCTGATAAGAATTGGTACTAATTTTGAGTATTAATCCTCATTCAATCATGTTGGTCTCTAGAAGATATCAAATTTAATTGCATGCCTAATTACCAAGCACGAACATTTCTCGTTAGCACCATTGATTCACTTAATCACATAGGTGAGTTCCAACCTCGGTATACCCTAATTCTAGGATAGAGTCATCATTCAATGACTAGTCTGATGTTATAGGTTACTCTAACTCTATACATGTTCCTATCAAGACCAAATGTACAACCCTACCAGTAAAGTGATTCCCAACCTATAGGTGTTAATGAGTAGTCCAATACATATTTCAACCCAATAGGTATAACTTAACCTAAGGTTTTTCTCTTTAATCAAATGAATTTCTCACCAAATGTACAACCCTACCAAGTAAGTTATTCCCAACCTATAAGTGCTAATGAGTAGTCCAATACATATTCCAACCCAATAGTTATAACCTAACCTAAGGTTTTTTTTTTAATCAAATGAATTTCTTTTCCCAAATAGGTTATTTTAATTCTAGGGTTCCACTCAAGAGTAAGGTATGATCAAGTGATCAATCAAGTAAAGATAATTGATGTGGTTGCATAGTGTCACATCTTGCCTTATCTTTCATACCATCTCTATGGATTTATAGCTAAACCTTATCATTCCCAGGTTTCTTAGCACAATAAGATACAGTGTCAAGTCGCTTCATGACATGGATATATTTCATAATATGTAATATTACTACCTATGTATAGAAAAAACATCATTTATCTAAATCCCCCATATAAGGTATATAGGAGTGTAGAGACACTTTCTTCCAATAATGAGTAATATAGACCTCTCCTTACCTATTCTTGGCAATGGTATTCCCTTTTATGATCAAGAAATCTATCTATCCTTTCCTAATGCATTAATAATAATATCAATTGATCTTAGCAATCAAATATATATAAGGTATGGTGTAATTATAGGTCACAATCCTTGAACTTTCCACTATTTTTCTCCAGAAAACTCCAATACCTTTTTCCTTGTGATCATAAAATGTATGACTTAATGGGCATCATGACTTGCGAAGAAATCATTGGTTCTTCCAATTGAAATATATTCACAATTTTCATTGGTTGGGGTACTTAATTCGAGTTAATCCAATCTCTTCCTTCCCCCCTTAGTGTTTCCACAATATTTGATCTACTCAAAGTTGAACTACTAGCAAACACTTGCTTCTTTGAAATGATTTTTCATTCCTTGTTGTTGGCTTTCCAATGTCTTTTCCTTGCCTCAATGGCATACGTTGAATATACTTTTTCCCAAAGTTAGATTCATCATTGATTTCTAATCCCATAGATTCAATATTTTGGATTGTCCAATAGGAAATCTAATGAATAATTAGAAACTTAGAATATTTTCCAATTTTAATGGAGCTTTTGTGAGGTTTTGCTCTTAACAACACTTTGTCACCTATGGAGAAATTGCGGGGCACTCTCTTAGCATCAGCGTAGCTTTTCTATCTATCATTAGCTTCAGCTAACCTTTTCTTGACAATCTTAACTTGCTCATCCATTTCAACCAACATCTCTGACCCAAGACTAACTCGATCCTCAAGTTTATCCCAACTTATAGGAGTTCAACACTTTCAGCCATACAAACTTCAAAAGGAGCCATCTTTATCACATAATGATAAGAATTATTGTAAGAAAATTCTACTAAGGCAAGTAGTCTTCCCACTTGTATTTTTGTTCCATGTAATACATCCTAAGTAGGTCTTCCAATACTTGATTCACCCTTTCAGTTTTCCCATCCATTTCTAGATGATAGGCTAAGCTAATATTCAACTGAGTTCGTGGTGTAGAAAACAAGGTTTTCCAAAACCTAGAAGTGACTCGTGCATCCCTATCTGAGATAATCTTCTTAGGAATCCCATGCAGCCTAAACACTTCTTGCACAAATTTCCTTGCTATAATAGGTGCTCCATCAGTTAGATTCCCAAGTATAAAATGTGCTACTTTGGTAAGCTTATCTACAACCATAAGAATGGCATTGTACTTTTTTCTTGACATAGGCAATCCTTGCACAGAGTCCATACTTATGACTTGCCACTTCCTCTTTGGTATATCGTGTGGGTATAACAAGCCTGCTAGATGATGATACTTTGCTTTCACCCTTTGACGCTCAAGACACCTAGCCAGAAAACTAGTGGCATCTCCTTTCATCCCTTTCCAAAAGTATAATGGATTTACATTTGCCATCATTTTTGTCACTCTAGGGTGTCTAGAGTATAGTTATTCATGTACTTCCTTCCATACCAAATTTCTCAACTCCTTTACGTCAGGTACATACATTCTACCCTTATATCTAAGTAGTCCATTAGGTTCAAAATGAAAAGCTTCATACCTAGAATCTTTTAGATTATTAGTGAGTGCTTGCTTGAATTGCAAGTAATACTCATCCTCATTGCACTTTTGCAACAATTTTCCCTTGATGTCAGTTTGAATCACTACTATAGAAGTAATATGACGTCTTTGACTTAAGGCATTGGCAACCCAATTTTCTCTCCATTTAATATAATTGATATTAAAATCATAGTCAGCTATTAACTCCAACCATCTATGTACTATCCAAACCTTTTGTCAAGCCAACCCGATTTATCTTTATAGGTTTCTTTCTTATAATCACCTTTTCAAGTGACTTTATCCCAATGCTTGGAATCTTATTCTCTCATAACCTTTAGAGACACCAAAGTTGTTTGGTATCTTTTTCTCAACTTAATCAAAACTCCAAATTGATCTCATCGATTTTGGTTGGTGGAACCATGTCCATGCCATTGATTACTTCATTCTAACCTTATGGTCTTTTCCCTTTTTCCTAGGTAATAAGCCTTTTCTTGCAAGATCATATCCTTACACAAGAATTAGATTTATGCAAAGAGTTCTCCAACCTTGTGGATACCTCCTTCATTGACTCTCTTCTTCAATCCATATTATGCCAATCAATGCATACTCATGGATTCATATTATTCTTACTAAATCCAAGAATCCTTGACTCTTTGTTTATAGGTTGCTATCAATAAGGGAGATTCTCTCAATCTTCTCTATCCCTCAGAGTTTTATATGTATTTCGTAGGATAAAGGTATATATTGGTTATTCTTCCTAACCTTCCTACATAATATGATTGCATAATCTTCTGTAATCTCAAGGGGATTAAATAATAAGTTGTTGGTTTAGGAGTTCCTAACTCCAGGGATGAATCTTAACTAGTCCCAAATTTACACAAATTCCAAGAAATTCTTATCTTCCTTTCCACTTCCCTATGTTCTTTTCTCTTGTCGTTGTGGCACAAGAACTTTTCAACCATTATCTTCTGATAAGGTTTACACATTGTTTGCGTAATGAGCTCATATGTTTCAGTGTTGAACCTGGTAGCTCTAATACCACATGTAACATGCCAATCCTTAATGAAGTAAAAGTTTATAAATTTAGACCTTGTGAGTAAACAAAATAAGTAACAAGCCACTGCAATAAATTTTTTTCCAAATATTTATTGAGAATATACAAATAAATATGCCATTATAATATACATTATGATTCCTTTACAATTCAATAACTTTACAAGTTACAACAAAACAAGAATGCATACTTTTACATACATAGCTCAAAAGCTTTAGAACAAATAGCTTGGAGATAGTCTAGAATCCTTCCTTTCAAATCTTGGTTTTTTTGTCACCTGTTGTGGAGGAGAAGCATCATTCAAGCACTTTTCCACCAACCACAGACACATATGTGGTCCCCCACACATATATCATTCGATAGATGGCCCTTCCCTTCAATGAAGAGATTGGTAGAGTAACCGAATGACGACAACCAAATAAGCATAGTGTTGTGTCCTACATAACTAGAATTTGTAATCCCACAATTTGGAACTAGCATGTAATATTGGATCACGGTGAACTGACAGTGGAGTCTCAACAATCTCACTATCTACAGTGGAGTCTCGAACATTCCCACTACTTTGGCCAAAGTGTTCTCATTTAGTACTTCGAATGAAGGTCATCTATCACATACACTACTCAGGGCCGATTTGACTTAAGGCCATCTTAAGCTACACATAGGTATTTCCTTCAATGGATAATCTATCACCCCAGAGATAACCTATCATCATTTAACATACTTGGAATAAACCTACTAAACAAGTATGTACACAAGCTCCCTCCCATATTGGATAATCAATCCTAGGAGTAAACTTAGACTACCCCAGTTAAATCAATAACCTAGCTATGAATAACTCATATGCCAACCTAGTTTAATCATATCTTAATATATAATACCTATGATAAACACCAACCTCCTATTATGGAGTACATACAAGCACATCATAAAAGCAACATAAAAGCTTCAACTCCCTTTTCAAAGAAATTCTAACTTCTCTAAATGCACATACTGGAAAAGAAAATTCAAGCATACATGTAGAACACATCATTCATAAGTAAAATAAAAAAAGAAGAAGATCCTCATGCCTGTTATCGCTTATCCAAAAAATTGACAACAATGCAGCCCTTTCCAATAGCAACAATCTTCATAACAACTTCTCTAGAACATCATAATGAACTCTAACCCTCAAGTTGATAGTTTACTTCTCTTAAGCAACAACTCTCTCACAATTAAAATAGAATCATCTCTCTCTCACAAATAAAAATAGGGTATAAACTTGCAAGAATAATGCTAATGATGTGTCCTCTTGAATGAACAAGCACTACTATTTATACAGCTTCTAGGTAACTTCCCATCCTACAATTTAGGCATGAAAATGGACAACAAACTCCATGTAAAACAACACATAAAACACAACAAAAAGGTGAGGATCAAACAAGCACATACTCAACAAAAACCTCTATAGATCGAATTGCAAAATTGACAACAAATGAAGACTCATTCAAATCTGTACATGAATAATTTGAACTATCTCCTACAATAGATATCTACAACAAATGGGTTCTATAGGTGGCACCAAAGCTTCCACACTCCTCTCACTATTGGCATGGTTTTATGTAATTAGAATCAATCAATTACCAATTTGCAACACCAAGCATTCATCGAATTAAACTATGGGTGAGTCAATTTAAGATATTAACTCTCTTTGACAAAGTCATCGACTATTCCCCATGTATCAAAAAATGTATAAAACATGGCAGTTTAAGTTTACCAAGTCAAAGATAATCTTCTCCATGGCATCGACTAAGTCTATGTCTTGCATTGACATAATGTTGCGAGCTTAATGCAAAATATGTGTTTCATAAAGCATGATGGCTTGAGTGAAATTTAGCTTCACCAAACACAATCATAAGCAACTTCTATCGGCCTCTAATAACATAGTCGTAAATGACTATAATCAACCTTTATAAATCGGCTTCTATCATCGTAAATGATAGTCGATTTCTAATAATACATAATATGTTAAATATATTATTATATATGTATATATATATATATATCATAAGCCATCAATGTAAATATTCATTCAATATTTAGACAAGTGTAATCACAATAGTATTCACATACAATCACAATATATCAAATGTATGCATATATATACATGTATATAAGTATATACCTCTATGTACATGTATGTGTATGTATACCTATATTGATACATTTGTATGGTTTATCCATTTGCCAACATACACATGTATTGATACAGATATACATATAGATATGTGTATATACTATACATATATATATGTTCACATTTGATTCACATGTAGACATTCACAATTACCACCATATCGATAAGTATTTACATGTGGTACATTTATACATGTGCATATACATATCGTTAATCCTATGTACGTGCACACATATACACATACTCCATGAATGGCCCTCTTATCCATATAATCATAATGTAATAAGAAGAATTCCAAAGCTTGAATCAATAAAAATCACCCAATAATGCACACAATAGTAAACAAGACTCTACTAATGCTAACACATAAACTAAGGATGACTTACCAACTTCCCATGAATTGACTCAACTCAATCATTCTACTGTGGTGTGTGTATGCTCAGATAGTTTATGTTATCGGTTACCTAACCAAGATCTTCTCCTAAGTGATACTTCCCCTCCGCCTAGAGGAATTTAATATATACCTGCAACCACTAACACATGCACTCGACAACCAATTGTTCATAATATATGTAGTATACGTAAAATATCTCTAAAGTTATAATAATAATTCAATAACCACCCTTTCACATATATGTAGTACTTTTCCTTGAGATACATCAAATGATATAACATTCACATATAACGCATTGATAATCAAGTACAAGCACAATTTATTCATAACTTAAATTCACATTATATTCATATTTACCTTACTTAGTAATAGTAAATAGTAATTACTCAATTGGGGTGTAACATGGTTAACTAGGTTCACTTGGTTCCTCCTATTCCATTTGGGTCCAATTATTAGGTTTTATACTTGATCAAAAAATTGGTGTCTTAACACAATAGAAGGCTTCCAATGTTCTCATATTAGTTTTATTCTCTATAACTAAAGCATCAATATCTTCTTTAGGGTGCTCCTCCTCTACCTCTACCTTAGAATGAGCATCCTTATACTCATTTCATATAGAAGTTCTTCCTTGTGGTTCTTAACTTCTTCTTGGTTAAAAATGTTAAAATGTGAGATAATTAATAGGAATTGGAGTTATTGGTCTACATTAGAGAACATGGGGTCTAGGTTGTGGGTTTTCTCTAGATCTAAACTCCTTATTAATTCTTACATTTTCATCCTTGAACCTAATTCTTTAATTTATCAAGCTTTTAAATTAGGGCCCATAACTATCATATTTTGTTTTTGACCTATTTTAATAATAAATAACACATATTGTATGATCTTATCTAAGATAAGTACTAATTTCAAACTCATTTGGGTAAGAAACACAAGGCTTACCTATGTTCTTAGCTCTTCATGTTGTGTTTGTTTTGTGTTCTAGTTTAGACACTAGCTTCTTGAGCTAGGTTAATTTTGAAAAAATATTCTCCTATTCATTTCTAAAATTATTTTTTGAGTCTCTTTCAAGAGTAAAGTCACCACCCACTTACAAAGGGGGGGGGGTATTTGAATAGTGATAGAAGAAACACAAACTAAAACTAGTAAATATTTTTAGATGGAAAAACTATGCATTTAAATCATCATGATAAAATGATTTATCCCTATTTTTTATATAAATTCCTTTAAATCATAAGATCCTAAAAAATCCTTGGGGAAATATACAAATATTTACAAAGCCAATATGCCACCAAACTTCCTTTTACCAAATAATAAAATAACATGCAAATGACATTGGTATTTATAAAAATAATTATTCACACATGCCATACTAGCATATCTTTGCATGAGTTTTCATGAACCCTAAAAGGATATAGATGAAATTTATGTATCCACCCAAAGGTTGGAAAATAATTATTTTAAATATAAACTAAGGCTAGGAAAGTATAGATCCTTCATAGTTTGCACAAAGATTAACGATTCTAGTAAGTTTTTCAAAGATTTAGAATCTAACTTATAAGTTCTCCTCCTAGAAAATGGTGCTAACTGTTGGAGATTTTATATATATAACATTCTTAGTAATTTCTAAAAATCTCATTGAAGAATTTATTAGCTACCTCTAGTGATATGTCAAGTTTATGGCTTTCAATGCTAATCTTCTATGATCAAGATGACTAAATGAAGAGACCTAATGTAAAGAGAATGTTATCCCTCCTACACTTTGAGTTATACAATACTTAGGAGTGTGTCCCTACAAGATCTTATGGATGAATACAATTATAACCATAAATATTTTGGTTTTTTTTATACATAAATATTTGTATTGATTTTGAAAAAGATTTTACATTCTGCACAGAATTGTCCATGAAAAACAAACCCCAAAAAACCAGAAGCTACACCAAAATAGCCAAAACCAGTGACACCCACAAGCTACACCAACTCGACACCAACCCAGAGACAACCAACCCCAAACCAAACCCCACCACCAAGAGATACATACTGAATAGACCAAAAGAAACAAAATATAGATGCCTGCACCTTAATCAACCCACAAAACACCATCTACAATCAAGAAGTCATGAAAGAGGTGACGCTAGTTTACACCACCAGACAGTTCCAAAAAGAGAAAATAATTCAAAAAAATAAGTCCACACCTCACCCTATCATGATGATGTCTAAGATCTTCGCTAGAGATGTCCATGATGAATGGAAATAACTCCACTCACTCCCCAGGAACCAACGCCCTCTACAAATCACACGGGCATAGTACCCCAACACCTGGAACTACAATAATAACCACATCCATGGCACCTTCCAATAGATTCTCCCACACCAATTTCCTAGAAATTAGCATCCATTTCCCATGGCACCTCTAGGTCCAAGAGTGAAGCCAAAAAATGGGCCACAATGTTGGCATTTGTTTGCCAATGCTCTACCGAGCACATATATTCTTCACCAAGGAAAAGCTTTGCCACACCCAAAACCAATTCATCCCACACCTTGAACATAGATTTTAGGTGACCATGTCGAATGTGACCATAAAAAGCCTAGAGCTTCCTACCAGAAGGCAAGCTGATAGGAGACTCCATGAAATCCATCTGAGAAAAACATGCCAAATACATCACCAAATGACAATTAAAACAGACCCTACACCCACATCCCATCAATATATTCCCCACAACGTTCAGATAGAGTAGTCAAATCAAAATAAATGAGTCAAACGGATGGCCAATATAGACCATAAGATAACCTGCACACATTAATAGTCATCGCCACCCTAAACTCCGTTGCCCACGTCAACCAAGATATGTTGTCACCTCCGACGACACCAAAACCGGGCGCACCACTTGGCAGACACATAAACCATAAATATTTTGTTAACCTTAGTCAGTTTAGAAGAAAATATCAACTAAGATTAAAGAAATAATCAAAAGAGAGAAAAATCATTCAAAAAATTAATTTAATTCTTCCAAGGATATCTACTTTTGAAGATAGAGATACACACAATTTGGTTATCACTAACTCTCAATGTGTTAGTTCATGGTAAAAATATAAAGGGATCTTGAAACATGTATAAAGAAAGCATTCATAGATATGAGTAGAGGAAATCATTTTTACAATCGGTGGAAATATTCCTCTTTACCATTGCGTGAAATTTGAATGAATAAGCAAGTCATTTTTTTTAAGGCAAAAGGTAGAAGGCCTGTAGATATATTAATAAT
This sequence comes from Sequoia sempervirens, assembly GCA_007258455.2. Taxonomy (NCBI): domain Eukaryota; kingdom Viridiplantae; phylum Streptophyta; class Pinopsida; order Cupressales; family Cupressaceae; genus Sequoia; species Sequoia sempervirens. Next base: position 33,760,168 of record VDFB02109042.1, read on the forward strand.
AATAAAATTTACAATAAGTAATAGTTTATATGGTCACAAAAACACCTTTACAATGATAAATTGTCTACCAGCCCCTAGTTTGCTGCTAAAATTGGATTGAATATACAAAATATTCAGAAACACATAGTAAAAACTTGTTTTTGCGGCTTGAAACTTAGACAAATTTAGGCTTGAAGAAAGAAATACAAACTAAAAACCCATGCACGACCTGTGGACTAAATTCTCCCCTGGGAATTTCTGTGCTATTGAGATCATGTCTAGAAACAAGACCTTGCACCCTTCTTTCTCGAGCCAACTCTAGTTTGTATTTTCTGGATTTGTTGCTCTAGAACTTGGTGCTTCGGAAATTGTTGCTCCAAAATTTTGGCATCAACAATTGCGTTCTACTTGTCCTTTACATTTTTAATATCAAAATTATAGGCATGTATCTCATGGATCCATTTCTATTGACACTTATTAAGATCCTATTACTTTGATACTACTAAAAAAGCTTTAGCTAAGTCTGGACTATTTTTTCTGAAGCTATTGCTCTGAGGCTTGATGCTCTAGAAACTATTGCTCTGAAAATTCGTCAAAACCCTTCCTTGTAAACTTTTCAACTATTGCTCATGGCCGAAGTCATAAGCAAGTCAAATTACTACCTAAATGATTTATCATTTAAATTTGTGAGGGGTGTGACTAGAAGCATACAAACCAATACCTATTCTTGTATAATAGAGTCAAATAATGAATTCATCTAAGTAATTTCACTTGCAACCTATAGTTTCAATTTTTTTTGATTTACTAGGCCTTGCCTTACAATTCTTTAGACTTTAAATGCATTTCTATTTATCTAACACAAATAATTATTAGTTATCCATGATTTAGATAAACTATTCTATTTATTGTACTTAAAAATATTTCCAAATAACACTTGGTTGTAGAATAATTAAAATTCAATATAAGCACAACATATGTGTACTTATAAAATAAAAGAAACTTCTTTTTTTTTATCAGTAATAATATTTTATTATTTTATTAATATCATTAAAAGAGTCATTACATCTTCAAAGTAACCCATTGAAACCCTAACCCTATACACCTAGCCAAATAGATACAAACCCCTACCATCCTTCCATCAACTATTAGCAGGATGACAAATGCCAAAGCATCTAGATACATTGATTTCAATACATGCACCTTTACAAACTACATATAGAAGAATATAGATAATTGGCATTTAACCAAATGGGCTCTATAGTAAAACATCCCATTTACAAAAAAATACAAAATGCACATTATTTGATCCTTGGCCTCCAGAATACGACTCTTCTTCCCTGCACAACCCTCAACCTGCTTCACTGCTCCAACCTTTAAATCTAGATCTCCATTGTCGCCTTCCCAAAAAGACACCATTCACCACCAACCCAAAAAACACCTAGCCACCACACCTGCTAACCTCCACCTTTGATTAACTTCCCTCGTCGAGCTCTACCTCTCCTTACAGAATGCTTCTTCCTTGGAAAATGATGTGGGATGTTTTCTTCCGCTAAAAGTGTTGCAACTTCTTGCTGACGAAGCACCAACTTCAAATTCTCCCATGCCGCCAATATCTCCAATTTATAGGCATCCCTATCTGTCCTCCTTTGCCACCTCACAAAAGGAATTAACCCTTCTTCTGTAGCTTCATCCATGTCTGCTATTCATTTTGAAACATCATAGCCAACTCCTAGCATAGCCTATTGTAGAAACGATTCCATTCCCATGAGCAGGTCCTCATCGAAGAGCGAATGCATTACCCATTTGACCACTACAACTTCTTCATTCAACTCAAGGCCCCAAGAGAAAATCATTGTTGCTATGTCCACATTCAACCTTCCTTTGTGCTTGGCTTCCATGAAATGCTCTCCTGGCATCTCCAAAACTGACTCTACCACCTCATCGTGCGAACATTTTAACAGGAATTTTAGCCTAAAAGTTGTCACTAGGCCAAAAAAGCTTTTTTGTTGCCTCTGCATTGAAAAACTATACATGGCCTCCATCCTTGAACCAGAAATATTTCCACCTTTCTGACACCACCTTTGCTAAATTTGAATGCTCCAAGACCCATTTCAAACTTTAATAGCCATCTCATCTATGCCAATTACGCAACCCTGCCACTACCGTCCCATAGATCATGCCTCATTTACTATCTTCACTACCAAACCTTTCCAAAAACAATAACTTCAAATGTGTGTGGGATTCTCAAAATCTCAAGAGGATGATTATGATCCCTCTTGTCCTTTTAAAAAAGACCATTGATATGACATATCTCTGCCTTTTGTTGCCTCAAAGGTTCCTTCAAAAATTGGTTAAATTTCCAAGGACATTTAACCGTTAACTCACCAATACACAACTACCTTCCATCACCATTAATGTCAACACCTTTCGACTAAGCCAATAGACAACCCCTAGCAATTAACCCACACAACTAAAAAAATTGTGCCACCTCATCCTCAAAAGAGCATATGACAAAAATCTTCCACTCTTACTTCCCCTACATTATTAAAGGAGATTGCCCAATTAGATAAGCTATCAACTTCACCATTTCTAGCTCGATGAACGTGACTCACCTTAAATTCAACAAAAGATTCAAGCTCCTTTAGAATTAATCTAATGTAAACCTGTAAGTGCCAAGCCTTTTCCTCTCCATTTATGATAGCCTGGGTGATAACTATCAAATCCCCATCTAAATGTAACCTCCTGACTCCCATAGCTTGAGCTAGACCAACAGGCAATAAGGAAGCCTTTGCTTCAACAACATTGTTTGTTCCCTCTTCAAGTTTCTTCTCCCCGAGGGTAATTGTATTCCCTAAACTATCACGCACAATTGCACCTACTCCAGAGGGCCCCAAGTTGCCTTTGGCAGCCCCATCAAAGTTAACCTTGTGCCATCCTTCTAAATGTTTTTCCCAAACTACATCCTAAGGCCCCATCTTCTTCATAGGAAGATCCTCCTCAATCTTTGAGGGCCTAACCTTAATCCCCGACCATGCTCTTTGAAGTCTACTATCTTCCAAAGAGAAAGGGATCCTCTGATACTGAAGTTGGGAAGCAATTGCTCCCACAACTGCTTCTATCGAATGATCTATTCTACAAAGCAACCTTTTTAGAGGTTCTTTCTTGTCCAAAAAAATTCTTCTATTTCTCTCTTTCCAGATTTCTCGAATTACTATCGAAGGGCTCACAATACAAATGCTTGAAAAGAGGGATTTTCTATGGGGGTTGGGCCAACTCACAAAAACCTCTTTTAAAGTTTTTTGCAATGGACCTTGTCACCCTAGCTCCAGCCTTAAATTCTCCCAACACATTGCTGCAACCTCACAATGAAGGAGCAAGTGATCAATTGACTCCTCTGCCGCATCACACAAAACACACTTTGTTGGCCCTGCAAAACCCAACCTCTTCCTCTGCTCACCAAACAAAATTCTCCCCTTCACAACTAACCAAGAAAAATCTCCTGCTTTAGGTAAGCAATTTTTGTTCCAACATAAATTATTTTCCCAAAAAATCTCACCGTCTATAGAATCCAATAATTGATAGCCAATTTTGACTAAATAAGTCCCATTAATAGAGCCACCCCACACCACTCTATCCTCAGTTTCTGAGAGCATAATTTATCTTTTCTTAAAAATTCCCTTCATCCTTTCCAACTGATGATCTGAGAGCCCCTCATTTGATATCTCCTTCCAACCCCATTCCTGACCTAAGGGCCCTGTTTTAGTTCAAGATAATCTCAAACCTATCACCCCACCTTTGCTGAAAGATAAGCCTAAGCTCTTGAACACCATCCTCCTCACGCAAAATTGTTAGAACATCCCAAAATTTTACTTTAAGACCATTTCCAATTTGCTAAGAAATGTGATTTTGAATTACCGATCTACAAGAAACAATAAAATTCCAGATAGCAAAGCCTCTAGGTGGGTTGCAGATTGTTAAAATCCTATGGTCATCTAGTGAATCCAAATACTTAGCCTTCAAAACTTTCACCCATAAGAGATTAAGGTTTGAATAAATACTCCAAACTAGCTTAGCTCCCAGAGCTTCATTCATGAGTTGCCAATCTCGCAACCCAACTCCACCTTTGTCTTTGGCTCGACATATTTTATCCCATGCTAACAATGGGATTTTGTCATGTTCACTAGCCCCATTCTAGAAAAACTTTCTCATGCGCTACCCAATGGATTTGATCACCTTCTTAGGGATCTTCAAACACATCATAGAAAAGATTGGAATTGTTGAGATAACAGATTTTAGCATTAGGATTCTTCTTGCAGCAGTAAGCCATTTGCTCTTCCAACCATCCATTTTGTTGAGACAACTGTCAACCAAGTATTTCCACACACCTACTTTATTGGCGCCCCCTAAGAGAGGGATGGCCAAATATTTGCTAGGAAGGACTCCTAAACACATCCCCAAAATTCTACAGATTTCCAAATGCTTATGGATGAGAGTATTGAAGAAGAAAATTTTAGACTTCCTCCAATTGATGCATTGACTAGAAGCTTTGCCATACACATCAAGAGTCTCTTTCATTATCTAGGCTTCTTGAAAGGAAGCTTCCCCCATCAAGAAGGTATCATTAGCAAATTGAAGATGAGAAATTATGTCTATACCTTCAACAATTTTTATGCCTTTCCAAAGGCCATTCTTGCACTTCTTGGACACCAACCTACCCAAAGTCTCAGCAAGAATAATGAAGAGAAAAGGTGATATAGGATCACCTTTCCTAATTCCTTTACTAGATTCAAAAAAACCTTGAGGGTTGCCATTCACCAAGATAGAAAATTGGGGAGTACAAATGCAACTCTAAATCCACGCCACCCATTCTTTGCATAAGCCAAATTTCTCTAAAACTTTCAAAAGAAAACCCCTATTGACTTCATCATAAGCCCTTTTGGTATCTAACTTTACCATAATCTTCTCTGTTTTAGCCATTCTAATAGAATGAATGGCCTCATGGGAAACAATCACACCTTCAAATATAGACCTATTTAGGGAGAAGTCACTCTGTTATGTTGATATCACTGAATCTAGAACCCTTTTCAGCCCATTTGCAATCACTTTAGAGATTAATTTATAGACCATATTACACAAAGAAATTGGCCTATAATCCTCAAAGGAATTTACCATCGATATTTTAGGGATTAAAGCAATGAAAGTGTTGTTTAAATCCTTAAGGATAAAGCCCCCTTTCCTCAATTCATCCAACACCTCCCACAAATCTTGAGCAAAAATATCCCAATTTTTTTGGAAAAAACAAGCCGAGAATCCATCTGACCCTGGAGCTTTGTCTCCCCCCAAACTAAATAAATCCCTTTTAACTTCTTTTAAAGAAACTTTCTCCATAAGCATGACATTCTGAGCCTCCAAAACAGAACTAGGGATTATGTCTAAAATGCCAAGATCTGATGCTAAAGCATTTGAATTTTCCTTAAACAATTAAGATAAAAGCCTTATTGCTTCCTTATTAATCTGCTCCACATCAGAAAAAACATTTCCATTCATATCCTTGATAAAAAAATATTTTATTGTTCGATCTACTTAACTTCACAGAATTATGAAAAAAATTGTTCCTGTCCCCCTCCTTTAGCCAACATTCATGAGATTTCTTCCTCCAAAAAACTTCCTTTGGCGCTAAAATTTTAGAATATTCTTTGTTTAGATGCTTTTCCAACTCAAAATCATCTTCCATCATTCCCTTCTCAATCACTTTTGTATGCAGAACCTTCAACTCACCCTCTAACCTTAGCTTTTTTGCAAAAACATTCTTGAAGGATTCCCTATTCCACTTCTTGATCAGTTCTTTAAGAATTGGAGGTTCTTAAAGAAAATGAAAGATTTATTACCATCTCTTTGAGGGGAACTTCTCCACCAACCAACAATTAGATCCTTAAACCCTTCAGTCCAAAACCACATTGCTTCAAATTTGAAAGGACAATGATCTGGGGTGGCTTCTTCTTGGATTCTCAAGCCTACAAGATAATGGTCTGACCCAGTGATAGGAATGATCTTTGCCTCACAAGTCCATTGATGAGTAGCCCAATCCCCAACCAGAAAGAATCGATCCAACTTCTTATCTATATTAAGAAAACCCCCCCTCCTATTCGTCTAGGTGAAATCACCATTTCTAAAAGGTAATTCAAACAACCCATTGTTTACAACAAAATCATTGAAATCCTGTTGAATTTGATTGACCCAACACACACCACCCAATTTATCAGAAGGCTTCAAGATAGCATTGAAATTTCCCCCCAAGAGAAACATCCTCCCATTCTCAAGATCTAAAGAAGAAGAGAGATCCTGCCAAAACAATTTTTTTTGGGTCGAGCTAGTAGGACCATAAATATTGAAAACAAAAAAGCTTGTCCTAAGCTGTTTTGATTCAACACAACCATTGCTAATACCTATCTTGTCTTACAACCTGAACTTCTACAAGAGATTCATTCCAAAGGACACCAAGGCCACTTGAGGCACCAACGACACCAGTAAGAGAGCATTTCCATTTGCTAAAACATTTAAAAAAAATGGAAAATCTAGCTCGTTAATTTTAGTTTCCTAAAGAAAAACCAAAGCCGGCCTTGTTTGATCAAAAAAAATTTTGATCAAATGAATTTTTTCAGGGGCATCGCAACCCCTAACATTCCAAAATAGGATTTTCATGGCTTTCAAGAAAAGACATAGCCTTTTCCCAATCTCAATTTGCTCTGACCTGCCGCATTCTTAGCCATTTCAAGGCACATCCTATTAGTTTTAGGACCACACTTTTTCTTCTCTCCAATATTTTCCTTATTGATTTGAGTAGAGGATTGTTCAATTATTCTCTTTTCCACAATTCATATGCTATCCTGCATACCAAGCAAATCTTCACCACCAAGCTCCTCATCCGACACCATCTCAGAGTCTGAATCTTCTAGGGTGCCTCCACTGTCTCTAACTCCTTCAAAGGCACTCTCAAGATTCCTAATGGGTGAAATGGGGATATCTTTAAACACAACATCTTCATTTCCCCTAATAGATTGACTTCATAAGACTTGGTTTCACCTTCAAAGCTTTTCCTATTATCAACTGGAGAATTATGAGCCAAAACTTCTCTAGTTTTTTCACCTCGACCATTCAAGAACTTGTTTGCACTCTGTGTTTTGCTTGGAGAATGTGAATAACCTTGCATAGAAGAAACTTGTTCGAGGCCGTCTACCCTATTTGACTATTCTGCCCAACATTTACCTCTTCATCCATTCTAGGGGATTCTAACTACTCATTCAGAGCATCATTTCCATCTCCTCGACTATTCAAGTTCCCCAGAAACCCTTCTAAAGCTAGCTCCATCTTAGCTTGCTCTGTGCTTTTACTAAAAAATGACTCTTTCAAATGGTTCGAGTTGTAGGAATCCCTCTCTTGAGACATTTCTTCATACTCATTTTCAAGGATAATTTTTTTTCCCTCTTTCCAGCTACCACCCCAAACTAAATATTCTTTAGTTTGCAAACAAGTATGATTGATCAAAGGCCTCCCATGAGAACCCCATTCTTGTGAGATCCACAAATCTTCCCAGGTTGCAGATTCAATTAAAGCCACCAACTCCTCAGCCAGAATATTTTGTGCTAACCCCTTTCCTTTCGCCACAGTTGGACAATGTCCATCTAAATGTTCTTTCCCTAAAGATTTTGCACAAGAAACCATTGCATCCTCCACCTCCACCTTTTGACGCTAGACACCCTCCCCTATTTTTAGCTCAACCATTTATGGCAAAGGGTGTTTTATTTTCCTTAAAATGTAAATCCTAGGAAACATGCTAAAGTTAGACTTTTCCATAGCTTCCTCTGACTTCACAAAAACTCCTAGCTTGTTTCCAATGTTTCTGAGAGTTTCTAGATCCTAATATTCTTGAGCAAGATTCTTCAACCTTATCCACATAGGCACTTCCTCTACCTTGGCATTGTTAGGATCAAAGTTTGGACTCCAGTCAAGAATGAAAAAAACCCTACCTTCCATCATGAATGGACCATTGTTAATGATCCAATCTTTATCCTGGGCTATTTGGAAAATCACCAAGTAAAAGCCATTTTCTAGAGTTTTTAGACCACAACCCTTACCCCAATTTTTATCACACCAGGCCCTAACCTTAGTGAAAGTCGGTCATTTCCCACCCCACCTCATAAAAAAGGCATGAGCCTTAAGAAAACTAATAGAATCACTCCACTCTCTATTTTCCAATAACAAAGAGACCATTGTGGTGTGAAAAAAGTTTGGCATTACCTTGCTTGACTCTGCTTTCTCACTCTAGTTTTTTGGTCACCAAATTTCCCTTCCAGCTATTTGAAATCCACTCTTCCATTTGAAAAAATCAATATGAACCTCCCTTCATTCTCCATTGACTGACCAACCTTTCGACCATCCATTCCAACACCCCCTTTTCTAACGACCTGGGTAGTCAGAGCCTGCCATGCCTGAGAGGTTTCATTTCTTTTGCTATTCTAAAAATTTCTTCCTCTTCTCCTGTTGGAGGGCCATCGAGGTTGATTCCTTCCATCATACTGCAATCCCTGGTGTCTGCAAAAATTTTGCGTGGGTTGATGCTCGAACATTCCAACGGTTGTAATCTCTGGTCATGACATCTAATTAATTAGGTCTCAATTGATATTATTCATGGTGAAATACTATATAAATATAAAAGAAACTTCTTGAAACAAATAAAAATAATAGAGATAATTTTTTATTAACAAATAGAAATATCGTATCAATTCTTTAAGAAAAGTATACATGTTCATTAGAAGGATTCAATTACAAAATAAATTTAAGTATTTCATTCTTGGAGGTAATTGAATTAAATTCCTTGCACTAATATGTTGTACACAATTTCTCCCTATTACATTGCTAATAATATTTATTTCTAACTAAATGACAAGGATCATCTCACTTGTATGATTGAAATTTATCATTTAGATTTATAATTAGTCTTGGAAGGTTGTTATTAATTTTTAAAGTGTTATTTAGGTCTAGATTATTGAAAGCTTTGGATTTATGCATGGGATTGAGAAGTGTTTTAGATGATAACCCTCATAAGAAAATTATAACCCCTATAATTAGAAAATCTACATTGATGAAGGAGTGAAAATTTCAAATGGTCCTAAGAATCCATTCCTTCACAATTAGCCTAAAACATTTACTTGAAAGAAAAGGATATATGTTAACATGAAGGATGTGATTTCAAAATGACATTCTCCTTTTTCATTTATGAGGCTAATTTCCTTGTGAAGACCAAGTCCCCATATAGCTATCACTACCATACTACTAAACATATTTTCTTCAGATTGGAAAGATTGGACTTGGTTGCTTTCCAAATCTTTACCTTCTCTAGATTAGTTGCTCTCAACAAGACAATTAGATCTAAATTGGATTGTCCATGACATATCTTCTAGGATGTATCCTAATTCTAAATACATTTCAACTTGATAACCACATTCCTCAAGATCCATAAGCCTCTACGAGTTCAACATTGATGCACCCCTTCACAATTTTTTCTTTGAGTGATACTTGATCACAATCCCTTGATGATACCCAAGAACTTCACATTCTTATATTGGGGTGATCATTTCCAACTTACCTTGTAGTTTCCCTATGATACATCATTTAGAAATCATGTGTTGTCCATTCAATCTTGCTATATTTCTCCTTTTGATGTGATAATGCTCTAAAATCCACATGACATTACATGTTGACATACATAATATTATCATGCCTAACTTAACTTTTATTGTACCTTGACCACTCATTTTTGTCATAATATTGATTGTGTTAGGGCTATATGTCATTATTCATGATATCCTTCTTTAGATGTTGATTACATTACATGATCCCAAAAGAAGAGAAACAACTCTCGAAAGAATTAAAAAATATATATTTAAAATAATTTACTTTTGGTGTGTACACTCTTACCCATTCTTCATATTCATCACAAGGCTAGTTTGCTTCTAGGGTTGTCTTTATTTTATTTACATTGGAAGCATATCTAGCATCTAATGCCACTTGTGTTTCCTTAATGAAATTCTCAACTCTTGTCTCAAGATTTAGCATTTTTTCCAATTAAAAACTAAAAGTAAAATATCTACTTTCTTATCCTTCATTGAGGTAATCACAAAAATGAATATCAAAACATTGAATTCATCCTTCTAAATCTATATTGCCTTCCTCTATTTATTTCAATATTACAATGCTATAAAATGTGAAGCGATGAGAGATTTGAACTCATCTATTTCTTTTTTAGAAGACCCTTCATATTGTCCATGAAAGTAGAGACATAATTTATTAGCTTGATAGTTTCATATACCAATGCTTGATTCTATTTGGATTGTCAAATAAATACTTGGAGTTCTTGTGTATTTCTTTCATTTGAATTACTCATATGATCCACTTTATATTGATCTTAACTAGTATGGGATTGAAATCATTTCTATGATTTAGGGCCTTTTGAATATGTGTGGTGTTCCCACAAGTCATCAACCAATCTTATGACATTCTGCACCCTTTCTCTAAAAGTATCCTTGATTAGGTCTTTAGTGTCTTTCATAGCCTTTATCTCTTGATGCCTTTTTTATTTTCCCTTATTGCATATAGTCTATCTCTTTAGTTTTATTATTTCTTCTTGCAAAGTATTATTGTCTTGTGATGTGCTAGGAATAAGTTTAATTTTCTTAGAGACTGATTCCAAAGATTTGGCTTTGATTTTTTTTGTATTTAACCTATCCTCATTGTATTCCTTAACGAGGTTGAAATTCTCTTCTAGTAACTTGCTATAGTTTGTTTAGAACTTTCTCATAGTTGCCTCATTGAATTAATTAGTGTTTACAACCAAGGAAGCTTCTTTTAGAGTAGAGATATCTAACTCTATTTATAATCAAGTATCCCTTGCATTCTTGAGGGTTCTCATATATTTTTTAGTATATTAAATTTAGGAGCATATCCTATATTGCTAAGATATGATCTATCTATGATTGAACTCAAATTTAAGGTATATTTTCCTTGCCTGCTCAACATTTTCAAACACATCACTTTCTTCCTTTCTTCTCCTAATGGTGTTCAAGGTAATAGCTAAGTCTATATTCCAACCAAGTAGTAGGAGATGCTATCTCATGCTCATGAACTGGAGTTGTTGGGACTAGAATATTATAGGTTGATTCACTTTTCCTGTATTGATTACATACACAATATGATATGATGTATCCCCATATCTCTATATAGGGAAACACTCTAGATTTGAGTTAAGAGATAAGTGGGAGGCATGAAAAGGAAACAATTATTTAACATTTAGTGAGTTTCCACATCATTCTTCCTTCTTCAAGTGTAATTTTCTCTACCTCAAGATTAGAAGTTCTAAAAAAATTGGTTGCATCCTATTCATCTTTCATTAATTGTGAATCCTTTTCCCTCATTTTTTCCTCTATTTGGGCCTCGATCCTTATTTAAATAAGGACAAGAATTGTGAATTCATCAATTCTAATAAATTCATCATTGGACATAAAATCTTGGCATGTGTTTTTCCTTATATCTTCCATAATAATATCATTACTCAAGAGGGTCATCATTATAGGAGCATTTGGAGTAGTGGCTGAAATTCTCCATTGGTGTTCAGAGGAAGCTATGACCTCCCTAATGGGGTCATTATTGGGTATAAAATAATCAAATCTCTTAGTATGCTCATGAATCATCAATGGTTGAGATGTGGTTGAAAGCAAGAGCCTTAACTTAAATTAATTTAGGTGATGGAGCAAGGATCTCTTTAGTGGGTGAAGCTATACTGAGTATATTTGGTACATTTCAAATAAAGCCCTTTGATTTCCTTCCCTAAACCCCACGATCTACCTACATGACTCTTGGTGGAATTATCCCTAGAGTATCAACATTATCAAAATCGATTCTCATACTCTCAATTAGATCCTTGACCTCTAAGAAAGCTCTTTTATAATTGGGATCATTTTGCTTGCTTGTTTTGATTGTCAACACAATATTTTTCCACTTTTCCCTCATTTGATATTTAGTAGCCTAGTCAAAGCAACTATTGTGCAAACCTCCTTTTCCAAGTAATGGTGCTCATAATCAGATCTTCTAATACTTCTCATGTTGTCTATGAATTCTTTTGGATCATATTGTTTGGTATCATCATTTTCCATGCCATATTTACTAATATTATAATTTAATTTCTCATACCCTTCCTTTCCTAAAAGAAAACTTGTTTGGCATTATCATTTTCCATGCCATATGAGGGAGCTTCACCGCATAGGTAAATAGTTAGTAGGAAAAGTAACACATTGTGGTTAATGAAAGCATGAAAAATGAAGTGATTTCTAATGATGAATGACACATTTAACAAGGATAACTTAAAACACGGGTATTGATAAGTCATAAATCAATGAAAAAACATAACACAAAGTTATGTGATACAATACAAAATTCCCATAAATCTAATCCCTAAAGGTTTTAGTAGGGTTTAGATTAAGGCATTTTAACCTTCTACTTAGATATTTTTCTCAACATATGATGAAAACCAAAAACTATTTAACCATAACTTGATAGGAAGCCAACACATAATTCATTTTTCTATTTTTTATTATTTCTCTTTTGCTTTCTTTCATTTACATGAGTTCCTTCAAGTGAACTCCTATTAGATCCGTATTTAACTCAAAATCATTTCATGCAAGTTCTTGCTAACTTACATATACACCAAATTATCTCTCATTATAACGTTTACAATAATAATCACACATTCCAATCTATCCAATATCAATTAATAAATTCAACTTAACTACTTTAAACTTCACTTTAATAAAAACCTATTTCTTAACATTTTTTTTTTGAAAAAAAATTCTCACTTATCAAAATAAACTATATAATTAATTTATTTTAATTTTAACTATACAATAAAATTTAAATTACATTTTCCTTTCATATTAATTTATAAAATAAATAATTAACTCTAAGCATCCAAATTAATCTTTTTCACTCCTACTAATCGAGTAAAATCATTTTTCAACAAAATTAATAAAAACAAATTAGGAGGTCAAAGAGGGCTATGTTAGTTTTGATTTCTTAGTTCGAGTTCCTAACATTTGAATTTCACTTCGATGTATGGATGAGAGAAAGTACTAAAAGCACATTAAACACATAGTAGAGAGCTAACTCTAAATTGTAACCTTTTCATGTTCAAAATGATGGTTGCAAAGGGATAACACAATTTCCATGGTGTTTTGACCATTTGCTAGTGTTAGGAGCCCATTGTAATTGAAGGAGTTCCATAAGTTCATTTGAATATGCTAAAGATTTGTACTCGATTCAATTTAGTCGCATGAGGAAAATAAGGTTTGAATATTTCTTCTCTTTTGAGGGTTTCTCTAGGTATATTTCACATGATCAATTTCTTTGATTGTGTGTGTGTTGAATTTGTTGGATGCATCTTTACTTTTTTTTCATGTTTGTTTGTATAGTTGGATGATCTAACCAAATTCTTACGCATATTCATTCAAGGTAGTTTTAGTTCATAAGAGTATGTGTAGAGTTAACACTAGGAAATGTGTAATTGGTGGTTATTTAGAAGTCTTTTTCCAACATTTTGTAGATCAAATGGTATCAAATCTCAAGTTTGTTATCCTTACAAAAATGTGATTGATAAGAAAAGGCTATTGGATGGTTATGCCCATGACAAGGTTAAGTGGAAGTGATGATTTAGTTCATTTTGAGCCACTATTGCTACAAGAGATTGGAACATGACATTGAGCTCTATGGCAATAAACATAAACAAATAAATATATGATAATGAAGCACATCTTCAAAGGGTACCACCAATACCCAAATTTCTAAATTCAAATTTAAATACAAGATAATTTTTATTTTCTTAGACATTTTGGATCATAAATATCAATATAGAAATTTCTACACAATTTAAATGCAAAATACTTAAAGAAGTTTTTAATGCTTTGAATTATATAGGTCAATGAATTTGACTAAAAAACTATGTAGTTGAACTCCGATATAAATACCATAATTTGAATTGGACTACCAACTAAACTAATCTAATTAGCGAAAATTTCAAAATAATATCGAAGGATTGTAGCTTTTGGGTAGGGTGATAGTATGTTCCTTGATCACACTATCTACCAACGTTGAAGGATTGTAGTTCCATTGGTTGAGTTTAATAGTATGCTCCTAGATTATGTTATCCACCAACATTCAAATCTCCCATAGATGTGATTAAGCCAGAGTCAATCCCTAAATGACTTTGATTGCAGTTCAATTGGTTGAGTTTAATAGTATGTTCCTGGAATATGTTATCCACCAAGATTCAAATCTCCCATAAATGTTATTGAGTCAGAGTCAATCTCTCAATGACTTTGAGAGATTGGAACCCGAACCCATACTCATGACAATATACTCAAGAGATGATTTCTAATTTTAATGTACATGACATCGACTAGAATGCGTACTCATGACAATACACTCAAGAGACGATGTCAATCCCTTAATGACTTTGATAGACTGGAACCCATACTCATGACAATACACTCAAGAGACGATGTCAATCCCTTAATGGCTTTGATAGACTTGAACCATACTCACGACAATACACTGAAGAGACGATTTCTAATTTCAATGTACATGACATCAACTGGTACTTATACTCTTGACAATACACTCAAGAGACGATGTCAATTCCTTAATGACTTTGCCAGTCTAGAACCCATACTCATGACAATACACTCAAGAGACGATCTCTAATTTCAATGTACTACATGAAGGAAAAAATGGAATGAGAAGTACAATGGATTGAAGATGCATGTGGCATGATTTGAATAGACAAAGGAAAAGGAAGTTGTTAGGGTTAAGGGGAGCCACACGTGAACACTCTCCGGCCTAGGGGTAGCATGATTAACCCATTTCAGGTAGACCCCACCCAATCCACTCAAGAATGGAGAAGGGAGAGGGAGTGGAATCCAGATTGATGGAAAAAATATTCAACAACACTAATAACAACACACGCTTTGATCAGATTTTAAAATTGGGGTTCGTATAAAAAAATTATTATATTACCAGGGTGGGGAATAAAAATCCGCTTTTGACAAAACAAAACCAGGCCCAGGCGTGCTCAAACACGATACTCTTTTTATTTCATCACGCCACAAATAATTCGAGTTAAAAAGTTAATGAGCTTGCTTGCTGGTTAAATGGTAACCCAACCCAAGGGTTCAGATCTCAACGCACTGTCGTAGCGGGTCAACCGGCATTGACGTTTGCCTGCATAACTGCCACCCTTTAATCCTTTTGTAAACTGTTTCCACTCTGCAAAATTACTTGTTCCCCTTACAAAGCTCTCTGGAAAGAGGCAGCGAGTGTTGTGTTTTTGTGTGTATCCAAAAATTTTGGCTTCTGGGTTGTCTAGGTTTCGATTTTCTGTGTTGCAGTGGATTTTATAGTTTTTTTCTTTTTTTGTGTGTTTTGGCCTTCTGTCCTTGCTTTGGAGGGCTTATTGGGAAGGATTGTTGATTTGATGTTGGTTTGAGGATGCGGCGGCCGTGTGCGTCAGTGGACATCTACAGAACTGCTGTTTTACTGAATGTGTTCTGCAGAGTTATTCTGTAAAGGAGGAGGAGCATGAATACCCATTGCTGTTTCTCTTTACGTTTTGATATAGTCTTTACTTATGGATGCTAAGTCGGTTATCATTCTCCCTCGCTCCTTCTGTAGGGTTAGCTGAGTTATAATCCTCAAGAAGGGGTTTTTCCTTGTTGTTTCAGGGATTCTCGTTTCTTTTTCTGGCATTCGGAGAGTGCTTGCAGGGCGGCTTCTGTGAACTCGGTCGTTTGGTTCCTTGTTTGGGAAAGAGATTCTGTTGTTTTTGTTTTGCTGTGGGTTTGCCGGTGAAGAGTCTATTTGGGGTTTGTGGGGATCTGTTTTAGGGTTTGAGGGGTGCAGTTGTGGTGTGTGGCGAAGACGGCGTTGGAGGGATAGAGAGAATTGGTGGAAAGGGGTGATAGAAGGTATGGTGTGCCAAGCAGCTAGCCAAACGAGATTCCGTGCATTGAAACATGAGTGCGGTGTTGCGGGGAATGCTACCATTGTTGTCAGAGTTATAGCGTGCTTTCAACCATTGCAAGATTGTCAGGTTGGTGATTCTTTTCCATTATTACATTCCTTCTGCAACTTTCCGCCGGGAAATCTCATTATTACGGCCGTTTCCGTACATTTCTGAAATGATCCTTTGCCTATACTTGTTTCCAGTTAATTTGGAGTTGCCCAATGTTCATAGCTATCCTGATATTATTTCAATCCTGTTTGGTCTGTATATTTTCCTATCTTTAGCTCTTTTTTGGGTATTTCCCACAATTTTCGGTCGTTTGCGCTTTCTGGGAGGTTTCATGAAAATGTTTTTTTTTTTTTCCACTTGGCGATTCTAATTCCGTTCCGATTTCCTTGGATAGCTTGTGCATAATTGAAGCCTTTATCTTGACGTGCCTTGACTATTGTAGATCTGTATATTTGCAAGATTATCTGCATCGATCTGGGTTCTGTCGTTTGGGCCAATGGAGTTGCTATGGCTTGTGTTAATAAGATCTCATTAATACCGAGAGTTATAAGGATCTCATAAATATTGGGGTTTAATGAGTAATGCTGTACTGCTATCTGCATACGTGAGGATGTGCGTGTATTGTCTTATTTTGTCATATGAATGTTCGTAGAAAACTTTGAAGGTCATGATGAGCGATCTACTTTATTTAGCTTTTTTGGTCTACGTGTTCTCCTTGCCGTTTTGCATCGTGGGTGTTCCAAGGCTCCAGATTTTAACGACTTACTGTTGGCAATACTTTTTGAAGTTGGATTTTGTTATTTATCGTCTAATTTCTGTAGCGGTAGGCTCTGTGGACTCGCCAATGCATCCGACACTATGAATAGATTTTGAGCCGTTAAGCGTCATTGTGTTCTGTTGCAGGCAATAGTGCTATCGGCAGCATAGTTCTAGTTATTGATATATGTGTCGAAGACTTTAATGATTTTACCTTGATGGATATTTATGCTTAAGCTTTCTTCAGTCGTTTTTAATTTGTGTCAAAGAAGCAGTTTTGGATGGTATAAGTTAATTGTTTCATACTCATCATTGGGTACTCTGCAACACAATCTATCTTTGCCAAGTCTTGTTTTTGGTAGTCAGTGTTGTTAAAATTGCAACTTTAGTTTTGTATACTAGTAATATTACAAGCTCTTAAAACCAAGATATTCTGTAAAAGCATTTAAAACCAGTTAGACATACATCAGAAGTTGTATGCATGGCAGACATTGTTAATTTTCCTATCCTCATACAATTTTTTTCTGGTCTACAGGCTGAGTATTTTCGTCAGTTGCTGAAGCCTGTGACGTAGTAGGGTGGTTGGCATCTTTAGTGTTTTGGTCAGTTTTTGAATACCCGTAGTTATCCTCATCAAGCAAAAGTGAATGTAGTATGAAGAAAAAATGGGTGGGATGATGCGGTTACCCTCCTCAAGCTGGAACTTGAGATACTGTACATAATAAATGTCTGCAATCTTCGCACATTGGAATACATACTAGCTGGTATGTATATATAAATTATTCATTAGAGTCTTCAGAATTTTACTTCCAAAATATAGTTCGGAAGTGACACTTGATCTCTTTTTGACAATTGTAGTACATGTGTTATGGCAGCCGAAGATTGTCACATTTTGTTGATTAACATCAGGAACCGTTTCATTTAATGGATAATCAAAAAAAGGCTACATACTGTCTGAATCTGCCATGGCAGGGATCAGAAAAGCTCCGCTTAGGTTCTACAGTGCCATGCATGCAACCTGAAAACTATGTTGTGCCAGATTTGACCAGTCTGAAGCCCCTGTCACAGGCAGCCTTTCTCTTTGAGGCATTTAAATCGACCTCTTTGATAAGCCCGAGTTATCCAAACTCTCATGTGTTTTATGCTGAGGGCGTTGCAAAACCAAAATCAGTTGGTGTTGATGTTGCGACTGTTGCTTCTTCTGCTGAAGAGTACAGAGTGGGTAATGGAATAGAAGAAAGTCCTCTTTTTTCCCAAGCACTGCAATCCCCGTCTCCATTCTTGAAACTAGAAGCTTCTGTATCCAAAGATCGGAACTGTGGGGCAAATGTGGAGGATTTGAGGGCATGCAATGACCTGTATCCTGATAAAATGAATCTTGGATCTTCTGTATCATGTCAAAAAAGATTTATATTGTTTGATCACACTGGAAGTACAGGCCGTATCATTTTCCACCCAAGCCAGTACTCCATGAAAGAGATTAATGCCCCAAACATGAACAGTAAAGAAGTAACGAGTTCCAAAGAACCTATTGAAGACAACTACTTAGACTGGAAGGCTGGTTGTCATGAAAATGAGGAAACTGTGGTGGCCTTAGCATTTGCAGCATTACAAAAGACGAGGGCATCTAGATGGAACTCTATTTCTCTTGGCAATTTTGGTGGTGAATTAATTCCAGAGTCTGGGGAAGGTGAGGGGGAAAGTACTAGCAGGATGAGTTACCATGCATTGAGGCAAGAAAAGCCTCCAAGCTCCTGCAGTGAAATGCATGAAGATACCGAAGATCTGGAAGCTTTGCTAAGCTCTGATAATGAGGAGAGCAGTACAGGGCGCTCTCCAAGTGATATAACTGGAAATGATGGAGACAACTATGTGGAAGATGATTTTGTAGATGTAACTAGTGGCATTTCCATGAAGCGGCGGAGGATTGAGACAAGGGAATGTGTAGAAGACGAGGTTGATCTCATACCTGCCTCTGCCAAAGAATCTTTTGAAAAGTTAATGACTGCTGAAAACTGTCTTTCTCCTAATATTTCTGTTGTTGACACTTCAAGTTGGGAGCCAGATGTGCCAGAATATCTTGAAAATGTTGAAGATGATAACTACAATGATGATCTATTGTGTGGTCATAGATCCTACGGCAAGTCTGATGAATGTAGCTCCAAAATCAGTGCTAATGAACTATTCCGACCTTTCAAATGTTTTACCAGACAATCAGGATTGAGTAAGAAATCAAGGAATGAAAATATCAAAAGAACTGTTGAACAACTGAGAAGTATAATTCCTGGTGGAAAAGGTATGGAGACTGCTGTTGTTCTAGATGAAGCCATTCAGTATGTGAAGGTGCTTCAGCGAAAAGTGAAAAGAATGGAGGCAAATCAGCAGGATGTGACGGAGTGAGTTGCACTTACCAATAGTTGTGCAATTTATATAAAGCAGGCCAGGTCATGTAAGCTGCAGAGTCCGTCTGCGATCATTAGTTCAGATTTGGGTTGCCAATAAGTGATCTGGCATCTGTCAGGACTGAGACAGTGTTTAGATTTATATTTAGGTATAATATTTCAAATGACATATATTATTATTCGTAATGCAAGCTTGCATTTTTATGTAGTGGTGACCATATAAAGCACCTTCTCTGTGTGGAAGTATAACTGGGTCTTAGATACTATCTAATCCACGATATTATCAAACTTGGTCAAACATTTGCCTAGGGTGGCTTGGCACAATTTCTTCTTAGTCTTCTTGGTGTACTGGATTGTTTACATTAGTTTAACTAATCGTATGGTATCAACTTTGGTCTTTAAATATTTTGGTGCAGCTATTATTTGGATGCAGAGTTGCATTTTATAGATTGGTTTCCAGCTTTCTAATATTTGGTCATACTATTTATGCTGTGTTCTCGTTTCAATTTGAAAGTGTTTTGACGGTGAACAGTTATTTATCTATTGCTCATTGAAATATCTTGGAGACTAAAGATGAATCTTTCTGTGATAAGTCATTCATTAAGTGACCAAGGGTTTATTCTTGATAATTCATGTATGATCTATTATAATCTTATTTCGTTGATCTTTAAATTCCCTGAAGAGTGGCTCGAAGGAAACTCAAAAAGTAAGAATAAACTAGTATGCAGTTGTATCCAGATATGTGATATATACCATTATCTTCACCTTGGAATATGTATCAACTGACCTTTTGGATAGTTTCCACTCCCTGCAATCATTATGTTTATGTGTCTGAAATGTAATGTAGATTATCCCGAATAAGATCCTCGTGCGTCAGATACATTATCTGCTATGCAAGCTGGCTTGATTCATTGCTTTTATGAAAAAGTACCATCATTTGATTTGCCGATTGATCTCGGAGGACACATCATTTGCTATGCAAGCAGGCTTGACTCATTGCATTCATAGAAAAGTACCACGATTTGATTTGCTTATTGATCTGGGAGGTTTTCTCGAGTATATGTGATCCAGCTTTCCAGGAGTCGGACAATATGATTTTTATTTTCAGGGAATCGAGATACACATTTGATTTTCCTTTACTGGAGAGGACTGATTTTTTAAGTAGAGATACGATCCTAATGGAGATGTTTTTGTAGTCAAAGATAATTATTGCTGTAAATGGAAAATTTTCATGATTCTTATGATTAGTAATTAAGAAATCTCGAAATGTTCCATTTTTTACCGAAAAATTTGTAAGGGAAACACTTTGAATAAAGAGGATTTTTGTAATTGCCGATTCATTTACAGGCTGTCTTGACTATCTATTTGGAGTAGGGAGCTAATAAAAAAGGGAAAATAAAGTAGCAGCTTGCATTATTGAATTTCATTCTTTCTAATAACTGCTGATGGATCTTTGTTAGTGCTTACAATCTTTTGTTTTCAGATTAAGAATATATTTTCTTTTAAGTAATTCTACGCTCGTGTTAAAAGGATTTATTAGCAGTTTTAAATGTCGATATCAATCTTTGAGCATCTAGATGTTAAATTAATTTATATTTTTGTTCGATCTTTTTGGTGTGCCTGGAATCGTTTGAATCTTTATAAGCTTCTATGCAGTACATCCAGAAAAATCAAAGCAAAATGACCTGCTGTGGAATCTGTTTTCAATTTGTTTTCTTCCTAGCAACATTGATTTCTGAAGTATTTTAATTATTCTCGTCCTTGGTCAAATAAGGAATCCTTAAGCTAAAAGAATTTCAAGTTTCAGGTATTTTGTGTGCTACAATTGTATGTTCCAGCGCCTGCAACCTAACTTCATCCAAAAATGAAGGGAGAACTGTAAGATTGAGCATCAACTCAGCCTATATTGCAACTGTATTGGGAAAAGCAATGAACGTGTTGCAGAAGGGTTAAATGAGTAAAAAAAATGCAGTTTTGCTATTATATTTTGGAGGGTTGGAAGTTTTGACAACTATTGAGGCTTGTAAAGTATTTCCTGCATGACAGCATAATTAAGAATGCCTATGTAGTTACCTTACATTTGAGGATTGAAATGAAAGCTTTTAATAATGTCCATGAGACCAAACAAACAGTATATGGGACCTTAGGATAGAGACAATGTTGCTTTGTGCATAAGCGCCACCCATTTTGCTTGCCTAGGTTATGCCTGATTGGAATCCATTTGCTTTTTGATCATTTGATTTTCTTCTATGAATTGTGATCAAGTAGTTCTGTTATTATTACTCTCTTCTTTTCAAACACTCTTCTTTTCAAACAGAGCAGTCAAGGAGTCAATGTTCAATATATCGGTGTAACTGATCTAAATAACCTTGTAAACTGAATATACCATGTAGTGCCATTTTGTTTCCACCAACTTCAGTGTAAAACCAACATATTCTACTTGTCCAATCTTTTTAAGGTTTCCACTACCTTGTCGTGCACCTAAGATTATGTAAGCTAGTACTTAGTTGAGCTATTTATATTTTCACTTTCCATTTTATTCATTCTTCACTTGAGCTGTTTTGACCACGTGATTGTCTTGACTGTCTTTCCCACATATAATTTCTATATTGGTGTCCACTCATGTATGATTATATTCCATTTACTCATGCACTTGGTATTTTGTTTCAACAATGCGCTTTTTCTTCTATTTTTTTTTTGTACTCTGCAACAATTTTGGGCTAGTGATTTGACTCCATGCCCTATATTCTCTTTAAATAGGTACTTTAACATTTGGATCAAATGATGCCTCCAATGGGATTTTGTTTCAACAATGTGTTTTTTATTCTATTTATTTTTTCCTTGCAACAATTTTGGGCTAGTGATTTGACTCCATGCCCTATGTTCTACTTAGGTACTTTAACATTTAGATCAAATGATGCCTCCAATGGGATTTTGTTTCAACGATGTGCTTTTTCTTCTATTTATATTTTCCTCTGCAACAATTTTGGGCTAGTGATTTGACTCCACGCCCTATATTCTCTTTAGGTACTTTAACATTTGGATCAAATGATGCCTCCAATGGGAAGGTCCCTGCCTCAACCAATATGATCACATATGGAATAAATGTTTTTGTTTTAAAATTGCTTGTGATTAAATGATTTTGGTAACTTATTTGTCACCATTTTAGTGTTGGCATGTTGCTACTGCAAACTTCACATTCAAAGAGCACCACTTGGGACGATCAACACAAATAGGGCCCTCTTGGTTTTCTAATTCCATTTCAATTAAAGGCCACAAAAAACTTATAAAATGTTGTTCTATTATGCATGCATCCCTAGAAACCAAGCTTCTAAAAATATTATTGTGACAATACTTTCAAGATTTAACTTTTGCCCAAGACACAAGATGTGTAAAACAATAATGAACTCTTTGAAAAGAGAATGAAACCCAAACTTTGCATTTTTTTTTTAGTTCTTGAGATTATCTCAAAAATTAAAATCTAGGTTAAATCTAAGGTATTGCTCATGGCTACACAACATATTAAAAAAAAAACCCTAGATGTTATTGTAAGTAAGCTTTAGGCCATTGATTATTTGAAAATGAGTTGAATACATGTCAATATTGTTTCAAGTATGATAGGATGTTATCATGGCTACATAACATACTTTTCAAAAAACTAGATGTTATTGCAAGCAAGCTTTAGGCCATTGATTATTTGAAAATGAGTTAAATATAAGTCAATATTGTTTGAGGTATGATAGGATGTTATCATGGTTACACAACATATTTTTCAAAAAACTAATGTTATTGTAAGCAAGTTTTAGGCCATTGATTATTTGTAAATGAGTTGAATACAAGTCAATATTGTTTCACGTATGATAGGATGTTACACGTGTGCTTTTGGATTGATTTGACTTACTAGGGTCAATGAGAATAGTATTATTATTATTGAGAGGTTTTTTGGTATTATAGAGCAACTTGACCTTGGGTAGTGAAAAAGCCACTTAAAGATTGGCATGCAAAGCAATGCAAGTTCCAAATAGGAGTTAGTATGAAACCAACTTGAGTGATATGAGGAATCATACCACAACAAATAAAGGCACCTTAAGGGGAACAAGCCTAAAAAGGCTAGGAGACTTGAGAGGTCCCACAAATCAACATGCTCAACATGGAGATTGTTGTTCTAATTGTTGATATTTTGAATGACTTGCCTATTTTTGGTGTTAGGATATCTAATAATGGGAGATTAAGACTAGTTGATAAAATAATTCAATAATTTATCTTGTTAATGGATCATTGTGTGTGATTAGACATGTTGATGTAAAAATACTAACTTAGACGAGTCCAAAAACACTGATAATAAAATTCAATAATTTGACTAGTGGTTATGAGAGTATTAAATAGTAGCTCTTTAGTAAAGCTTTTCTTTAGTGATGATGTTTGTATTCCATCTGGTAAAAGTTATTTGACATTGAGTGAAATTAATGAAGTAGTGCTAAATTCTATGATTGATATTTTTTTCGATGTGCTCTCTTATGATATGTTGTTAACAAATAATGTAGGGGAGTTAACAAAGATAAATTTGTAAACCAAGGAAATGACAAGTTGTAGGATTGAATTGAACATGTCGGAAGGTATTTACATGAAGAGTGGTGAGCTTGAATTTTGTGACAAGATACCACATTCTCTATCATTGTAATTAAGGGTTTGCATGCAATAGACTTATGTGGAAGGTCTATAAGAACAACAGAAACAAGCAAAGCATATTAATCTAGACATATGAAATGTCCATGAATTGAGTGATTGATATAATACTTGTTGGTATCCAAACTACACCTCCTATAACCCTAGAATATTGTTTGAGGTTGACTCCTAGAGAACGTCAAGCCAAACATCAAATGAACTTCATGATCAACCTATAGGCCAATTTGGACTCTTAATAAAAGTGGACAATCCTTCACACTTCTAACTCTACAAAACCAATGGGGGCTTTCCTAAATATCCAAGAGAATTAAAAAATAAAAAGAACAAGGTCACATAATTTAGCTACAATTTGTGCATGAGGATAAACTTTTTATTTTCCACTAATTACCCCACATTAGTGTAACATGCCCAATGTTCTACTCAAAAAAATTCCTAAGTTTTAACCCACAAGTGAGTAAACCATGATGCCATAACATAACAATAATTTTTTTTTTTCAAAAATATAAATTACATGCACATATGAAACAAACACTATTCCAAACTTCCATTGCATTCCATTGTAATTTCACAAATCTTTCCATAAAATTGATTTCATATAGAATAAACTCTAGTACTACATTCATGTTTGCATCCTTCCATACAAATGGATACAAAGTACATACATAGCTATTTTGAGCTTCCAACACTAGAAATACATATGGTCCAGGTAGTCCACCTTCAAATCTTGGCCACCAACTAATGAGAAGAAGCATCATTTAAGCGCTTTTCCGCCAACCACCGACTTACTACGGTCCCCCACACATCTACCTATTAGGTAAGATGGCCCTATCCTTCGACAAAGAGATTGGTTGGATAACCCCATAATACTAGCCTTCCCTGAGCTTGGTGTTGTGTCCTACAAACTAGAATTTTACCATACAGTAGCTTCTACCTACGTGTATGAAAATCCTAGACTAGAATGCCTAACTAGATCATAGTGAATTGATAGTGTAAATAGTGGCATATTACACTACTTTGGCCAAATAATTCAACACCCAGTTACTTCGAGTGAGAGTCATCCTATTCACACACCTTCCTAGCTCGATTTGTTAAGACCATACATATTCTATGCATAGGAAATTCCCTCCATTGGGTAATCTTTAACCCTAGGAACAACCTATTTCCTCTTACTTAACATTACAATATGGTAACCAAACTGAAATATAAAACAATCTTCACTAACTCCCTTATAAAACAAACTATGACTATTTAAGCATGACTTAACATAGTCTATAGTAGAACACATAAGCCCTCATACCTACATACGTAGTATGCTAAGATAATCCCCTTATATGGGTATAAATAAAAACAAAGTCATCTCTTTTCCTATTTCAAATCAAATCAAGCAACACTCATAAAAACAAGCAATCTTTTCAACTTAAAACAAAAAAGTAAAGTAGAGAACTAGCATGCCTATAATCAGATAGCTCCAATTGATAAATCAGGTTTCCTAGCACAACCTCCACCAAATAGTTTGCAAATCCTTCCCTTGACCAAATCCCACAAGAAATCTCTCTAAAAACGTCACTAATCTCACACTAAAAACCTCTCAATCTCATAGCTCGATATTGCAGTAGAGTAACACTAAAAAAAAAAGAATTTAGAAGGAAAAAATGCATACCAAATAAAGTGAAAGGAACCTCTGTTTATACAAAAAGATCAACAACTAAAGGCTGGAAACAGGGTAACCAAACCGACACTTCTTAGCTCAAAAAGTTTGAATCAGCAAAAATAACAAAAGGTGGCAGCTGGAAACAATGTACAAAGAACACATACCAAACAAAAGAATGAGTCGCCCCATTCAACTGGACAACAAGAATGATCAATAGAAATGCAAGGTGATGATCTCCTACAGATCGACTTATTTGGCCAACTCCCTAATTTGACCAATTCATATATTCTCATTGCTTCACATTTGTAATTCGTATTGCAGGTTAAGACTTCTACTTGGTTCATGCTTTCCTCAGTTTGGTGCCACCAAAACACCATGTTTCTTATTCCTTTGGTCTGCTTTAAGCTTCAAGACTAAGTCAAAGTTTAATTCATGTGTATAGAATGGTATCACTTCTAGCATCAACTTTGTCAACATTCTAATACCACATATTAGTTTGGCTTTTATTTCTTGCACATAAGATAGTGTTGCACTCTTAATAAACAACAGGTTTATTCATTTAACATTTGCATATAGTCTTATGCGCTTTACATTAAATATGTATGAAATGCATTCCATACATTCCATGTGCTTAATAGAATATACAACACTATCAACATTTATAATATATAAACAACACTTATCAACATTTATATATATAATGTATTTGTGTGTGTGTATATGTATATATATTTATACAAACATATCAACTTACACAATTATAGCATGCATCTTTCAATATTCGAATGCATATACATATATTCATTCATTCCATATAATAATAACACACATGTATAAATATATATACATATATACATATGTATATTTATATATGTATTAATACACTCGTATGGACATTTCCATTACATCGATACATACACATATATCAATATATATATATATATACATATATCCTATATTTATTTAACATTGCCTTCACACATGCAATTTCAACATCGATTGACATATGTGCATGAAGTATATATATGCGTATACATATATATCTACTGTCCATTCGACGTTCCCACACATATGAGTATTCCGTCCATAAGCATACATAGATACGTCTATCTATGTATACTCATGTACGAATTTACTTATGTGCATGAGTTCATCGTAGACATGTACATGTATACGTATATATACATTTAATGTATTTATCACATCGATCAAATGTAAACACATTAAGAACTCATAATTGACAAAAACTCAAACACTTAGACTAAATCAAGAACACTCACAAACAAAGCCATAACCTCTCTTATTCATCCACAAACAAGACTTAGGTAACTTACCATTTCCTAGGCTATTGAATTGACTTGACTATACTTAGAAGTGAGTGCGTGAAAGCTCAGTTAGACTAATTTAGGGGTTACCCGACCAATTCTCTTCTCCTAAGTGATACTTCCCCTCTCTTCTAGAGGATTAAATATGTCCTTGCATCCAACTTAGTACATAGAAAACGTAGTTAGCTGAATCAATTGCAATCTTTTGCATCATATATTTCATAAAAAAAATCATTACATATCTTCATTTATTACATTTTCAAAATTCATAAAGCATAAACACACACCTTTAAAGCATTTTCATATAGCTAGGTAAAAGTAAATAAGTAATAGCACAATGGGGTGTAACATATCCCCCCCCCCCCCCGTGAATCATCATCCTCGATGATCTCAAGTATCTGACTCAAACAATAAAGCATAAACAAAACAATATAGTTTTCAAGAACTCTCAAAAGCATGTAAAACATTAGGAAACTTCTGCTTGATCTCAGCATAGTCTTCCCAGGTGGCCGAATCTTCTGCATACTGATCTCACTGGACTTTGCATTGTAAAACCTCTCTATTTCGCAAACAAAGCTTACACATTCCAAGTACTTTGAGAGGCTCGATTGTTACCACCCCTGGGTCCTGAACCTGTAAAGAATTCTAATCAATGACATGATTATTACCTGGCATATACTTCTTAAGGTTAGAGACATGAAAGACATTGTGCATTCGGGCAAGAGTTGGTGGCAAGGAAATCCGATACGCAATAGGGTTAATCTCTTCAAGAACCTCAAAAGGACCTACGTAGCGTGGAACTAATTTGGATGATTTTCCAAACTTAATAGAACTTTTATGAGGCTTAACCCTTAACAAAACCTTTTCTCCTACTGAGAAAGTTTTGGGTACTTGCTTGGAATTTGCATAACTTTTATGTCTATCATTAGCTTCTGCCAATCTTTGCTTAATAATTCCAACTTGCTCTTCCATTCTCAACATCTCTGGTCCTAGGCTTACCCTATCTTCAAGCTTATCCCAGCTTATAGGAGTATGACATTTCCGACCATACAATGCTTTGAATGGAGCCATCTTAATTGCAGAATGATAAGAATTGTTGTATGCAAAATCCACCAATGGTAGGTAATCTTTCCACTTGTATTGCTGATCCATGCAATACATCCTTAGTAAATCTTCAAGTACTTGGTTAACTCTTTCAGTTTGACCATCTGTCTTTGGATGATATGCTGAACTAATATTCAACTGGGTACCAAGTGAAGAAAACAAGGTTTTCCAAAACCTTGAAGTCACTCAGGCATCCCTATCTGATATGATCTTCTTAGGAATTCCATGCAATCTAAACACTTCTTGAATAAACTTTCGTGCTATGACAGGAGCTCCATCAATTAAATTCCCAAGAATAAAATGTGCTACCTTGGTAAGCTTGTCCACTACCACAAGAATGACATTATGCTTGTTCCTAGACATAGGTGGGCCTTGCACAAAGTCCATACTTATAACTTTCCACTTACTCTCAAGAACATCGTGAGGATACAAAAGTCATGCAGGGTGATGATATTTTTCCTTCACCCTTTGACATTCTAAGTATTTTGCTATAAAACTGGTAGCATCACTCTTCATTCCCTTCCAAAAATATAAAGGCTTCAATCTGCCAACATCTTGGTCACACCAAGAAGTACAGAGTATGGTGCATTGTGAACTTCTTTCTGTACCAAGTTTCTTAATTCTTCATAATTAGACACGTATATCCTTCCTTTAAACCTTAACAATCCACTAGGTTCAAAATGGAATCCTTCATACCTTGTGTCCAACGGATTATTTGAGAGTGCTTTCTTGACTTGCTCATAATACTCATTGCCCTTGGATTTTTGCAACACTTGGTCCTTGTAGTCGGTTTGAATTGCTACTATTGAAGTGATATGCCTCCTATGACTTAGAGCATCAACAACCCAATTTTCTTTTCCCTTGATGTAGTTAATGTTGAATTCATAATCGATTATCAACTCTAACCATCTGCTCTGTCGTGCATTGAGGTTGGGTTGGGTGAACAAATACTTTAGACCATGATGATTTGTCTTCAATTCAAATGGTTTACCCATTAAATAGTGTCTCCACATTTGCAATGCATGAACTATTGTTGCTAGCTCTAAATCATGTGACACATAATTTTGCTCATAGGTCTTCAACTTTCTTGATTCATAAGCTATAACTCGCCCTTCTTGCATCAAGACTCCACTCAATCCTTCACCCAATGCATCCGTAATGGCAGTAAAATTGTCTTCTGGATTGGGTATCTTCAAGATTGGTGCCATAGTCAACTTCTCCTCGAGTAGGTCAAATGCTGCTTGACACTTTTTAGACCACTCAAACTTTTTCCCTTTCCTCTATAATGAAGTAATAGGTAAAGCTATCTTGGAAAAGTTTGCCACAAACTTTTGATAGTAACTAGCTAAACCCATAAAAATTCTAACCTCAGGTACACTCTTTGGAACTGGCCACTCAAGTAACACTTTTATCTTATCGGGATCTATTGCTATTCCATCAGCCATAATCGCATGACCAAGATATTGAACTTTCTTCTAGAAGACAAAGCATTTGGAAAGTTTTTTGTAAAGCTTATGCTCCCTTAATCGTTGTAAGACAATTTCCAAATGTCTACAATGCTCTTCTCCATTCTTGGAATAGATTAATATATCATCTAAGAAAACCAATTTACAAATCTATCCAAGTAGTCCCTAAATACGTTGTTCATCAGGGTCATGAATGTTGCAGGTGCATTTGTAAGTCCAAAAGGTAGGACTGTGAACTCATAATGACTGTATCTAGTTCGTAATACAGTTTTAAAACTATCTTCATCCTTGATCCTCAATTGATGATAACCAGATTGTAGATCAATTTTAGAAAACACCACCACTCATCACATCTGGTCAAAAAGATCATCAATGCGTGGAAAAGGGTATCTATTCTTTATCGTAACTTTGTTAAGCATTCAATAATTGATACATAAGCATAGTGTACCATCTTTCTTCTTTAAAAATATTACTAGCACTCCCCAGGGAGAAACATTGCGTTTAATTAAGCCCTTTTGACAAAAAATCCTCTAATTGTGCCTTAAGCTTTATAAGTTATGTTGTGGTCATCCTATAGGGTGCTTTGGACATAGGTTTCATTCCCAGTACAAGGTCAATGGTGAAATAAAACACTCTTTTGGGAGGCATCCCAGGTAATTCATCTAGAAAGGAATCTATAAATTTCCAAAGAATAAAATACTTTTCCATATCTATTTCCCCATATTCCACCATTTCACCTTCTTCAACTTCTTGAGAAATGGATTCCTCACTTTCCTCAAGTTTTTCCATTTTAACTGCAAAGAGTTGACATCCTTTCTTCTTAACCTTATGCATCTACACAACTAATATTTGACAAAATTTTATTTCCCTAGGTGTTCTTTACAAAGATACTTGATTACCTAGGTCATAAGCATTTCTATAGTCCTAGCATGGAAATCCACCTTAGCCCTATGCTTCCATAGCCAATTCATCCCTAAGATTACATCATAGGATCCTAAGGGTGCTGCGTACAAATTTACCTCTGTAGAAAAACTTGGAAGTTCAACCCTAGCCTTGAAAATGTTGGGATAAGGTGCCATTAACCTTGTAAATCCCAATATTGTATTTATTCCATTTATTATTTTTAATTTGTAATTACCCATAAGGGATGAATAAGTTTCACTGACAGTTTATTACAGAGTTACTTTTACTGCTCAAGGAATCTTGGTAAATAGTAAATGAGGTGAGGTGGAGAATCTTGGTGCCTATCTTAGGGAAATGTATTTTTGGGCTATTATGACGCATGTCATAAGTTTGTAAGAGCATCTATGACAACTTACAACTGTCATAAGGTGTAAGAGATTCTATGACAACATATGACAACTATTATTATCTTGTAAGTTCCTATTCTTGGTTCTAGGCGCCTATATTGGGAAGATGCCTATGACAAGTGTAAGGGAATATGTAAGAAGATGATTTTGGTGTATCCCAAGATAGAATTATTGGATTTTATCCATCTCCCACGAATTCCTTTGGTGGGTACTCATTTTGTATAAATATGAGACTTGAGAGTGAAGCTTATAAGAGAGAGAGAGAGTAACAAGAGTAACAGGGTGCTGCAGGATTGAAGACTCAAGAGGAGATTGGAAGTGGATGTATTGTAATCTTGTTTTGAAGATAATACAACTTGGGCCTCTCTTCTTGGTGGAGTTTTTTCCCGCAAGGGTTTCTCCACGTAAACACTGTGTTATGAGTTTATTCTTCTATTCCATTGCTACCTTGTGTTGTGAAATCTTGCATTCTTATGTTGCTGATTTGTGCCTCTTAGTTGCTGCTATCTTATGGTGATGTTATTGCTGTTATAAGTTCATCTAAGGTGGTTTTATCAAGCATGTTAGAGTGGCTGATTTTAGCATCATAAAGAAGTTGAATCTCTTCATGGTATTTCAAGGATTAAGAAAAGTTATTTACAGATTTGCATACAATTTTCAGATTTCTATATTGTAGTAGTCAAAACCTTGTATCTCACCAATTGGTATCATATCTTAATGATTTGGTGATTAACAATTGGATTAGAGATTGTTCGTTTATTCCAACAATTGGTATCAGAGCTTGTTCGTTTGTTCCAACAATTGGTATCAGAGCTTAAGGTTGTTCCATGGCTTGCATGTTTTTGCACGTGAGTTGAATGTACTTGCATGTTGCTTCCATGAGCTTGCATGTGTTTGCATGTGAGTTGCATGTACTTGCATGGACTTGCATGTTGCTTGCATGTGCTTGCATGTGATGGATTCATGGTAATTTGGTTCTGGGTATTCCTTCTTTTTTGAATTTAGCTTGTAAAGCTTGTGAATCTGTTGGAAGGAATTGTAGAATGTTGGAGGTTTTTGGGCTGCAGTGGATGTTCTGTATGTTGACACTGCTTTGCAGATTTGTGAGATTGGAAGCCATGGTATCTAACTCTCCGATGGATATTGTCAATGAGATCTACAGTGGGCTCTTGAGGCTTAGGGTTATGTATCTTCATGGAGTTGATCTTGTGGTAGTGATCTGGAGCTCCAGTTTGGCAATATGTGAGTATCCTCTTGCATGGTGGTTATGTTCCTTTACCTTGTGGTCATGTGAAGTGAATGGGTTTTCGTGTTGGGTGGTTGATTATGGTGCCCTAGTTACATGGAAGAACATTTATTTTTTGGACTATAGTATGGAGTGCTTATGTTGGATTCATGGGTTTAGCCCTTGGTTACATGAAAGCATTGGATGATTTGCCACTAGTTGCATGTGGGTTGTGGAGTTGGTATTTTAGTGATATGGAAACTCCTGGACAACTTGGTTCCTCCTTTTCATATTCATGTTATTTGGGATATGTAGGTTTTACAGTTTTCCTGTTACAAAAAGCTGTGGATTTGTAGATCTGTGATATTTCATTCTTTCAGATGACATGTATGGTGTGAATATCTGGATATTTAAGTGATTTCAGATTTACAGAGAGATGGTTTTGCAGGTTTTACATGTTAACAAAAATCTGTGGTTTGTAGATCTGTGGAAAGATTGTATTCAAGACTCTTAGAGTATTCTGGATGGAAACAATTTCAGATTTGCAGGGCTGCTTGATGGGTTCTTATGATCTATGGATACTCTTATGTGGATTTGTTTGGCAAATCAGGTCTACAGTTGATCCTGGTGTTTGAGTCTTGGAAATCTACATGTTATTCCTTGGTTACTTTTATTCTGCATGTTACTGATGTGGGGTTGAATCTATTTTTCAGTTATTTGAGATTGGAGCACTGACCATGTTTTTCTCCTTTGAGATATTGCATGAGTGCAGATCTTGTAAATTGTCTGATGAGGATTGTATTTGGTTGGTCACCTTGATTACATTGGTATGTTTATTGCAGTGAGATAGAAGGATGGTTTAGAGTACCTGATATAGTTATTCATTAGAATCTATAACAGTAAGTTATGGTGCATGAAAATCTCTGTTCACTTTTAGTGGAGTTTTGGTAATGATGTCTATCATGATACCATGTATACAACTTTGTATCACTTTCAGTGGGAGTTTTGTGCAATTACAGTGTGTTCTATCTTCTTGGTTTGGAGATTATGGTTCTCTTGACCTTTTGGGAGTTGTGTTGTATACAACGGATTCTTTGGTTGTGTTGAGGCCATGGACGATCTTCATTTAGGAGATGGTTATCACAATGTCAAGGATAGCTTGGTTACATGTTTCAGTGGGAGCTTTTGACAGTGATGGTTTGATATTTATCTTGTTGCCATGTATAGCTCGGTATCACAGTTCAGTGGGAGCTTTGGTAGGATATGGTTATCTTCATGTGATTTGATGAGGTTTTAACATCTTGTTTCATGGAGGACCTTTAGAGTCTTTGGTAAAGGTGTTATTGTTCTTCCTTTGGAGAGGATGTAGTTCTCTTTGGTTTTGAGTATTAATCATTTGCTTGGAGCTTCATGATTTTGCAGGTTGCATTTGAAGTTGGCATGGATTGATTAGTGGGTGCTCATGGATACTAGAGAGACTTGGGTTAGGCTGGATATTTCTTATGTTCAGAGATATGTGTTGGAATGGTTGCTTGTTATAAAAAGTTTCTCAACAGTAAAGACCGAGGAGCCTACACCTGGAAATGGATGTGAGTCCATCATAGACCTGATGAGAAGGTTGTCTTTATTGAAAGCCTATATTGCTTGGTGTTGTATGCATAGGACAATCTTGTATCCCACTCTTGGTCTACTCGGCAGGTAAATGATCTAAGAGGTGTTGCCCACCTGATTATTAGATGCATTATTTATATGTATCTTGTCTTCTCTCATGCATTAATCTTGAAAGTTGAGTTATGAGGGATTGTTGAGAAGTAGATGCATGATTTTATGTATTCCGTTGTTCTCCTCACAATCTTGAACTTTGGATTTGGTAGGAGAGGTACAGGAGATGGTTAGTGGCTTTGGGCATATTCCCTTATGTTGTGGGAATGTTCAGCTAAGTTTGATCTACTTTCTATGAGAGGTTTACATCTAAGTTCTACCATGTTTCATTATAAGTTGAATGGTTAGATGTTGATATCCTTTCAGTTTGGGAGTGTTGAAGGAGATCTTACTTTACACAGTTTGGCACATGTTAGTGTGGTATAAGGAGATGGTTTGATTTGCAAGTTCTCTCTTTATGGGAATATTGTCTTCTTCTTGAAGGTTCTTATGTTTATGGAATTGAGGTTCATGAATGGAGTTATGAGTTGTTTGTACTTCATTGTTTTTTGGCAACAGTTTGGTAGCTCCTTGATCTCTTTCTTCATTGGTTGGAGGACTTGGGAGAGTTATTTGGATTAGTAATGAGAGATGTATTTTGCATATCATTGTATGCTTCTTTGACACTATGATAGAGGAGTTAGCCACATCCTCTATGTGAAGTGCTATAGGAGGACTTGTTAATGCTGTGATCTAGTTTTCAGATTTGACATTACCTGTGCAGTGGGAGTTCCAGAAGGTATATGTGTTCTGTATGAGAGGGGCAACCTCTCTTGGACTGGTTACACTTTACTGTAGTGAGTTACTTCAGAGGTTTTTTATCGCATGTCTATGTGTGTTATTACCTTGGAGTCTTCTTTTGCAGGATGGTGGATATACAGGGACTTGTTTGCAGATTTGGGTTGTTATGTTGATAGCATGAAGTTCTACCTATGATAGTTTGTTTACCTTAGTTTTTTGGTATGGATAGTTTTGGATGAGCTAGCAACTTGCTGTGGTTGCTATTCCAATTTTGGTATGAGTGTGGCAGTTACTCAGAGTCTTTTGTTATCATTTGAAT
Source organism: Sequoia sempervirens (assembly GCA_007258455.2). Classification (NCBI taxonomy): domain Eukaryota; kingdom Viridiplantae; phylum Streptophyta; class Pinopsida; order Cupressales; family Cupressaceae; genus Sequoia; species Sequoia sempervirens. The sequence goes on from VDFB02109042.1 coordinate 33,794,947, forward strand.
TTGATGCTTGTGTTCATGTATAGATTGGTGCAGGTTTCAGTGACAGTTGATATGTTTCACCATGGCATGTTACTTGTCCTATCATGGGTAATATGATGTGAGGATTTCTTGCTTGAGATGGTGGTTATCATGGATCCTTCTGCAGGTATCTTGTTGGAGCACAAAAGCATGTTGAAGAATCAATGGTACATGGTTGGCTAAGGGATGTTTATTCCCTTGTTGAGATTTCCTATGGGTTGATTTACAATGTATAATGTCAAGTGGGAGAATGTTGGGATAAGGTGCCATTAACCTTGTAAATCCCAATATTGTATTTATTCCATTTATTATTTTTAATTTGTAATTACCCATAAGGGATGAATAAGTTTCACCGACAGTTTATTACAGAGTTACTTTTACTGCTCAAGGAATCTTGGTAAATAGTAAATGAGGTGAGGTGGAGAATCTTGGTGCCTATCTTAGGGAAATGTATTTTTGGGCTATTATGATGCATGTCATAAGTTTGTAAGAGCATCTATGACAACTTACAACTGTCATAAGGTGTAAGAGATTCTATGACAACATATGACAGCTATTATTATCTTGTAAGTTCCTATTCTTGGTTCTAGGCGCCTATATTGGGAAGATGCCTATGACAAGTGTAAGGGAATATGTAAGAAGATGATTTTGGTGTATCCCAAGATAGAATTATTGGATTTTATCCATCTCCCACGAATTCCTTTGGTGGGTACTCATTTTGTATAAATATGAGACTTGAGAGTGAAGCTTATAAGAGAGAGAGAGTAACAAGAGTAACAGGGTGCTGCAGGATTGAAGACTCAAGAGGAGATTGGAAGTGGATGTATTGTAATCTTGTTTTGAAGATAATACAACTTGGGCCTCTCTTCTTGGTGGAGTTTTTTCCCGCAAGGGTTTCTCCACGTAAACACTGTGTTATGAGTTTATTCTTCTATTCCATTGCTACCTTGTGTTGTGAAATCTTGCATTCTTATGTTGCTGATTTGTGCCTCTTAGTTGCTGCTATCTTATGGTGATGTTATTGCTGTTATAAGTTCATCTAAGGTGGTTTTATCAAGCATGTTAGAGTGGCTGATTTTAGCATCATAAAGAAGTTGAATCTCTTCATGGTATTTCAAGGATTAAGAAAAGTTATTTACAGATTTGCATACAATTTTCAGATTTCTATATTGTAGTAGTCAAAACCTTGTATCTCACCAATTGGTATCATATCTTAATGATTTGGTGATTAACAATTGGATTAGAGATTGTTCGTTTATTCCAACAATTGGTATCAGAGCTTGTTCTTTTGTTCCAACAGAAAAGACATTGCCTCACCTCAACTCTTGTTTGGTTCACATATTCTACAACCCAATACTTTTCCATATAAGCAGCCTTCCTAGAAATTTTACTAGCTACTTTAGGTGAAACGAAATTTTCCGTGGCTCTAGTATCAATAAGAATAAAAATAGGTATACAAAAAAAATACCCGGAGTTTCTATTTGAGTGATCTAGAACTCAACTTGTCAGTTATCCAAAGTGACATTGATCCTTTGTTGGTAAGCAACAAGTTGGGTAGGAAGAGAATTTACTTGAGATTGCAATCTTGATGGCTTCTTGGGACAATTAATGACATAATGATCCCCACCACATGTGAAACATCCTCTCGCTGGTCCCTTTTCCCTTGTAGACTTATCATTATTATTGGCATTTCCTACACCGTTGTTGTTACTGTTGTTGAAGTTTCTTCCTCCATGACCCCTTCTAGGTTCACCCCAATTATTTCGAGGTCATTTGTCCCCTTACTTCTAAGAATCTGGTCCTCCACCAAACTTCTTTGGAGTTTGATTATCTTGAAGCCTTTCAAACTTCTTTCAACTCATTTCTGGATAGCTTTAAGCTTTTGCTCCTGCTTAACCACTTTCTCATAAACTAGATCAATGGTTGTTGGACCATGGACATCAACTTCACCACCTGTTTGGTTATTCAACCCCATGATGAATTTCCTAATTCGAAATCACTCATCTTTTTTATACATAGGAACGTACCTCAAAAGATGGGTGAATTTCTCCCAATACTCGTTCACTAATGAGTCTCCTTGCCTTAAATTCTAAAAATTAGTGAGCTTTTGATCATAGAAAAGTTGGGGTAACCACCTTTTCCAAAAAATTTCAACAAACTCACTCTAGGTTAGCTTTAATGGACTAAGCCCTAATTCCATCTTTTTGTTCACCCACTAGTTAGAAGCTTCACTTGCCAACTAGAAGGCTCACCAAATAGCTTTTGTGACCTCATAATAGTTTCTAATCTCAAAGTATTTTTCCATTTGTATCAACCAAGCCTCAACCTCATCTCCATTGGTACTTCCTTCAAATTTGGGAGGGGTATTTTTTTCTCATATCTCTAGATAATTTAGTTGTCACACGTCTTCTCTTACTACTTTTAGTTTTGGATTGAGATTGTGCTTTATCAGTCTCATGTTCATTAACATGGGTGTGATCTCAAGAATTTTCTCCCTCTTCCTCTTCCTCATGAGGAACTTCCTCATCATCATTTGGTATTTCTTCTTCCACCTTATCTTTTCCCCTTACTTCTTGTTTAAGGTTCCCTATTCGTTCCCTAGTTTCGTCCATCATTGCCATAATGCTATCCAACTTGGCTTTAGCATTCTGAGGCCCCTGCCCTACTTCCTGACTTTCCCCAAGGTTAGTGCAAGTTCTAACCATTTTCAATTCGAAGTACACCTAGAGGGTTTCATGGAATTAGATCTAAGAAAGTTTACCTATTGTTTCCAAAATATCATACAAGAGCATATTTTCACATATAAACAATTTATTGAAAAACCTATTCACAAGTTTTGATAAGAATTTTATTTTCATTTATTCATAAGGACTTCAAAATCCTTGTTTTATATTGAATGACTATTCAAGTATTCAAGAGGAGAGTATCCTTTAGATTCACTCTCAGATACATAGCTCAACAGGGTATACCCTTCATATTTTTGCTCACCTTTCATTTTCTCTTCTCTATCCCAAAAAGGATAGTATCCCTCAAATTTATCTTTTGATACATAATTTTGAGGTACATAACCCCTAGAATCGCCACTTGTGGCTATTACAATGATTTTATCCATGGGTATAACACGAGGGTCTCTAAACAACATAGGTGGACTGACACTACATTTTGAGGGCATATCCCTAGAGAGTGATAATGAGTCCGATTTTGCCAAAGAGACAAGAGGTAAATGATTGTAGTTGGCTTCATCTCTCATCCTTCTCTTTTCATGGCTAATTCACGATAAGGCATGACTAATTGTCTTAGTATCGTTTAGCCAAATGGTGTTGTCATAGTTGGTTTCCTCGGTTGATGTTACATGGTAGCGTCGAGCTTCTACTTCCAACCCAGATCCGTCTATGAAGATCAAATTAAATCATAGCCTATCGACTATTTAATTTGATAAGGATATTTTGATAAAGAGACACATCCTTTATTAAATAACATTTAATATTTATTTATTATCATTGAGGCCGACTTATGTTACTTCACCACCCTTCAAAGAGGTACAATGCTTGAGGCCAACCTCCTACACAATTGACGATTTTGTTGAAGAATCATATCTCCTCATTGGTGGCCGACCTTGTGCATTTGAAGAGACAACCCTTGAGTCCTCATCATCGAATAGTATATAATGGATATGCCATTCGATCATTGAATTAAACTCATTCACTAGTCATTCGATATCCATAAGTGCAAGTTGGTGTTGTAAGAAGATTATCAAGTACAGATCGATATAATTGAAGAAGGCTGAGTTTTTTTGTCAACAAGTAGCATTATATTATTTTTGTGCTAGCATAATTTTGTGGTGCTCTTACTTGGCCTCCATATCGGCCTCTTTGTAAATGAGACAATTGTTGATATTCAATATATAAGTGATATATTGTTGCTAGTTTTTCTCCCTCAAGTGAAGGGTTTTCCCAGGGTATATGCTGTGTTTATGTGTCTGATTTTGAATTAAATTATGAGTTTTATATCTGATCATAAAAACTAACATGGTATTAGAGCAGGTTCTGTGTGAAGATCCAATCAAATTTTTGGATTTCATGGAAGAATTTAAGTGATCAATTTGTTATATTGACTGGTGGTCGTGTTCATTACCTTTGGTCAATATTATTGCTGTTGATGGAGGCAAAGCTTCAGATGCAAAAATAGGAGTCGAGAGTCTCTAACCTTGATTGGTTGAAATAAGATCTAAAGGCTCGACATTGAGATCAGATGCATGGGAAAGTTCTTGGATGTTGGTATTGGGAGAAATCATGAAGGCATATCATCTCTGATCTGAGAATCGAAAAGCAAGAATGGGAGACAAGTTGATTTTATTTGTATTGAAAAGTTGTGTGTGTGGCGTTGATTATGGTATTGCATAGAGTTGCAGATATATGTGTTGTGTAAAGGCATTTGTTAGCATGGCTATTATAAAGAGAGGGGTCCATATATAATATGTCTTGCGAGCTATATAAAAGATAGTTTGGAAGTTACTCTGATTCTGAGTTAAGATGAGCCTTTGAGAGGAGCAACAATTTTCTGTGCAATTTGAAGATTGTGGTGTACCAACAGAAAGAGTTAAGTACTTTTGTTTGTATCCTTGAAATCATTTTCTTCTAGGCTAAAATTTAGTTTGCTGAGTTGTGCAAATCTGACATCATTTATTTTCATGTGTGTTTAGTAAAGATCATGGTTTCTCTTGAATAGTGATCACTAGGATAAGATCCTTTGGAGATACCAATTATTCTTTGCAAGTTGGTTCATGCTAGGTGTGAAGATTTTTTAGTGTGACTCAGAAATAAAAGGAGAACTATAATTTTGACTGTGATTGGTTGATCACATCAATACCATTCTCTATGTGCATGGAATGCAATGGTGCCTTGAGAGGCCTGACCCTATATTGAATATGCTGGTTGCATAATGTATCTAAGAAATCTGTGTTGAGAAGATTGTCTTTTGTTGTGTTGAGATTAACACTTCTGAGAGCAGAAAAGATGAAAGAAAATATATTAGAATCAACAAAGATAAGTTCTATTATTTCTTTATTTTGATTTTTTTGATATTTGCTACATATTTCACTTATAGGTTGATTCTTATATATAAAATATTAAGAAATAAGCATTTCATGTTTTTAATATTGTTCATGAATTCTTATGTATTCATGCTATAACTTGGGATAATAAACCTTGTATGATTTTAGCCTTGATAATTCTTTGGATAATTATAAACTGTTAGTAATCTTTCTCTAAAACGCTTCTAGGATGGATCAAGGAGCAAGAAGGTAATGAGAGATTGCACAAAGAGGTAGAGTTTCAGGTATCTTGTAAGGAAGTCATGCTAACCGAAGAAATGTTCAAGCTTGGAGTCATAGCTTGCAGCCATGGGACTGAGTTGATGGCTGGAGACATCTCTCAAAGTCAAAGAACCTATTCAGGTTGTCATTGTAATCCGTTACTTCGAAGGAGTTAAAATATGAGGATTCGAGGCTAGAGTTGAGAGCATGATTGGGAAAAGGATTGAGGTCTTGAGATCTATCAATGATAGGATTTCACTTCCAGAGGATTTATTTGCAATCTCTGAGGCAGGGATCAAGAGAGTTTTGTAACTCACTGAGAAGAAGTGAAGATTACTATATTGCAAGGCTAGGTGCTAAGTCCTTGAAGGACCTCTTCAGCTGCTGAGATCAAAATTGCTCATGACAATCATCTAGCTTTGACATTGGTAGCTCCGCAAACCTATTCAGAATAGAGTCATCTGGGATGAGGTCAAGGAGGACAATCCTGAACTCTCTATAGTATCAGAGGTGTGCGCAGGAAAACATTTCTCTAAGGCAAGCATTGCAGGAAATATTGGTCGAGGACGTCAAAAGGTTGATGCAAGAACTTGGAGCTTCAGAGGGAGTCAAGACTACATTTTTGAATGATGTAATTGAAGATGAGGCTCCTCGTTCTTGGTATGAAAGATACCTGATGAGCTTGGGCTTCTCCAAGAATGATGCTGATTCAAAAATTTACTTCAAGTTAATTGATGGCGAAGCATTAATCTTTGTTCTCTATGTTGACAATTTAATTCTTATTGGAGAAGATCACCTCATTATCAAATGCAAGGAGTTAGCTTCTGAATTTGAAATGAAGGATCTTGGTCTCATGCACTACTTTCTTGGTTAGAAGTATGGTAGAAGCCGGATGAGTTCATTCTTAGTCAAGGCAAGTATACAATAGACATCTTGAAGAGATTTTGTATGATGGATTGAAAATCCATGTCTACACCTATGGGAACCAATTTTCAGAAGCTTAAGGAGGCTGCAGGCAGTTCAAATCTAGTGGATCCTATTATGTATAGACAGTTGATTAGATCGTTGATGTATCTAGTCAATACTAGACCAGATATTTGCTATGCAGTGAGTGCACTTAGTCAGTTCATGTGTGAACCAAGGCAAATGCATCTAGTTGTAGCGAAGCATATCCTGAGATACTTGCGTGGCACAGTTGGGTATGGCTTTAGATATTCTTCTGGTGTGGACTTGAATCTGCATGGATATACTGATTCTGATTGGGCAGGTTGTGTCATTGATCAGAAGAGCACCTCTAGATGTTGCTTTAGTTTGGGGTCTGCGATGATATCATGGTGTAGCAGGAAGCAATCTTTAGTGGCACTAAGCACAACAAAGGCCGAGTATATTGCAGCTTATGTGGTAGCTCGAGAAGTAGCGTGGCTTTGGAAGCTCCTTGCAAGATTGTTTGGACAATCGATGGAGCTGAGTGTCATTCATTGTGATAATCAAAGCTGTGTGAAGCTTTCTGTCAATCCAATGTTTCATGATAGACAAAACTAAACATGTTGAGATCAAATACCACTATATCAGAGATATGGTATTGAGGAAAGCAATCCAGTTGAAGTATATTAGCACTGATGAGCAGACAACAAACATTCTCACCAAGCCTCTTGTCAGAGTAAAGTTTGTGTACTTTCGAGACAAGCTTGGTATTATGGAGAATGAAGCCTGAGAGGGAGTCTCAACATTAGTGATATTCTTTACTGCATTTCTCTTTGTGAGAGGGATTTGATGTGCAAGCCCTTGTTAATTCATTTCTCTTTGTGAGAGAGATTTGAGGTGTAAGCCCTTGTTTAATGCATCTTTATCTGTGAGAGAAATTTGAGGTGAAATCCCTTGTTTCCACCCTCTGGGAGTAGCCATGGTGGATGTCATGTGTGTGACTCGATGACAACATCACGTGAGAGAGTCCATGATGATTTTATTGTACTTGTGTTTTTCACCCTCTAGGAGTAGCCATGGTGAACTTCATGATGAGATGATGACATCACGTTGAGTGATTCCGTGATGGGCACTTGTGCACATTTACCATACATGGGAGTAGCCATGGTGGCTGATATCACAATGATGTGATATGTTCATTTACCATACATGGGAGTAGCCATGGTGGTTGATATCATGATGAGGTGATATGTTCCTTTTCCACATATGGGAGTAGCCATGGTGGTTGACATCATGATGAGATGATATGTCTTATACAGCTGGAAGTATCCTCCCTAGCTAAGAGGGAGTGTTGATGTTACATGGTAGCGTTAGGCTTCTACTTCCAACCCAGATCCGTCTATGAAGATCATATTAAATCATAGCCTATCGACTAATTAATTTGATAAGGCAATTTTGATAAAGAGACACGTCCTTTATTAAATAACATTTAATATTTATTTATTATCATTGAGGCCGACTTATGTTACTTCGCCACCCTTTGAAAAGGTATAATGCTTGAGGCCGACCTCCTACACAATCATCGATTTTGTTGAAGAATCATATCTCCTCATTGGTGGCCGACCTTGTGCATTTGAAGAGACACAACCCTTGATTCCTCATCATCAAATAGTATATAATGGAGATTCTATTTGATCATTGTATTAAATTCATTTACAAGTCATTCGATATCCATAAGTGCGAGTTGGTGTTGTAAGAAGATTATCAAGTGCAAATCGATATAATTGAAGAAGGTTGAGTTTTTCATCAACAAGTAGCATTATATTATTTCTATGCTAGCATCAGTTTGTGGTGCTCTTACTTGGCCTCCATATCAACCTCTTTGTAAATGAGACAACTATTGATATTCAATATATAAGTGATATATTGTTGCTGGGTTTTTCTCCCTCAAGTGGAGGGTTTTCCCATGGTATACGCTGTGTTTATGTGTCTGATTTTGAATTAAATTCTGAGTTTTATATCTGATCATAAAAACTAACATCCTCTATGATACGAACAAGGGCTTCTTTTTCCTTCTTGGCCCGTAGGTAGCACACATTTTTGATCACTTAATTTCTTGCAGTTAACCTAAGACACACCATCTTGGCACAAGAATTCCAAATATTAGACTTGTTTAATGTTGGAGGGAAAACATAGCTAGCACATAGGTTCTAAAGTTAAACCTGGTAGCTCTGCTACCACGTGTAAAATGCCCAATGTTCTACTAATTCTTTTTCCTAAGTTTTAACCCACAAGTGAATAAACCATGATGCCATAACATAGCAATAATTTTTTCTTTTCAAAAATGTAAATTACATGCACATATGAAATAAACACTATTCCAAACTTCCATTGCATTCCATTGTAATTTCATAAATCTTTCCATAACATTGACTTCATATAGAATAAACTCTAGTACTACATTCATGTTTGCATCCTTCAATACAAATGGATTCAAAGTACATACATAACTCTTATGAGCTTCCATCACTAGAAATACATATGGTCCAGGTAGTCCACCTTCAAATCTTGGCTGCCAACTGATGATGAGAAGCCTCACTCAAGTGGTTTTCTTCCAACCATGGAATTACTGTGGTTCCCTGCACATCTACCTATCATATAAGATGGCCCTACCCTTCGACAAAGATATTGATTGGATAACCCCATAATACTAGCCTTCCCTGAGCTTGGTGTTGTGTCCTAAAAACTAAAACTTTACCATACAGTAGCTTCTACCTATGTGTATGAAAATCCCGAATTAGAATGCCTAACTAGATCATAGTGAATTAACAGTGTAAACAGTAGCAACTTACACTACTTTTGCCAAAGAATTCAACACCCAGTTACTTCAAGTGAGAGTCATCCTATTCACACACCTTCCTAGCTCGATTTGTTAAGACCATACATATGAACTATGCATAGGAAATTCTCTCCATTAGGTAATCTTTAACCTTAGGAACAACCTATTTCCTCTTACTTAACATTACACTATGGTAACCAAACTGAAACATAAAACTATCTTCACTACCTCCCTTATATAAAAAACTATGACTATTTAAGCATGAATTAACATAGTCTATAGTGGAACACATAAGCACTCATACCTACATATGTAGTATGCTAAGATAATCCTCTTATATGGGTATGAACAAACACAAAGACATATCTTTTCCTATTTCAAATCAATTCAAGTAACACTCATAAAAACAAGCAATCTTTTCAACTTAAAACATAAAAGTAAAGTAGAGAACTAGCATACCTATAATCAAATAGCTCCAATTGATAAATCATGTTTCCTAGCACAACCTCCACCAAACAGTTTGTAAATCCTTCCCTTAACCAAATCCCACAAGAAATCTCTCCAAAAACCTCACTAATCTCACAAAAAACCTCTCAATCTCACAACTCAATATTGCATCAGAGTAACACTCAGAAAATCAAAATTTAGAAAGCAAGAATGTGTCCCAAATGAAGTGAAAGGAACCTCTATTTATACAAAAAGATTAGCAACTGAAGGCTGGAAACAGGGCAACAAAACTGACACTTCTCAGCTCAGAAAGTTCGACTCAACAAAAATAACAAAAGGTGGCAGCTAGAAACAATGTATAGAGAATACATACCCAACAAAAGAATGAGTCTCCCCATTTAACTGGACAACAAGAATGATCAATAGAAATGCAAGGTTATGGTCTCCTACATATCAACTTATTTGGCTAGCTCCCTAATTTGATCAATTCATATATTCTCATTGCTTCACATTTGTAATTTGTATTGCAGGTTGAGACTTCTACTTGGTTCGTACTTTCCTTAGTTTGGCGCCACCAAAACACCATGTTTCCTATTCCTTTGGTATGCTTTAAGCTTCAAGACTAAGTCAAATTTTAATTCATGTGTAACATATTGGTATCACTTCCAACATCGACTTGGTCAACATTCTAATACCACGTATTACTTTGGCTTTTATTTCTTGCACATAATATAGCATTGCACTCTTAATAAACAACATGTTTATTCATTTAACATTTGCATATGGTCTTATGCGCTTTACTTTAAATATGTATAAAATGCGTTCCATATATTTCATGCGCTTAATAGAATATACAACACTATCAACATTTATAATATATAAACAACACTTATCAACATATATATATATATATATATATATATTATATATATATAATATACATACATACATATATATGTATGTATATTAATAACATTACATGTTATTATATATATGTGTGTATATATGTACATATATATATATACAAACATATCAACTTACACGATTATAGTATGCATCTTTCGATATTCGAATTTGCATTTACATATATTCATTCATTCCATATAATAATAGCACATGTATAAATATATATACATATATACATATGTATATTTATATATGTATTAATACACTCATATGGACATTTCCATTACATCGATACATACACGTATATCAATACATACATATATACACACACACATATTAAATCAAACAAAAAACATAATAGTGCCATACAATGATCCTCCTCCTCCATTGTATTCAGTAAAGCTCATTTGGGAAACTAACATAGTGAAGATATTCAAATGATTAATTGCAAAAATATTATCATCCATTCTAAAAGAATAAAACTTCTTTCTCATGAATAATGTATTCACTAGCTAGATTTAGCCTAATAAATTTCACCAAGATTTTCTAAAGAATTGTTATAGTTTTCTCTTCATGAGAATTCAAAAGTATTGAATCTATTCAATAGTGTATCACAATACCCTTAGATTTTTTGTCCATCAAATATTAGGCATCTTGTTTCATACCCAATGGTATGGTACCAAATAGTAAAACCTATAGATCTCTATCCATGAGCATATCCTCCATCTTAAGTTATTACAAGTCAAAATTACAACCATTAAAATTATCTATTTTTATTCTTTCATATGTGCTTGCCGTCACTTCATACAGTAAGATGAAAAATTACTTCCTCAATCTCTCACTTAATCAAACATTCGTACAAAAATCCCTCTACCCAAAAACTAAGATCAAAGGTTATCAAGCTCATATACCAACTAAAAGGGAAAAAGGTATATGAAAAAACTTCCTACACCAATCTAATGAGAAGAGTATTGTTCAAACTTTTTAATATTTATAGCTATAATAACTAGAAACACATATGAACATAAAAGAAATCATATACCATAACATAGATATATGTGGGAAAACTCTTTTAGGAGAAAAAACATACACCCCAAAGAAACCCAAGGTATTATTTAGTAAACCAAATGAATACAATACACTTATAGAGAAAGTTATTACAAGAGTTTCACCAACATATAAAATTGGAGTAATAAAATAATGATACCTACAAATCAACCATACAAATTGACGAGTCCAGTCATTAGATAGTTTTCCTATATTTTTATGCAAGTTCATAGACATTCTTAGACACTTATCTTATACATATTCGTACACTAAGCTATCTTTTATGCGTATTATGCAACCTTGAACCTGATTTAAAGTATATGGAAACATGGTTATGATGTGATGGTTATTGCATAATTAATGTGGATATGTATGAATTGTAATGGATATCTATGCTTAGCTATGGTTTTTAGTATTATGTACATGTTTTATGAACTAACTCTTTGCAGCTAGAGGAGGTAGATTGTAGCCCGCAACAATTGTGAGGTACAACCCACAAGCAAAGGAGTTCCCAGATAACAAAATAGGAGAGGTTCCAGAATAAATTGAGTGCAACAACTACAACATGGAGGCACTTAATGAAGATGATTGTGCATCATTATGATGCCCAATAAATATGTTGAAGGAAAAGAACCCTATTGCAGTTAGGAGTCTAAAGTGACTAATTCAAACAATCCACATTTCAGTACTATTACAACAAAGTCTTATTTCTACTTGGACTCTTCTTCCCTTTTTAGTTAGAGATTTCTTAGTCTTTATCATGCTTTGATATATAGGGAGTAGTGATTTATGATTTCAGTTTTGAGTCCCTGTTTTAATAAACTTCCCCCGTGTGTATATGTATGACTCGGTGGTTGAGGTATTAGGAGTTAGTTAATTGTTTAATAACATATATAGTTTCCAGATACTTTCAATTAGTTGTTGCTCTCTTATAGACAATGTTTATTGTTCAATCATGATTTTCATGAATAAGATATCCCAACAAAATCTTCTGTGATATTTCAAAGTTTTGCTATGAATGGTTTTGAGTTATTATGATTTTGTTAATCTAAGAAGATAGATTTGAGTTAGATCATTAATGGATGCAGTCACTTGAGCAAGGGTCACTCAAGGTAACTATCCCTTACTTCATTTTATATAAAGTTACTTTTGTTGTAGCAATTATTTCATAAATGCATGTTAATTAGATTCCCCGAGTTATTCATGAATAATTCTTGTATCACAAATTTATGCTTTGGTTTTCTTAAGTTTGTTGTACTCCGAAGTGTAGGTTTAGTTATCAGTATCAGTCCGATTCCAACATTTCATTTCTTGATAGTAATTAGTTATAGTCTTATACTATAGGTACTAGTAGCAATAGTGCCATCATTACTTCCTTTATTGTTATGCATTATACCTCTTACTTATCAAGTGTAACGTACTAGGATGACTTAGGTGATCTTAAGTCTTTGAAAGGACATATAGTGCCAATACCATCACAAGATTACTGGCCCTGGTCAATAATTCAATGAAGGTCTTTCCAAAGGTTCAAGTGGACTATTCAACTAGGTTTTACCTCTGATTTGTGTGATTGCCACCAAGTTTACTAGACATTAGTAGGGACTCTACACAAACTATAACTCCAAGCACTAATAAATAGATGAAGTACAAGCTAGAAACTATGAATGGTTTGAGAAAACCATTTGCAAACCTAGTAGTGGCATGATGCCCAAAATTATGGGTTCAAATTTCAACACCCCTCTATTGTCCTAGTCTTCCTAGCTATATTTAGCATATTCCTTGAACACAACTTATAATGTCATAAGTAGTCATATTTGACTAGCCAAACTTGGGCACCCTAATTTATCCTCATGCAACATTTAAAAGATGTTCCATAATAAGTGTACCAACATATCATAATGTTGATCAATATTTTAGTGTAACCTCTTTCTTAAACACTTTTACGTGTCCTAGACTTTTTCATATGTAACTCCCTACAAGATGTTGACATATAGCCGATCCTTGCCACCTCAAAGTGGGATGCCTAACTCCTAATGAGAAGAAAAAACTCACTAAAGGATAAAGTATAGTAAGCCTCCAAGTAAGATGCCAACTCTCCATAAAAAAGACCCAAAAAATTAGAAGATGAAATAGAAAGTGCATTTAAAATGTATTAAAAATGAACATTAGGAATGCAAGGTTGAGACACTTTTTTCTCAACAATCTTTGAGAACTTGTAAAAATAATGTTTCACAAAATATGTGTCATTCTCTTTATCATTACTAATATAAAAGTAACATTATTTCTTAATGAATTATTATAGATAGGAACTCTCATCACCATCTAACTCCAATTGAGCCTGTTGATAAAAAACATTTACCATATAGTGACCTACTCTAAAAAATAATATTAGGTTTTAATCTCTTTTTAATGGGTAAACAAATAATTATCTTCAAAGACAATTTCTAATAGAATTAATCCAATAGGTATGTAACTCCCCCTTTCTAATAGAATTACTTGGGTGTAATTATTAGTTCATTCCTATTTTCTTGTGGACTAATTGATAGGGTAGGGTTGGATGGATCACTGTTCCATGCTCTGGGTCACTCCTAGGCAAACCCCTTTGGTGTTATTCTCCACCTTCTTAAAATTTAGGTCCTGAAGCTTGTCAGGCACCCCTGGTCCTCCTGGCCAACCCTACTATCATCTGCATATACCTAACCAAGTCGATCTTGGTGCTTACTCCTCTTTTCTCTCCTTGACCCTTAATCTTCCTAAAGGCCAAACTAGCTATCCAAACCTTACCAACCTGTTGCAGGGGCATGCAGTATCTTCTATAGCTTCAAGACCATCCCTCCATGGTTCCTAATCAATCTCAAGCCTTCAAATCTCCATCGATTCCCTCAAACCCTAGTCTAGGGTTTAAAAAGGCTAGTAGCCCTTGAGCCCCAATTAGGCCTCTTAGCTCGAGAAATTAGGCCATAACTCCAAACCTGCCAAGATTCATCACAAACTTCTTTTTGAGACCCTAGTTCAATTACCAACCTCTCAAGGAATTTTGGGGTTTTGGGCCTTCACAGACCGTACACAGGCTCAACCCTATTTTTGTGGGAATTAGGGCTTTTTAGGCCTTTTCTTGGACAATCAATGATCTTCCTGCCTCTTTCAATCACCAAATGGGTTGGTGAAGACTCTTCCCTCCTGTCAGACCTTTCCAAGGACCCCTGCATCCACCATACGCCTTGGGTTGCTAAGGAATTGATACCCCTGCAACGTTAGGGCTTGATTTTTGACTGTCTTCCCTAACCAGGCACTGTCAGCTCGCCTAGGGAAGGTATTCCTCCATGGAGCCTTGCTTTCTACCACCTCCTACACCTACCTTATATACAAGCATGGAGCTTAGTCTCATTTCCCACGGACTATACACTAGGTATAGTGGAAAATAGAGAACTAAGACTCCATGAATAACAGCCTGTTAGCTAATCAACAAAGAAAGAAATAAACCTACTAAGAAATAAGCTTTGAAATGATGGAACAAATCCTCTAGAAACTACACAAAGCTTGTACAATGATTTCCACACGTGCTACACCCTATTCATTACCAGGAGCTCTCCATTTAACATAGTAAAAGAACAAAAAAAATAGAAAGCTTGCAAGAACTTCAATGTTTTTTCATATATTAGCAACTCCAAATGAAATCAAAACTTCTCCAACCCCTTGAATAAGTCAAAGCACACCTTTTAAAGGTTCATCAAGTGGTTACATTTCCCTTGGTCGGACTTAACCACCAACAAAGGCCAAAATTGCTTAAAAGCAACATTGTGGCTTTATTTCCCAAGTTCTAGTGATTCCTAGTGAACAAAAATTGAGGAATTCATTCACTCCACCACCAACTACTGAACCACCTTCCTTCTAACATATCCTAACATCTACTAACACTACTAATTCAAAATTAAATGGTCAACATGACCTTAAAGTAGTAAAACTCCAAAATTGCTTCCTAGGCTTCCAACATTGCCTAGTGTTTCCCAATGTCACCTTGGTGCTCCTGCACCATTCTCCCCCTCTTAGCCCAAACACTAAGGAATGGAAGGAGAGACCAATGCTAGGTCAATTCCAAGCTTCTTGCACTGGTCTTCTTGGACCCATGTAGCTTCTGATTCATGCTTATTCTTCCACTTGATAAGGTGCTCCATGTGCACCTTGTTCCTTGTAGACTTTTGTACTCTTGACTCCAAGATCTGCTCTGCCTGAGGCTTCTCTTGATTAGGTAGGGGTATATTATTGATGTCCTTGAAGATCTCCTAACTGTTTTGAACCTCATCACTGACCGTTCCCTTATACTTGATTAAATATGCTATGTTGAAAGACTGGTGAGATTCCTAGATCGGTAGGTAACTTCACCTTGTATGCATTCTTGCCATACTTGGCCAATATCTTACATGGACCCACTCTCTTCATCTGCAACTTGGTTGAAATTCCCTTCTGCAACCTTGATTTGTTAAGGTGGACCATAACATAGTCCCCTACTTGAAATTGCACATCTTTCCTTGACATATCTGCCTTCTTCACTTTTTGTGTAGCCTCAGTGACTGTCTTCTTGACCTGGTCCTGAATCTCCTTCATGGTCTGACTGAAGTATTTTGCATGGCCACTCCTATTCTCCATAGATCCAAGGTATCTGAGCTCACATATGCCTCTTGGGTGCATCCCATACACAACCTCAAATGGACTC
This sequence comes from Sequoia sempervirens, assembly GCA_007258455.2. Taxonomy (NCBI): domain Eukaryota; kingdom Viridiplantae; phylum Streptophyta; class Pinopsida; order Cupressales; family Cupressaceae; genus Sequoia; species Sequoia sempervirens. The sequence continues at coordinate 33,811,156 of VDFB02109042.1, forward strand.
TTCCCTGTGGTCCGATTGACACTTTCATTATAAGCATACTCAACTTGTGAGATAACCATATCCCATGTCTGTCCATATTCTTTGGTTAAGCACCTTAGAAGATTACCTAGCACCCTATTGACCACCTCTGTTTGAGCATCGGTCTGAGGATGGTAAGCTGATCCAAATGACAAATTTGTACCCAATCTGCTCCATAAAGTCTTCCAAAAATGACTCATGAACTTCACATCTTTGTCTGAAACAATGCTTAAAGGTAGCCCATGGATCCTAACAACTTCCTTGAAGAAAAGGTGAGCTATGTAGCTAGCATCATGAGTAGTCTTGCAGGGAATGAAATGACTCATCTTGCTAAATCTGTCCACTACTACATAAACACTGTCAAAACTAGTTTTGGTCTTAGGAAGGCCTACCACAAAATCCATGCTCACACACTCCCATGGTCTGTTAGGAATAGGTAGGGGTTGATACAAACCAGCATTACTAGCTCCTCCCTTAGCTCTAATACACACAACACATTGTTCCACATACTTTCTAACATCTCTTGCCAACTTAGGCCAATAATAAAATCTTTGCACTAGTTCTAAAGTCTTGTTAATGCCAAAATGTCCACTAAGACTGCCATTATGCTTTTCCTGAATCAGATTTTCCCTCATTGAACCTCTTGGAACACATAACTGATTTCTCTTAAACAACAACCCACTTTGCAAAGTATACTCTGAGTATTGACTATGGAAATGGTTCTCAAAGTTAGAACATACCTTATAGGCCTCTGAAAAGTCTTCATCTTCCCCATATAGATCATTGAAACTCTCTATGCCAATTCTCTTGAGCTGTATCTCTTGCACTATCAACAACCTTTTGCTTAATGCATCTGCCACTTTGTTTAGCAGTCCCTTCTTGTGCTTGATGGTAAAAGTAAAAGCTTGGATGTATTCCATCCATTTCAAATGCCTATTACTTAACTTCTTTTGAGTGTTGATAAAGCTAAGTGCCTGATTGTCAGTAAAAACCACAAACTCCTTAGGTAGAAGGTAATGCCTCCATTTCCTAAGTGACTGAACCAAAGCATAAAGTTCTAAGTCATAGGTGGAATACTTCTTCTTTGCTTCATTGAGATTCTCACTAAAGAAGGCTATAGGCCTTCCCTCTTGACTAAGCACTCCTCCTACTGCCACTCCACTTGCATCACATTCAACAGTGAACAACTTGTCAAAGCTAGGTAATAAGAGAATTGGTTGAGTTACCACTTCTTGTTTCAGTTTCTCAAACCCTTTCTCAGCCTCTTGTGTCCACACAAACTTAGTTTTCAAATCACCCTTGATTGTATCTAGGACTGGTGCACATATACCACTAAAGTTCCTTATGAATTTTCTATAAAATTGGGCCAATCCATGAAAACTCCTTACCTCTATTGCTGTGGTTGGTGTAGGCCAGTTGAGAATAGCTTCCACCTTGCTTGGATCCATTTTCAATGATCCTTTGGACACTACAAAACCCAAATAGACTAGCTCTTGCTTAAAGAATTCACACTTCTCTAGATTGATTGCCAGCTTCTCTTCTTGCAACCTTCTAAGAACTTGCTCCACATGTTTCAAATGTTCTTCTGCTGTCTTGTTGTATATGAGGATGTCATCAAGGTACACTACCACAAATTACCTGTAAAGTCCTTTAGCACTTCATTCATGAGCCTCATGAATGTACTAGGGGCATTAGAGAGGCCAAATGGCATCACTCTCCACTCATATAACCCATCATTTGTCTTAAATGTTGTCTTCCACTCATCACCATCCTTAATTCTAATCTGATGGTATCCACTTTTGAGATCCAACTTGGTGAAGAACTGAGCTCCTCCAAGACAATCCATTAAATCTTCAATTCTAGGAATAGGAAATCTATATCTGATTGTGATTCTATTTATTGCTCTAGAATCAGTACATAACCTCCATTTACCTCCCTTCTTTGTTGCTAAAACCACTGGTACTGCACATGGGTTGATGCTCTTTTGAATCAATCCTTGATCCAATAATTCTTGCACTTTCCTAGCTACCTCCAAATTCTGATCTGGTGTGAGTTTGCATGCTGCTTTGTTAGGTAATGAAGCTCCAGGTATGAAGTCAATTTGATGGCTTATGGCTCTCTTTGGTGGTAGAGTTGCAGGTGTACCATCACTAACTATACTCTTGTACTTATCAAGTAATCTTTGGACTGCTTCTGGTAAGACTGTCTTTTCAGCCTTTTCTTCCTCTTTGGATTGCATCATGATCACATATCCTTCATCCTCTTGATGTAGGTTGTTAAGAAACTCCTTACCACTGCTCAACATGATGTTTGGTGTCTTTGACTATCCTTCTTCTTCTGACAGTGACTGCAGCTTGAAAGTCTTCCCATCCTTCTTAAATGAAATGGTGTTCTCTTTTCCATCATACATGACACTCCTGTCATATTGCCATGGTCTGCCCAATAGTAGATGGCATGCATCCATGGGTAACACATCACAAAGTAACTTGTCTTTATATCCTCCAATGGAGAACTCCACCGTTACTTGCTCATTCACTAAAACACTCTGCCCTTTGTTCAACCATGCGACCTTGTAGGGGTTAGTGTGGGGTACCTTCTCCAATTTCAGTTTTGCTACTACCTCCTTTGAGATTATATTATTTGTTGAACCTGAGTCTACTATGACCTTGCATACTTTACCAAGTATCTTGCACCTTACCCTAAATAAAGATCTCCTCTGTTTTGGTTCTTCTTTAACCGATTGTCTGATCAAAACCCTGTTGAAGATCATATTTTCTCCTACCTCAGATTCTATATGACTGATCTCCAATGCTTTAGGACTCATAGTGTCCTCTTGTGCATAGGCCACTCTCTTTTCATTGCTAGATGAGGTTGCTTTCTCCGGGCATCTATAAGCAGGATGGCCTATTTGATTACAATGGTAACACTTCATGTTTGCAAAATAGGAATTGCTCCTGCCTACTCCTCTTCCTCTGTTTGAACCTCCTTGAGGTCCTCTACCTCTGTTATATCCTCCTCTAGAAGATGTTTCACCTCCATGCTCTGTGAGTTTAGACTTACCTTGGTTTGTTTGATCATTTCCTCTACCTTGGTAGCCACCACGCTGTCCTCTTTGATCTCTGCCTTTGCCTCTACCCTTAGAAGACTGATCTTGCTTCCTCTTGCTTCTTTCCTCAATCTTTATGGCCAACTGATAGCATTGGTGCATTGTCTTGGGACTTAGAAGAGCCATCTCTTCTTGGATATTCCACTTCAAACCATTAAGATACCTAGCCACCTTGAGACTCTCATCCTCTGTCACATTAGACCTCATGCAAAGTTTTTGAAACTCCTCAGTGTAAGTATTTACATCTTGGTCTCTTTGCCTTAAGCTTTGCCTCTTCTTGTGTAACTGAATCTCATAGTCATCAGGCATGTATGCCTCTCTCACTTTGGCAACCATTCCTTTCCAAGTTGAAATAGGCTGCTTACCTTCTTTTTCCCTCTCTGTCTAAATGAACTTCCACCATGTCAAGGCGGATCCTCTTAATCTTGATTTAGCAACCTTTACCTTCTGTGCTTCTGTGACTCCATCACACTCAAAATGGTTTTCCATTCCTTCTATCCAGTCCATGACTAGATCAACTTCCATCTTTCCACTAAAAAGTGGTATGCCTTCAAGTTATTTCCCACTCAAAGCTTTCAATGCCTTCAAGAAAGGCTCCTCCTTCAAAGCAGGGCCAGGTTCAAGGGTCTTATCTTCCTCTGCAACCTCTTCTTCCTTTGGTATTCTTCCCTCAAACTGTGCACTCCTCACTGCTTGTTCAAGCTGGGCTATCCTTTCCCTCAATTGTTTATTGTCTTCTTCTTGCTCTTCAACCATCTTAGCCAATTCTGCATTGGTCACCATGATGGAAGAATCACTAGACTCAACCTCATACATACAAGATTCTTTCCCAAATCTTTAACTTGCTTTGATACTAATCTGATAGGGTAGGGTTGGATGGAAACAATCACTATTCCATGCTCTGGGTCACTCCTAGGAAAACCCCTTTGGTTTTATTCTCCACCTTCTTAACCTTTAGGTCCTAAAGCTTGTCAGGCACCCTTGGTCCTCCTGGCCAACCCTACTATCATCTGCATATACCTAACCAAGTCAATCTTGGTGCTTACTCCTCTTTTCTCTCCTTGACCCTTAATCTTCCTAAAGGCCAAACTAGCTATCCAAACCTTACCAACCTGTTGCAGGGGCATGTGGTATCTTCTATAGCTTCAAGACCATCCCTCCATGGTTCCTGATCAGTCTCAAGCCTTCAAATCTCCATCACTTCCCTCAAACCCTAGTCTAGGGTTTAAAAAGGCTAGTAGCCCTTGAGCCCCAATTAGGCCTCTTAGCCCGAGAAATTAGGCCATAACTCCAAACCTGCCAAGATTCATCACAAACTTCTTTTTGAGACCCTGGTTCAATTTCCAACCTCTCAAGGAATTTTGGGGTTTTGGGTCTTCACAGGCCATACACAGGCTCAACCCTATTTTTGTGGGAATTAGGGCTTTTTAGGCCTTTTCTTGGACAGTCAATGATCTGCTTGCCTCTTTCAATCACCAAATGGGTTGGTGAAGACTCTGCCCTCCTATCAGACCTTTCCAAGGACCCCTGCATCCACCATACGCCTTGGGTTGCTAAGGAATTGATACCCCTGCAACGTTAGGGCTTGATTTTTGACTGTCTTCCCTAACCGGGCACTGTCAGCTCGCCTAGGGAAGGTCTTCCTCCATGGAGCCTTGCTTTCTACCACCTCCTACACCTACCTTATATACAAGCATGGAGCTTAGTCTCATTTCCCATAGACTATACACCAGGTATAGTGGAAAATAGAGAACTAAGACTCCATGAATAACAGCTTGTTAGCTGATCAACAAAGAAAGAAATAAACCTACTAAGAAATGAGATTTGAAACAATGGAACAACTCCTCTAGAAACTACACAAATCTTGTACAATTATTTCCACACGTGCTACACCCTATTCATTACTAGGAGCTCTCCATTTAACACAGTAAAAGAACAAAACAAAACAGAAAGCTTGCAAGAACTTCAATGTTTTTTCATATATTAGCAACTCCAAATGAAATCAAAACTTCTCCAACCCCTTGAACAAGTCAAAGCACACCTTTTAAAGGTTCATCAAGTGGTTATATTTCCCTTGGTCAGACTTAACCTCCAGCGAAGGCCAAAATTGCTTAAAAGCAACATTTTGGCTTTATTTCCCAAGTTCTAGTGATTCCTAGTGAACACAAATTGAGGAATTCATTCACTCCACCACCAACTTCTAAACCACCTTCCTCCTAACATATCCTAACATATCCTAACATCTACTAACACTACTAATTCAAAATTAAATGGTCAACATGACCTTAAAGTAGTAAAACTCCAAAATTGCTTCCTAGGCTTCCAACATTGCCTAGTGTTTCCCAATGTCACCTTGGTGCTCCTGCACCACTAATATTACATAATAAGGGAAGATATTTTATTAAATATTTTAATTGTATCCCTATAAATTAAGGAATTCACATTTTATCAAAAAATAAAAATAAAAATTTGGAAATATTTACACAAGTGGGAAAATGGATTTTGTGAGGAGACATTATAATTGTCATATGCTATTCTTAGTAGTTTACGACAACTATGATAGTTTGAACATGTAATCGATGGTTGTTAGTGGTAGGTTAATTTGGCATGCAAGATGGAGTGGGAATTTCATAATGATTTTTAAATCATTTTCCCACCAAAATGAAGCCTAGATCTTGGATGTCCAATTTGGTCTTGATGCTTAAAATATGGGTCTTATTGCATACAAAAGGATCTTTTGGCATTTTATCATCCCACATTTTTATGTATGAACACTTGGTTCATCAATTGCTTTTGTGGATGAAAACCTACAAGAGTCAGTGATCTATGGATGGAAATACATTGGTTGTTGGGAGCAAAGGGAAAAAACCCTTTGGTTCTTTAGGGCATTCTCATCCAAGTATTGCATTAGAGCTTTAATGATTGAGAAGAATTAGCAAGTTTCAGTGTTGTGTGGTGTTTATAGGTTCAATAGTGAAGTTGTGTTTCCATTTTCTATAGGATTTTCTACTACTATGTGGAGTGTTTTCTATTGTTATTTTAGTGCTCTTATCCTTTCCCTTGTGTTGGTGCATCCATATCTCAATTTGGATTTGATTGGCAGTTTCAGGTGCTTTTTAGTGTGTGTTTGACATTTTTTGTGGTGGTTGTTAAGAGTGTAATCTTTGAATTTGTATCTTTTATTTCAGCTAGTCATATGATTGTCATAATAGTCCCTCTGCATGTAAAAATAACAAAAATTGGATTAGTAATATTTTCCAGTGAGTTTGGCACTCTTCTAGTGCATTGGCAATTTGACTAGCTTGTGTGATTTTAATGAATTTTATGTTATGTTTATATTTGAATAAAATATTTCTTAGATTTGAAAGTTAATGTTCAGTAAAAAGGTAGGTTTTAAGATGGTAAAATGATGTGTACCTATTGGAAAAAGTACTTTTTTGGGCCTCACTGAGGACTTATTTGCCCAGTGGAAAATGGGTCTCTGCTAGGGTTCTAGAAAATCAATTTCTGGGTCATGTTCTTCAATTTTTGTACTCCCAGATCCTAGGTGTTCAGCTCCCGAAAGTTAGAAATAAATTCTATAGAAGACTTTCCGTGATCTTGCAAGAAAGATGACAACTTTTCCAACTTTTGCTACTTTTTCTCTCCACTTGATCTTCAACCTAAAACTTGCAATCACACATCAAAGGAGAAGAAAAATATTGTTTTGTTAGGGAATACGAGTTTTCTTTGGTCAAACCCCATTTTGGTAATTAAACCTTGAATTGAAACAATGCATAAAAGGAGAGATGAATGAACAATGTAATGTCACTATTCACCAATCCTTAATTGAACCTTGGATTGCAAATCTCAAACTTAGCATGAAATGGCCTCAATGAGTGTAGATCTTGATCATAGAATTTGACATAAGATAATGGCTTTGAAGACTTGAATTTGATCACCAATGCTACACCATCACATTAGATCAACAACATGCATGGCTTTGTCATGATGAAATAGATCTTTTATTGTTGCAATAAACTTCAATAATCTACCTTTGAATGCCTTCTTGAATGCTCTTGAATGCTCTCTAAAGCCCTTGGGAAAGTACTCTTGATTGCTTATGAAGATCTAGGATGAAACTATGTGAAATAACCTTATATTTATACATAACTTAAGATTAAATCCCAAAATTCAAATAACACAAGATGACATCAGATCTAGGATTTGAAATCATTAAAATACTGCCAAAAACATATTCCAAGGGGGTGTCCTAAGTTAGGTGAGGACCCATTCGCCATAGGGTGAATGGGTCCTAACATACTTAACTAGGACACAGTTTGGGAGGTGTGAAATGATATGTCAGAAGGGGATCCTAGGACCTAATGAGGACCCATTCACCAGGTGGTGAATGTGTCCTAGGTCACTAGCCTATGACACATTCCTCACAAAATTAAGTGTTGTGTGATGTTATTTAAGAGTGTCTGGTTTTATCCCTCAAAATTTTCAATTAATTAGGATTGGATTTGAATTTAAGGGGCCAATTAAGCTCAAATTAATCTCAATTAATTAATAAAGCCCTATATTAGTGTGAAAGTTTAAAGATACACTTTACAACACCCTAAATAAGGCACCATTAAGTCCATTTTATTAAAAGGGGTCCTAAACTTAATGTGAATGTGAAAAACACATTACAACACTAAATAAAGGCAACATTAGGCTCATTTTAATATTAATTATTCCCAAATTAAGTAAGGAAAAGGAATACTTTTTCCGTTACTACACATTCAAGGGAAAATTATTGAAGTTTATTGTAGCAATCAAAGATTCATTCATCATGTCAAAGGCATAGTGCATCATGCATGTTGTTGAGCTAATGTGTTGATGTAGCATTGGAGATCCTATTCAAGCATTGTTTCATATCAAATTCTATGATTAAGATCTACATTCATTGAGGCCACTCCATGATAGATTGCTGATTTGTACTCTAAGGTTTCAATTGAGGATTGGTGAGTTGTTACATATTGTTGTTCATTCATCATTCCTTTATGCATTGTTTCATTTCAAGGTTTAATTACCAAAATAGGGTTTGACCAAGGAAAACCCCTATTCCCTAACAGTCAACATTTTCTTCTCCTTTGATGTGTGATTGTAGGTTTTAGCTTGAAAAGCATTTGGAGATAAAAAATGGAGAAAGTTGCAAAGTTGTTGAAGTTGTCACCTTCCTTGCAAGATCATAAAAATTGAGCCACATAATTTATTTTTAGGTTTCTGACAATCTCCAACTAGGATCTGGAAGTGCAAACATTGAAGAACAAAACCCAGAAATTGATTTTTCAAAAACCTAGTACAAACCCATTCGCCATAGGGCGAATGAGTCCTCAAAGAGGCCCCAAAAAGCACTTTTTGCATGTTTAGGTACACAACATTTGACCCTCTTAAAACCTACCTTTTCATTGATATATTGGTTAGGTTTGATTTCTGATATTCATCTATGCATAATTGAATGAAATAACTAGTGAAAAGAGGGGTTAATCATCTTGATTACATTTTGGTTCACATCCCTCTCTTTTCCTATGTTTCACTATCAAGTAGTTACTCTTCTACATAATATAACCTTGTGGATTTTTTCCCAAACTTAGTGGGATACTTTATGTACTGGTACTCATGTAATTTACCACCCTTATCATGTTAATGTCTTCATTTTTTGAAGGAAATTTGGCCAAAATTTCACATGTTTCACAAGTCATTTACACATTTTATTGGACCATATGCATTATCATCATATTTATCACATATGATGGATGCTATGGAACTTATTACATATTTAGGAGATGCATTTTAAACACCATCACTTTCTTTTCTAATATTTTAAAACACCTAATAGTAAAGATCAAATTCAATATCTTGATGATAACAAGTTTCAAAGACTTTGTTAGCCTCGTGTACAATGGCCTTAACATTTTAAATATTGTTTGTCCAATTTTAATATGAGGACTCACATCAAAAAATATATATATATCTTATGTTGTGTTATGTCAAACCAATGTTTTGTATGTTGTTCATAATCATTTAGCTTACTCTTTTGTCTAAGAACATCTCTCCTATTTAATGAAAGATGGATGTGTTCAAGCAAAAAATTGAAAATCAACTTCTTAACACCCTATTGGTGCTTTTTCTAGCTAAACTTTGAAATCCTCTAAAGGGTAGCCAACCCTTATGCTCAAGAAACCTCAAAGTGAGTGGCCAACAAACGAGCAAAGGGCTCTAGGGTCTTTGTTCCTACTCTTTAGGCTCTGTGGGACCAAGGAGGGTGTTCCTTATCGTGTTCTTGTGATACTGATATAATGGAGAACACTTCTATACACAGATCTATTCCTACTAAATGCAAATAGAAATTACTCATCAAAGGTTTGGCTGACCTTTAAACAAATAACTACCTATTGCTAGGAATTAAGTGGGACTTCAGATTCATACATTGTAATTGGAAGTATTTAATAATTTTCATTCTCATTTTGAATCCCAAGCCAGACACATCACTTACTCAAATATTTGTAAAATAACATAATAAAGAGACCAGTGCTTCATCAATTGGGATAATGGAGTCAAATTGGCAACAACAGTAATACATTAGCCATTTATCTCAGAAATAGGTGGACTATTGTCATATTACCTTGTAGTATTCAACTCATTGCATCTAAGACACAACTTACAAATCCTATGCTATTTCCTCACAGACTTGTGACTTCATTTGAGCATTTAATCAATTCCTTGAATTGAAGCAAAAACAAACCCACTCATTCAATCACAACAACTGAAGACAAACAAAAAGATCATTAACCCTTTTATTCATAATCTGCAAGAAAATTACAGAGGAGAGTATATATCTCAGAACTAAGATTTGTTCTCATAATCTGTGGCTTTTGTAAAACTATTTTAAGATAATTACAAACATGATTCTAACCTAAGACAATTTACTGCTCTATTCATCATTATTCTTTACAATATGCATTTCTTTGAGCTTAGTTGCTCACCCAGACCAATTTTTGACTCCAAAATGGAACCCCTTACAATGAGAACAAAAAAAAGAAGATAAAAAAGAAAGAAGAAGAAGCGCTAGAATTAATCTGATGAAGACACATGACAACTTCCTTCTTCAATCTAGAAAAGCTTCTCTCATCTCTCTTCCTTTACAAGAAAACCATTGCCACTGTATTTTTCCTCCATTCACCTTTGATTCTTCAACAACAAATTCACCTATCCATGAAAAATCAGCACCACTTTTACCCCTATAGTTGAGAAAAACATTTGCTTCGTGAAAGCCCTTTTTATTTCTCCTTTATTTGCTGTAGAAAAATTGACTTGCACCTCCCAACCAATAATAATCCAACTTTATAATATAGCCTTTGATTTATTTAATTTCCATAGTGCTCAACAAAGGAAAACATATGCCACTTTTTTATTTCCAAAGTATTTACTTTGGAATGAAAGCATTAAAATATTATAATATTGGGTAACAAAATTTTACCCATGTCCTTATCAAATTTTCCCAGTCAATCAGTTAAAATATTTCCCCTTTTAGAATTTTCCCGTGCCAAGTTCTCTTTCATCTTATATTTAAAATCCTTGCTTTTTGAAGTGAAAATATTTAAAATATTTCCATTGGCACCAAAATTCCCGTGTGCCCTTACCTTGCTTTCACATTTTAAAAGCTTTGTTTTAAAATTTACCGGAAACAATTTAGCGTTAATGTCTTGCCTTCAAATTTTACTTGGGCCCACTAGGCTTCTCTCCACACACATCACTCATCGCATGTTACTGGGGAAATTGGAGAAAACAACTCGCAATGAGCGATGAGGAGCGTGCAACCAACGTTGAAATTTATTGGGAAATAAAAACATTTACCCATGCATTCATTTTGCATGTTTTATTCAAAATATTTGCCCCTTTATAGCTGAAATTTTAAAAATTTCATCGGGCACCATTACTCGTGCCTCTCATTTTTTGGGCCCGCAAGACTTCTCCTCACCACATCAGGCATCGCTTGAAGGAATGGGAGGATGGAAACAAAACCAATGATGGGCGATGGAAAACATACACCATCGTTGATCTCTTCTTTAGTTTTTTCTTTAGGATCTAGGCGATGGGCGATGGAAAGCAAGTCCATCGCTCATCATGGAAGTTTATTGGAAAAGAGAAAAATTTTGGCAGTCGTGGAAACTTTGGAGTTTGAGAAGATTCACCAAAACCAATGAAGCATTAAATGGACCTGTCTAATCAAAGCATCATTGCTAGAAAGCATTGCATCACGCGTGAAAACCGTGAAAGTCGTGTCTCAGCCAATCAAAAGCAAGAATTAAACTTGCTTATGATTAAAACATTTGAAATGCATTTTACATTTGCCCTAAATGCCCCTTTTACAAATACACAATATTTAAAATATTCATAATATTTTAAATATTAACTTTTGAGAACATTAGAAAATAGGAAAATTTTAATTACACCTGTAGGCCAAATGGAGAAATTTCACTGCACACAAACGGTGAACCCTGGAGCTGAGATTTTTTGCGTGTGACCATAATCAATTATTTAGAGAAAACTCATTTCCTCAATTTTTTCCCAGCCATCAAGAATCAGATACCTCCTTTGTAAATTGACCCTCGAGACGTGTTTGCTGCAATAGAAGTACATTAAAATAATGGATCAAATGACCTCCGTTCTTGATGAAAATTGAGCTATAGAGGTTTTAGACTAAAAAATAAATGGGTTGTCATTATAATTGTAAAATTTGACACTTTCTGGAACACCATTTTCGGCCATGTCGCGATCAAAAAGTAATTAAATAACCCATCAGAACTTATCCTGAAGGCGCAAAATTGAACATCCATGTAGAAATTTGACCCAAGAATGTAGTGCAATGAATGGCTTGACAAAAGGGATCCCGATGTGAAAGATATTAATCAAAAAAGTTACTCAAACTTTTCTGCAACTGCACTTGTTTAGAACCAATTAAAACTCACCAAGTCACCATTTTGAAAAATATATCAAATAAAATCTTGGGAAGCCACCATTGGAAACATTAGATCATTTAGGTACACTGAGCCAGTATTCAAGAGGGATTTTCTTCAATCATTTTTCATCGCGAGATATTAGGGGTCAAAGTTGACCACCTTGAAACACTGTCAGAAATGCAGATGTAAAACTGAACAAACTGCATTTGCTTTTGATCTCAAAAAAATAGCAAATCAGATCCCGAGACTCTGAAATCAGACATGGGAGCATATGAATGTGGGGAGAATGGAGAGCAACAATACTTTTGTCATGAAAATCATCCTTTTGTGAAAAATAAGCTCGAACGGGAGGCCACTTCGCAAAATTGAAAGTTCACAAACAACAAAATAGTGCCAGATCCCTCCAGCTTCAATTTTCAAAACACTATCAAAACTCATCATGGGAAGTTGAAAACTAACATGTGCGTTCACATATGTCACATGAGTGCATCTACCAAGGGGTTTGACATGAAAATCAACAGGCACCAAATTATGACCCTCCAAAGTAGGCCACTTGGGCAGATTTTTTAGGTGCACTTCTGAGTGTGCAAAGGCAAAATTTTCAACATGGGCACTTCAAATTTGCAAAATTTGAAGAAGCCACTAGTGGCTCTAACTGGGGATGTATTCCCCCTATGGGCATAGCAAGATTCTAGATCTCTGGGGAGTAGACCATATGCTGAGTCCATTGGGTGCTCTTAAACTGCTCCTTTATTCATCTTTTTTCCACCTCGTTTGATGACCCTAGGCCACCAAAAAAAAATGGTAGTAATTTCTTACCTCTGTCAAACACCAACTTGTTAAAAGAGCTGATCTCCCTCAACCCATGTTGGCCTTTGTCACACCACAACAACATGAGTGACTTCATACTTGCAAACACAAGTATCAGGTTGCCTTTGTACAAATGGAAACTGACTCTCCATTTGGCTTTGTGTTCATATGGTAGCCAAATTACATATGCTACATCACTGCCACTCTCTTCATTTTCTTATTTTGTATCAAGTGGCAACATACGAGGGTAGTGATCAAAACCACATGGAACCATGGTCCAATCACACTTACTAATCCCCTCATAATGATTATGCTTAAAGGAGATATCATGGCTGAAAAACAATATGCAATCCTCCTGCGTGTTGAGCAAAGATTGCTCACACATTTGTAACATATTCAATTGAATTGCATCACAAATAGGTTTATCTTTATCCCAACAACACAACCCAAACACATTGTTACATGCCTCAAGGTTTTGAAAATCAAATTCATCAATACCCAAAGTATTTTCACCTTCATTCAAATCATGGCACTCAGAAGAATTGTTAGCATCCCATACACAAAGAATGTCTTCCATTTCAAGTTCAAAGACAAGATTATCAACACTCCATATGTTATCATGAAGGGAAGCTTCAAGTATAGGTTCAAATGAATTAGAACTTTCATTTGCAACACATTCATCATAGTGTGTGTTCAAAACACATTCACTATTGCAAAGAGTATCCCACTCAACTCTATCTCCTACTGCTCCAACATGAAAATCTGAAACATACTACTCATGAGAGAGGTTATGAATTGCAGATCCAGAAAAAAAGGTCCTCATATGCATCTATATGATAGACACAATCACGTTCTTCATGTGCAAACTCATCATGAAATAGTCACTAGCTGTACCAATGTTTATCTCTACATTTGAACTTTCATGTACATCTACATAAATGCTTTCCTCATTCATACACTCAGTGATGGCTTCAAAGGAAACAAAAGGAATAGAAGAAGGTAAAACATCAAACAAAAAAGGAGTTCCTTGTTTATCATTATCAATATATGCATGCTCCTCATAAGCAACTACCTAAATTGATTCATCCAATGAATCTCTTGCATGCATATCTTCTTCTTCATTCATACCATTGCAACAATCAACAGGGCTACATTCTTCACTGTCAAACTGAAAACCATTAATGGTTTCTTCATGGAAACTTCTCACACATGATTGCTCTAACTAAAAATCCTTCCATACTCTGTCATTTGCAACTAATACACTAAAGCTCTAAAAAACATTCTTCAAATTTGCAGGCTCCTTTGTCTCATCATGAAAGCCTTCATCAATGCTACACACACTTAGAATATTGGTATAACCAAGTGCATCACAATACTATTGATCACATGTGTCTTCTTCAAACAAGATATTCAATTCATATCGATCATACTTTTGTTCTTGTGAGCCTTCAGAAACATTGTCATCATCTTCATTAGAATGCTTTTCACTCAAGGAGATTGATTCCATCTCCTCCTCTTGAATGGAATCACAATCACGAGGGCTACAAATAGAGTTGAAATCCTCTTGATCACCCATACAAGGATGCTTTTTAGCTGGTTGCAAACTTCCACCTACAACACCATTGTTCTCATCATGAAGATGTGAAACTCCAAAATCAACTTGATCTTCAACTATATATTCAAAATCCATAGATGAGAAAATACTTTCAGTATCATCTGCATCATTGCAACCTTCATTTGCTACAGAAAATATGCTCCCTATTTATGTATTTTCAAAACAAATAGAGGAGACTTCAGATGTTTCATCTATCTTTTCATGACCATCATGGCTGTAATCTTCATCTGTGTATATTTCTTCTGTAGGTTGTTTAAAAACAACTTCCTCGTCACCTAATGATGCGTCATTCTTGTCTTCTACTATACCATCTACATCTATTGGACTAATTCTTGAAAAATTACCATCACATAATTGAGTTAGGAGATTACTTCCATATTTATCTATCATTTCCTCAATAATTGAAAGCCATTGATATATGAATTTAAGGCTAGGGGGCTTCAAGTGAATTGACATGGTATTTAGACTTTGCTCAAGTCTTTCACAAAACAAATCAATACAAAATGATTCACCAGGTCTTTCTGATTATGGTATAGCAAGTAGAAATTTCATGAATCTATCATGAAAATCATAGATGGATTCATCCTCCAATCTTTCTATATCACACAATGCATCAATATATGATATGGACTCAACCTTGTTTGCAATTTTCTCTTCAAATTCTTCTTGAGTATGTAGATTTATTTCTTCAGACAAGAATTCATCATTCACTATTGACTCTTCTTCAAAATAATCAAGGAAATTTATTCTGAGCTCATGCCATGAATCTATGGAATGCATTGGTAAGAATGAAAACAAACCTTCAGCCATACCTTCTAAAGTTCTTACAAAAAACCTCATGATAGAATCCTCTTCATTTATTTGACAATCTTTCATCAAATCAATGAAACACTATACATGTCTTGATGCCGATTCTTCAAAATCTCCTCTAAACTTAGGAAAATATTCATTAATTCTTCTTGGGACAGAATGCAGGTAACCTTGGATTTTACTAAAGTCTAAAGGGTCATATCTTTCACTAGCGAGCACCTTCCTTTGAGGAAAAGGCTGTGTTCCAGGCATGCTATTACAACTTGTAGAGGGAGAACTAAAACGACCATACATTTTGCAAATGAAAATTATTCCCTCTACAACTATTCAATTACAATATTCAACCTCCCTTGATTGTAGTGCTCAATTTCACTAAATAAGGAAACCAAATTTTTCTAGGACTTCAAATGTGGTTTTCATATACATATTTATCTTTCTTGAAATCCAGAAAATGAGAAATACTTGGATATGTTGCAGCTGCTGCAAATTATTCTTTCCTAATTGGAAATATTTGTAGATCTGACACTTTCTTCACATCTTCATCAGGTTCTTTTGATAGAGTTGCCACCTCTCTTCATAGAGGACTGAGCTTCAAGCAATATGAAGCTACTTCAAGGATGAATTTCTTTCTAGGTCTTCTCTAACAACAGAGTTGCATATAAATTCTTTGAAATTTGCTACAAAAAAATCACTTCCAAGTCTGAAAAATTCTTAATATCTGAACTAGATATTTAGATTCACCAAATTATTGACTCTATGTAAATGATATAGCTCTATAATAGAACAATCTGCAACTGGAGATTCAAAATTCTCCCTAGTAGAATCGCCAATCTGTTGGCATTTTTTCTAGATGAACTTCAAAATCCTCTAAAAAGTAGCCAACCCTTATCCTCAAGAAACCTCAAAGCCAGTGACCAACAAATGAGCAAAGGACTCTGAGGTCTTTACTCCTACTCTTTAGGCTCTGTGGGACTGAGGAGGGTGTTCCTTATCATGTTCTTGTGATACTCATATAATGGAGAACACTTCTATACACAAATCTATTCCTACTAAATGCAAATAGACATTACTCATCAAAGGTTTGGATGACCTTTAAACAAATAACTACCTATTGCTAGGAATTAAGTGGGACTTCAGATTCATACACTGTAATTGAAAGTATTTAATGATTTTCATTCTCATTTTGAATCCCTAGCCAGACACATCACTTACTCAAATATTTGTAAAATAACATAATAAAGAGACCAATCCTTCATCAATTGGGATAACAGAGTCAAATTGGCAACAACTAGTAATATATTATCCATTTATCTCAGAAATAGGTAGACTATTGTCATACTACCTTGTAGTATTCAACTCACTTCATCTAAGACACAACTTCTTACAAATCCTATGCTATTTCCTCACAGACTTGTGACTTCATTTGAGCATTTAATCAATTCCTTGAATTGAAGCAAAAACAAACCCACTCATTCAATCACAACTGAAGACAAACAAAAAGTTCATTAACCCTTTTATTCATAATATGCAAGAAAATTACAGAGGAGAGTATATATCTCAAAACTAAGATTTGTTCTCATAATTTGTGGCTTTTGTAAAACTATTTTAAGATCATTACAAACATGATTCTAACCCAAGACATTTTACTGCTCTATTCATCATTATTCTTTACAATATGCATTTCTCTGAGCTTAGCTACTCACCCAGACCAATTTTTGACTCCAGAATGGAACCCCTTATAAAGAGAAAAGAAAAGAGAAGATAAAGAAGAAGGAAGAAGAATCCCTAGAATTGATCTAATGAAGACACATGACAACTTGCTTCTTCAACCTGGAAAAGCTTCTCTCATCTCTCTTCCTTTGTAAGAAAACCATTGCCACTGTATTTTTCCTCCATTCACCTTGATTCTTCAATAGAAAATTCACCTATCCATGAACACCACTTTTACCCCTGTAGTTGAGAAAAACATTTGCTCCATGAAAGCCCTTTTTATTTCTCCTTTATTTGCTGTAGAAAAATTGACTTGCACCTCCCAGCCAATAATAATCCAACTTTATAATAGAGCCTTTGATTTATTTAATTTCCATAGTGCTCAACAAAGAAAAACATATCTCACTTTATTTCCAAAGTATTTAGTTTGGAATGAAAGCATTAAAATATTATAATATTGGGTAACAAAATTTTACCCATGTCCTTATCAATTTTGCCAAGTCAATTAGTTAAAATATTTCCCCTTTTAAAATTTTCCCGTGCCAAGTTCTCTTTCATCTTATATTTAAGAGCCTTGCTTTTTGAAGTAAAAATATTTAAAATATTTTCATTGGCACCAAACTTCCATATGCCTTTACCTTGCTTTCACATTTTAAAAACTTTTTTTTTTAAATTATTGTGAAACAATTCAGCTTTAATGTCTTGCCTTCAAATTTTACCCAATCCCACCAAGCTTCTCCCCGCACACATCGCTCATCACACATTACTAGGGAAATTGGAGAAAACAACTCGCGATGAATGATGAGGAGCATGCAGCCAAAGTTGAAATTTATCGAGCAATAAAAATATTTACCTGTGCATTAATTTTGCATATTTTATTTAAAATATTTGCCCTTGGGTAAAACATTTCACTCAGTATTTTAATTTGCAGCAGAAATTTTAAAATTTTCATTGGGCACCATTACATGTGTCTTTCATTTTTCACGGGCCCACAAGATTTCTCCTCAGCACATCGGGTATCGCTTGAAGGAATGGATGGAAATAGAACCAGCGATGGGCGATGGAAAACATACACCATTGCTGATCGCTTCTTGAGTTTTTTCTTCAGGATCTCATGATGCAGAGAATCTACCAAAAACCACCAACCAACAAGGGAAACTCAGACCCTAAACATATCTTTATAAGATCTAATCACAATCACCAAAAATTCATTGTTCATTTCACCAAAATCTATCAAATTTACTAGCCATCCACAAGGCTACCAATCATCAATTTCACCAAATCAATATTCTACACCTTTAGCAGATTCAAATACATCTTAACCTTCATCAAAATGGCTGAACCAAATCAAAAGCACCATCAAAAATACTGAACCAACCAAACCATCTACTACTCACCAAGTTTCAACTTGTTTCATTAAGGCAAAGTGACATCACTCACTCCATCTTGTTTCAAATCTGTTACAAGATCTTAACTCACCTTTGAACATCATAACTTGACTGAAACAAATACAAGATCACATTGGAAAACTCTGAAATCAACCAACTTGAACAACTTGCTCACCCAAGCCACCTTGACCCCACATTGTTCAAATAAACCAAAACAAAAAATTCAGTTTCAGAACCTTTTCCAAACCATCAATACCCCTTTTACTATCATCACTTGAACAGTCACAACACAAAGATAATAATCTATACCTCTGTTTACACAGATTTCCACTTTTTAACAGTCATACACCATTTTGCACATTGGGCTCATTTTGCTCAAATCATCAAAATCAAAAAGTTAGCCTTCTAAACTTTTCCTAGAGCATTTAGAAATCTTTACCAACATCATTTAAGAAAAAACAAACCCAAAGTACTTCCTTACAGTTCTGTGTTATCAGATTTACAATTTCTTGTGTGCAAAGACCAAGACCCTTGTAGCACTGCAACATACTCAAAGCAGGTATATCAAGCAACCCTTATTGAAACTCCTTAAACCAAACATGCCATTAGGAACCCATTTCAGGCCATTATAACGTACTTCAAGAGTAACTACACTTATTTTGGAAAATATAAGAGAATCAATACACTGTTCGCTGGCAAAGAGCCCCAATTAGGCCAATTTATCAAAGGAAGTAGTCTTAAATCACCACAAAAACACTTAATAAAACCAAACAATCTTTAACTAGGCCACAAAACCTAGATTCAACCATTCTTCAGAATTGAAAGGCCCACCAAAGTATTAAACAACAAAATCCTTGTTTATAGGCTTAATATGCTTTGAAGTGTGAGGGTTTAAAGGAAATATGTATTCCAAACCTCCATATGCTCTACCACTGCTTGAAACAGGTTTAGAAATGTCTTCCCATGCTTTAAGAATAATCTTTTAGCCTCTGCAATTGATGTTTCACCAAATCCTTGGCTGTAGCATCAACTAATGTATGGAAACCCTTCAAATTCCCCTATAGCAGCAACTCAACCATTGCATTCTTGTTTCCCCTATACTTTCCATCAAACACAAAGCTTAAAACATCCTATCCTAGTCTATTCCACCAATCTACAAGGCCTAATTTGGTGGAGTAGTCATCATTTGCTTATTTGACTCTCAAAACCCTTGTTTTAAGGGTTTTTGACCGAACTACAGAGAATGCACTCAAACAAATGTTTTACTCAATAAAATCCCTCCTATATGGATTTAAAAGAACGCTAACTCACTGATCTACCAAGAACAATAGGATTTATATCCTAAAAAATTTGTACAGACTATGCAAATTGATGAACAACGAAAAGAAACTCAAAAATTACTAGACATGGTACTTTTATTTATAGAATATCTTCAAGAATACAAAGAATGATCATTTGCTCACCCTCTACAAGCTTTATAAAGACATTTCCATCAGTTATAGAAAATTTCCTTCCATCTCCAACTGACTAACCATCTTCTATAATGAGATGACCCTTGACATTCTTGACTTTGTTTGCATTTTGCAAGTTTTACAACTTTTCCCTTTTTACATCTTTTTCATCAAGTAGACAACTTTTTCATTTGTGTATACCCTAGACCACCTAGAGCCCTCTTCTCTCTTGAATCTTCATCTATCTTGGTTCCAACCTTGCCTTCAACATTGTCCTCATCTATCTTCACTTGTATTTTCTTGCCTTTTTCCTTTCTCTTTCTGTTATTAGGTTCACATTCATTCTTCTCATTCAAAAGGAAACAAGACTTCCCTTTCACAACTCCCCTCTTTCCTCTAATATTTTTCTACCAAAGGACACAGGACTGTCCTTTCTCATTTCCTTTTTCCAAGCAATCTTTCCTCGCTTCAACAATTAATCCTTGACCTTCTCTAACCAATCATCCTTCCATCTACCAGTGGAGTACTCTCAAATTGACAAACATCTCTCACAAAGGATGCAAACTTAAGTGCTTCTTCAGTCAGGTATCCATCTCTCTTATTGCCTCACCACATAACTCACCAACTCAAAAAAATTATTTGCCTCACCTAGGAATCTCCTCTTTTCTCTACCTAGTCTCTTGGCAACCAGTAACTAGGTTCTCTCTTCAACCTGCACAAACACAACCACAAGCACCAAACTCTCTCTACAGGTTAGATGGATCAAGGACTTGCAACCAAACTCACCAAAATCTCAATAACCATCAGAATCAACTAGCTCTGATACCAATTGATGCAAAGAATATACCAAAAACCACCAACCAAAAAGGGTAACTCAAACCCTAAACATATCTTGAGAAGATATAATCACAATTGCCAAAAAATCATTGTTCATTTCACCAAAATCCATCAAATTTACTTGCCCTGCACAAGGCTACCAATCATCAATTTCACCAAATCAACAAACCAACTACTACTCACCAAGTTTCAACTTGTTTCATTAAGGCAAAGTGACATCACTCACTGTATCTTGTTTCAAATATGTTGCAAGATCTTAACTCACCTTTGAACATCATAACTTGACTGAAACAAATACAAGATCACATTGGAAAACTCTGAAATCAACCAACTTGAACAACTTGCTCACCCAAGCCACCTTGACCCCACATTGTTCAAATACACCAAAACAAAAAATTCAGTTTCAAAACCTTTTCCAAACCATCAATACCCCTTTTAATATCATCACTTGAACAGTCACAACACAAAGACAATCATCTATACCTCTGTTTACACAGATTTGCACTTTTTTAGCAGTCATACACCATTTTGCATATTGGGTTCATTTTGTTCATATCATCAAAATCAACAAGTTAGCCTTCTAAACTTTTTCAAGATCATTTAGAAATCTTTACCAACATCATTTTAATGAAAAAAAACCCAAAGTACTTCCTTACAGTTTTGTGTTATCAGATTTACAATTTCTTGTGTGCAAAGACCAAGAACCTTGTAGCACTGCAACATACTCAAAGCGGGTATATCAAGCAACCCTTATTGAAACTCCTTAAATTAAACATGCCATTAGGAACCCATTTAAGTCCATTATAACATACTTCAAGAGTAACTACAATTATTTTGGACAATATAAGAGAATCAATACACTGTCCTCTGGCAAAGAGCCCCAATTAGGCCAATTTATCAAAGTAGTCTTAAATCACCACCAAAACACTTAATAACACCAAAAACTATTTAACCAGGCAACAAAACCCCAGATACAACCATTCTTAAGAATTGAAAGGCCCACTAAAGTATTAAACAACAAAACCCTTGTTTATAGGCTTAATATGCTTTGAAGTGTGAGGGTTTAAAGGAAATATGTATTCCAAACCTCCATATGATCTACCACTACTTGAAATAGGTTTAGAAATGTTTTCCCATGCTTTAGAAACAATATTTTAGCCTTTGCAATTGATGTTTCTCCAAATCCTTGGCTGTAGCATCAACTAATGTATGGAAACCCTTCAAATTCCCCTATAGCAACAACTCAACCATTGCATTCGTGTTTCCCTTGTACTTTCCATCAAACAAAAAGCTTAAAACATCCTATCCTAGTCTACTCCATCGATCTACAAGGCCTAATTTGGTGGAGTAGTCATCATTTGCTTATTTGACTCTCAAAACCCTTGTTTTAAGGGTTTTTGACCGAACCACAGAGAATGCACTCAAACAAATGTTTTACTCAATCAAATCCCTCCTATATGGATTTAAAAGAATGCTAACTCACTGATCTACCAAGAACACTAGGATTTAGATCCTAAAACTTTTGTACAAACCATGCAAATTGATGAACAACAAAAAGAAACTCAGAAATTACTAGACATGGTACTTTTATCGATAAAATATCTTCAAGAATACAAAGAATGATCATTTGCTCTGCCTCTACAAGCTTTATAAAGACATTTCCATCAGTTATAGCAACTTTCCTTCCATCTCCAACTGACTAACCATATTCTATAATGAGATGACCCTTCATGTTCTTGACTTTGTTTGCATTTTGCAAGTTTTACAACTTTGCACTTTTTACATCTTTTTCTTCAAATAGACAACTTTTGCATTTGTGTACACCCTAGACCACCTAGAGCCCTATTTTGAGACTTCAAATAGATTAATTTTGACCTCCCAAGACCTTTCACAATGTCTTTACATTTGAACATACATTTTTTACAAATTTTCCTATGAAAGGAATTTAGAGAACAAGGTGCTCTTGCACCATCTCATTAGGTGATGGGCGATGGAAAGCAAGTCCATCACTCATCATGGAAGTTTATTGAAAAAGAGAAAACTTTCGGCAGCCGTGAAAACTTTGGAATTTGAGAAGATTCACCAAAACCAATGGAGCATTAAATGGACCTGTCTAATCAAAGCATCATTGTTGGAAAGCATTGCATTTCTGATTTCTTCCTCCATTTTTATCTAGAACTGGCGATGGGCGATGAGTTTTGCTATGCACAGTGAAAGCCGTGAAAGTCGTGTCTCAGCCAATCAAAAGCAAGAATTAAACTTGCTTATGATTAAAATGTTTGAAATGAATTTTACATTTTCCCTAAATGCCCCTTTTACAAATACACAATATTTAAAATATTAACTTTTGAGAACATTAGAAAATAGGCAAATTTGAATTATGCGTATAGGCCAAATGGAGATATTTCACTGCGCACAAACGGTGAACCCTAGAGCCGATATTTTTTGCGTGCGACCATAATCAATTATTTAGAGAAAACCCATTTCCTCAAAATTTTCCCAACCATCAAGAATCGGATACCTCCTTTGTAAACTTGTCATGTCCCCTAATTTTTGCAATTCTAGATATTATAAATTATAAATATTGATATACAATTAATGATAATACTTGATCTAAAGCTCATACGTCCTCATCTAATAAATGAGATTATTATTAATAAATATGATATTATTAAATGCATATAAATAAAATATATATTAATATATAATTATAATTATCAACGATAATATTATAATTATAATTATTAAATATAATATTACCAATACTATAATTTAATTACTAAAAAGTATAATCATTATAAATATGATTATCATTTAATATAAAATATAATAAAATAGTAAACAAATATAATCTAAATTACAATTATAATCGCTGACCATATTAAACAAGACCCCAACAATTAAAATAAAGACATCGATCATGCTTAAAACCAAATGGATTGAGGAAGGTAGCGATGCTTTAGGTTGCACCTCGTCCAAGGCATTGGTTGGTCAAAGTCACAACATATTTAGATGGATCATTGGCTAAGGGTCTTCATCATCAACGTGGTTGGAGGAAAGCAAACATTGAATGGATGGAAAGATAGGGACGTCTATATGCAAATGGAATAGAAGAGAACCAAAAGTCATCACCGCTGGAGGAATAGGGTTTTCTATTATAAACTACCATCACCAATACTAGATCAGGGATTGGATTCTACGGACTCTGAGTCTGGGTCTGCCACCACAATAGTATTCTCCATTGCACACAATATAATAAACTTTCAATAAATTTACTTGAGAATTGATCTATACAAGCAACGACCATAGTGAATCCATAAGCGATTATCATTTGGGAAGCTAGCTATTATATGTGCGAAGGAAACAATAGATATAATGCTTATAAGACTTGACAATTATTATAATTCAAATGAGTGACGATTTAAGAGTTAAGGAAGCATTGGCCATGCTGAGGTAAAGATGGGTACCTAAGCAAACTTAGAAACTAAATAGAGGTCAACAATTAGGAAAAATGTAACATGCAGTGATTAAAGGTTTATCAAGTTGATGCCTAAGGAAATGAGGTGCGATTAATGATTCAATATTGAAGACAAGTAAGAACATCAACCAACTGAATGGCACGACCTTTTGGTGAACACCTCTATTCCAAGAAACACAACCGTTTTGGGCAAAGCATAAAAGGTATATATAATACTCATACAAGTCTATAGATCCTTCACTTATCAGGTATGAGTGCCATTATAGTAAGGATTAAGATAATAATGTGTAGAAGGTAGGAATAGAGGACTTAGGTATATTATCTCAATTGATGCTTATAAATATACTTGAGTATATTGTGATTTACAAATATATTTGAATATATTGAGATGGATAAGCATATTGAGAGTTGGAAGGACGTGTTAACAATTGATAAGTGGTATAATAGAATTCCATCTATCTGACCTTGAAAGATGTAATATCTAATCTGATGTATTTATGGAATATATGATTTAGAATCATTCATAGTGAGTGACAAGGAGGAAATGAATAAACCTTTGACAAGAACAAAATATTTATATCATCTTCGATCTTATTAGAAGTTATTACTGGAATTCATTTATCTCTAACATTTCGAATGTCTCTTTGAGAAACACTTTGAATGCAAGATTTGGGTTTAAGTGATTCCACTAGAAAGGGGACATTACAAAACTGGCCCCGAGATGTGTTTGCCGCAACAAAAGTACATTAAAATAATGTATCAAATGACCTCCATTCTTGATGAAAATGGAGCTGTAGAGGTTTTAGACCAAAACAAGAAATGGGTCTTCATTACAATTGTAAAATTTGACACTTTTTGGAACACCATTTTCGATCGTGTCGCAATCAGAAAGCAATTCAATAACCCATCAAGAACTTATCCTAGAGGGACGAAATTGAATAGGTGTGTAGAAATTTGACCCAAGAATGCAGTGCAACAAACGACTCAGCAAAAGATATCCTGATCTGAAAGATATTAATAAAAAAAGCTGCTTACTCAAACTTTTCTGCAACTGCACTTGTTTAGAACCAATTAAAACTCACCAAGTCACCATTTTGAAAAAAATATGCAAGTGTGCAAGAGGGAATTGCTTCAATCATTGTTCATCATGAGATATTAGGGGTCAAAGTTGACCACCTTGAAACACTGTTAGAAATGCAGATGTAAAACTAAACAAACTAAATCTGCTTTTGATCTCAAAAAAATAGAAAATTAGATCCTGACACTCTGAAATTAGACAGGGGAGCATATGAATGTGGGAAGAATGGAGAGAAACAATCCTTTCGTCATGGAAATCATCCATTTATGAAAAATAAGCTCAAACGAGAGGCCACTTCACAGAATTGAAAGTTCACAGATAGCAAAATAGTGCTAGAACCCTCTAGCTTCGCTTTTCAAAACACTGTCAAAACTCATCATGGGAAGCTGAAAACTAACATGCACGTTCACATATGTCACATGAGTGTGTCTACCAAGGGGTTTGACATGAAAATCAACAGGAACCAAATTATGACCCTCCAAAGTAGGCCACTTGGGCAGATTTTTCAAGTGCACTTCTGAGTGTGCAAAGGCAAAATTTTCAACATGGGCACTTCAAATTTGCAAAATTTGAAGGTGCAAACACACCCTCTTCAATCTTGTTAAAAAAATTATCCCTAAACATCAATGCTCAATTTCCTTCTACAATATTATCATCCAAAACCTTTATTCTTTCTACATATCTTGATATCATCTTTCTACTCAAGTCAATTTCATTTGAAAGTGAAGAAATGTGACACTAGAAATTTGTGGGATTAATAATATAAGTGGTGTTATTTTAATCAACAAATTGAGATGTTCTCTGAATAAAACTAAAACCTTTTGAAATTATTTTGTAGGTGTGTTTTCCTCTTTTTTATGAAATCTAAACCTAAGCATTGTAATGGCTCCTTCAACTCATCACAAGAAAGTATACTTACTAATATTTTTGTTTTACCAATTATATCACAATGTTTAAATTTCTTGTCAAATATTTCCTTGGAAGTTTTATTTAGTGACCTCTTGTAACTTAACTAAGTTGTTCAATATATTATTTTAATTTTCTATGTCAATTCCAACTAAATGATCTATATTCTTTTTAGAAAGTTTTCTCTTGATCTCTTTACAATTAGATTCACATGTCTCTACAAAGGGAAGTGATTAAGACTTCTCTCTAATATTGAATGATCTATAAGGTTGGACATCATCAAGAATGTGTGGTTGGGCATCCCCTCTGATATCTATGTGTGATTGGGCCTTCTCTTCTCAACTATTCATATTAGGTTGGGCTTCCACTCTAGTTTTCATATGTTGAAAAACTAAGTAAAAAATAAACATGAGATCCTGAGATAAATGTTATAACCTACTAGAGTCATTATCATAGGCTCAAACAAATAAGAGATCTAATACCTTGGTAGAATCAATATCGTAGCTTGTAAGGAACTCGGGGAATATACTGTTGGAAATAGGATGCCATTTAATTGCAAATCCTAAACATTAATTATTTCATGTATCTCCTAGATTCCTGGAATGTGTTCAACAACACTAAGATTAGGATGAGATTAATATTTGATAAAATAATCATGATTATTGACATTTGTAATTAATTCTAAATGTAAGGAGTATGTGAGGGTCCATAGTGAGTTCCTAAATAATAGGGGCACATGGGACACCCACATGGTAAGGTGACACTCACCTTGTGTTCAGTTAACTATACAGAGTAACAGTTAACACTTCTGTATGCATGTAAAGATCCTAGGAGTTAGGACTTGATGTTTGTATGCTTGAAATTCAGTTTAGTTCAGTTCAAATCAATTCAGTTCAAAATCAGTTTAGTTCAATTGTCTTCAGTTAGTTTCAGTTGTATGTTAGTTAACTTCAGTTAACTTGGAATGCATGGCTAATAACATTGAGTTGTATGACAGATAACAGGGACTACCTCCAATTAATAGGGGATGACCATTCTTGCATGAATGGTGTTGAGTAAATATTTTAGTTAACTAGAAATCACTTGGAGGCAACTTGGGCATCCAAGATGCTTTCTTGGATTTACCTCTCTTGCATGATAAGATATTTCTGAAGGCTTAGTTAAGTAGGATTACTTATGGGCGCCTACTTTGAGGAAGAGCTTTGGAATTATCACCAAAGTGAAGGATAAGTTGTAGCTTCAGTTTGGGATGACCAAATGCATGAAGCACATGTTGTAAGCTTTAGTCTTCACAGAATAACTCAACTTGAAGCAATATGGCGTACCTTTCTTAGGGATTGAGCTTGTGCATTGTAATTATCACCATTTGGAGATTACAAGGTTGCATATTGTTATTGCAGCTGTGAAGAAGATTGGTAAAGACAAAAGAAGCATTCTCAAGCAAGAATTGGAGCTATTGTAATTTAGAGATTGAATAATAGAATAATTCTTGGTGGAGTTTTTTCCTGAAAAGATTTCTCCACGTTATATCTTGTGTGATCTTTCTAAAATCATGTCTAGTTTTTCTATCAACTTCTCTCTTCATTCTACAACATTAAAATGAATTAATCAAGATAATCACCCACAAAGAATATATGTAACAAAGAAAGAGCTTACTTAGATCAGCAATATTAAAGTTTTATAGAGTATTAAGCTAAGAAAACACCTCATTTTTCAACATTTGCTATCAGAGCTGAGGTTGGGTAGATTATTGGGACGCCTTTCTCTTAAAGTTTGAAGGATTTATTGGCTTAGTGGGAGCTATTATTATTTTAGTAATTTTCTGATTTTGGAATTAAGTTTTTGTTACAATGAATTCAAGGTTAGATATTGAAAGGTTCAATGGTTCTAACTATGAAATGTGGAAATTAAAAATGGAAGATCTTCTTGAAGAAAGAGATCAATGATTAAAGTTTAATAATGAGACAAAGACACCTACAACTATGTCAGATGAAGATTGGGCTAAGTTAGATAAAAAGGAAAGAGGAACAATTAGATTGTGTCTTGCTGATGTTATTCTTTTAAATGTTTTAGTGGAAATCAGTGCATATAAATTGTGGAAAAGAATAGGAGACATTTATTAAACAAAAAGTCTAACAAATAAGTTGTATCTAAAAAGGTGATTATATTCATTGAAAATGAAAGATGGTGATTCAGTAGCACAACATTTAAATGCTTTCAATTTAATTCTCAGTCAGTTAGCATTTGTAGATGTAAAGCTTGAGGATGAGGATAAGTGCATTTTATTGCTTTTCTCTTTACCAGATTCTTGGGAAAATCTAATAGTTGCAATTAGTGGTAATGGTGCAGATCCAAAGATGGACAACATCATTCCTACTCTCCTATCAGAGGAGATGAGGAGGAAATATAAAATTGGCTCCCAAGATGCCTTGTTTGTAAGAGGTAGGCCTAAAGAGAAGGAATCTAAAGTAGACACAAGAGAAAGGAAAGGGTAAGTCTAAAGGACGGTCAAAAACCCCTAGTAAGAGTAAGGTAAACTGCTGGAATTGTGGAAAACTTGGACATATTAAAAATGATTGTAAGAGCAAGAAGAAGAGTACTGATGCTTCTATAGAAAAATCCAATGACAATAATGATACATTAGTCATTTATTCTAATATTGTTGTTGATAACTCTTGGCTTCTTGATTCAAGTTGCTCCTATCATATGACTCCTAGAAAGGAGTGGTTCTCTAAGTATACTGCATATGATGGAGGAGATGTATTCTTTGGAGACAACAACACAACAAAGGTTGTTGGAAAAGGAGAGGTAAAATTGTGTTTCAATGATGGTAGTGTTAAGACCCTTAATGATGTTTTACATATTCCAAGACTTGCAAGGAATCTACTTTCTGTCTCTAAGTTTAATGATTCTGGAATGCATGTGACATTTGACAAAGGTGGTTGCAGATAGGTGAAAGGGAATATGGTGGTTGCTAAAGGATCACAGATTGGGACTTTGTTTACGCTGAATACCTCCAATGTAAATATTTTATCAAATGTAATTGAAGCTGAAAATACATGTGTGCTATGGCACCATAGATTGGGCCATATAGGTGAAAAAGGTCTTAGGACCATTCTTAATAAAAATTTGGTTGACGGTATTCCTAATTATAATATTAGCAAAAATGACTTTTGTGACCATTGTGTGTTTGGAAAGCAATCTAGATCTAAATTTCCTAGTGGTACAAATAGAGCTAAAAGATTATTAGAGATTATTCACTCAAATGTAATGGGTCCTGTGGATATTGACTCTATTGGAAAATCTAGATACTATGTCACATTTATTGATGATGTCTCAAGATACACTTGGATATATTTTATGCATAACAAATCTGATGTGTTTAATAAGTTTAAGAAATTTAAGGCTTTGGTTGAGAAACAATTAGATCATAAGATAAAAGTGTTGAGATCAGATAATGGTGGTGAGTATTTTTCTAAGGAATTTGATGATTATTGTAAGCATGCAAGAATAGTGAGATAGAAAACTAATCCATATACACCTCAACAATTTATGGAGTAGCAGAAAGGATGAACCGAACCTTAATGGAAAGAGCTAGGAGTATGTTAAGTAGTGCTAAGCTTGAACGGTCCTTATGGGCTGAAGCAGTATGTACTTCTTGTTATTTAATCAATAGATCCCCTAGTTCATCTATTGAAGATAAAACTCCTTATGAGATGTGGTTAGGTAAGAAACCTAGTGTTGCACATTTAAGGATCTTTGGTTGTGAGGCTTTTGTTCACATGCCTCAAGAAAAGCAATCTAAGTTGGATCCTAAAGCACATAAATGCATATTCATAGGTTATGGTGAAAATGTAAAAGGTTACAGGCTTTGTAATCCACTAACAAGAAAATTTTCTTTATCTAGAGATGCTATTTTCAGGGAATTTAGAGCTTATTCAGGAGAAGAACAACCAAAGGAGAAGGATACTTCTCGAACAGTGCATTTTGAGACAAATGCTGAGAAGCAACAAGATGCACATGATGTTGAAGAACGCGTGGATGAATTGGAAGAAGAGAGTTCAAAGAGTTCTTCTGAAATAGAGGCTCAAGATGAGCATATTCATAGGTTATGGTGAAAATGTAAAAGGTTACAGGCTTTGACTAACAAGAAAAGTTTCTTTATCTAGAGATGCCGCTTATTGATACTTCTCAAATAGTGCATTTTGAGACAAATGCTGAGAAGCAACAAGATGCACATGATGTTGAAGAACACGTGGATGAATTGGAAGAAGAGAGTTCAAAGAGTTCTTCTGAAATAGAGGCTCAAGATGAGCATATTGAGGAACAAGAAGAAACTCCTTTGAGGAGATCCACAAGACAATGAAATCCCGTTGATAGGTATAGCCCACCTAATTTCCGTTGTATTTTTGCTTTAATGAGTACTAATGAAAAACCCAGTTCTTACAGGGAAGCTTTGTCCTCAGACGAGAACATGCTTTGGTCACAAGCTATGCATGAGGAAATGGAATCCTTGGATACTTGTGACACTTGGGATCTTGAGATTTTTCCCAAAGATAGAAAGGCCATTGGTTGTAAATGGATCTTTAAAAAGAAGATTGATGCAGATGGTAATCTCGAAAGGTACAAGGCTAGATTAGTAGCCAAGGGCTACTCCCAGAGAGAGGGAGTTGACTTTAATGAAATCTTCTCCCCTATTGCTAAATTAACTTCTATTAGATTCCTCTTATCTATTGCTGCTGCTTATGATTTTGAAATTGAGCAAATGGATGTGAAAACTACTTTTTTGCATGGGAATCTTGATGAGGAGATTTATATGAAGTGACCTGAAGGTTTTGTTGTAAAAGGAAAAGAAGAATTGGTTTGCAGGTTAAAGAGATCTTTATATGGATTGAAATAGTCACCCAAAATGTGGTACCAGAAGTTTCATGCTTTCACATTAAAAATTGGTTATGTTAGGAGTGAGGAAGATCATTGTGTTTACATAAAAATTATTGATGATCAACTTTTAATTATTATCTTGTATGTTGATGACATGTTGTTTAATGGTAACAACAAGGTAATGATAAGAGAATTGAAAGCACAACTCTCAAGCACATTTGAGATGAAAGATCTAGGGGCTGCAAAATATATCCTCGGTATGGAGATCAATAGAGATAGAGGTAAAAAAAACCTTTGCTTAAGTCAGAGTAATTATGTTAATACTATTTTGAAAAGATTTAACATGCAAGACAATAAACCGGTTAATATTCCTTTACCAGTTGGCACAAAGTTAAGTTTATATATGAGTCCTAAATCTGATTTTGATTTTGAGGAAATGTCTAAAATTTCATATGCTAGTGCAATTGGTAGTTTAATGTATGCAATGGTCTGTACAAGACCAGATATAACACAAGCAGTGGGAGTTCTTAGTAGGTTTATGTCTAACCCTGGTAAAGAACATTAGACTTATGTTAAGAGGGTATTTAGATATTTACGAGGGACTTCAGATTACTGTTTAGTTTATCATGGTTCTAATAATATTGATATTATGAATAGATCATTGGACATATAGGGGTTTGTTGATTCAGATTGGGTAGGAGATTTGGACAGTCGGAGGTCGACAAGTGGTTATGTGTACACTTTTTTTGGAGTTGCAGTTAGTTGGATGAGTAAGAGGCATCCCACGGTTGCTTTGTCCACCACAGAAGCAGAGTACATGGCTGCCACACATGCCTCTAAAGAGGCAGTTTGGTTATAGAGGCTTGGGTCAGGTATTGGTTTTAATTGCAAGCAAGTTAGGCTTGAATGTGATAGTCAAAGTGCTATTTGTTTAGCCAAAAATCCTATGTATCATGCTCGTACTAAACATGTAGATATTCAGTATCACTTTGTGCAAGAAATGGTTGAGAGTGAGAAAGTATTAATTGAAAAAGTTGACACTTTAATTAATGTTGCAGATTATCTTACGAACCCAGTTCCTACAAATAAGTTCTCATGGTGCAGGAAGGCCATTGGCCTTGAGTCCACTTGATTTAAATTTATTATTCCTTGTTTAGAATAATTGCAATGTATAATGTCAAGTGGGAGAATGTTGGAAATAGGATGCCATTTAATTGCAAATCCTAAACATTAATTATTTCATGTATCTCCTAGATTCTTGGAATGTGTTCAACAACACTAAGATTGGGATGAGATTAATATTTGATGAAATAATCATGATTATTGACATTTGTAATTAATTCTAAATGTAAGGAGCATGTGAGGGCGTCCATAGTGAGTTCCTAAATAATAGGGGCACATGGGACACCCACATGGTAAGATGACACTCACCTTGTGTTCAGTTAACTATACAGAGTAATAGTTAACACTTATGTATGCATGTAAAGATCCTAGGAGTTAGGATTTGATGTTTGCATGCTTGAAGTTCAGTTCAGTTCAGTACATATCAGTTTAGTTTAGTTTAGTTTAGTTCAGTTCAGAATTAGTTTAGTTGTCTTCAGTTAGTTTCAGTTGTATGTTAGTTAACTTCAGTTAACTTGGAATGCATGGTTAATAACATTGAGTTGTATGATAGATAACAAGGACTACCTCTAGTTAACAGGGGATGACCATTCTTGCA
Source organism: Sequoia sempervirens (assembly GCA_007258455.2). NCBI lineage: Eukaryota > Viridiplantae > Streptophyta > Pinopsida > Cupressales > Cupressaceae > Sequoia > Sequoia sempervirens. The sequence goes on from VDFB02109042.1 coordinate 33,843,954, forward strand.
TGAATGGTGTTGAGTAAATGTTTCAATTAACTAGAAATCACTTGGAGCCAACTTGGGCGCCCAAGATGCTTTCTTGGATTTACCTCTCTTGCATGATAAGATATTTCTGAAGGCTCAGTTAAGTAGGATTACTTATGGGCGCCAACTTTGAGGAAGAGCTTTGGAATTATCACCAAAGTGAAGGATACGTTGTAGCTTCAGTTTGGGACGCCCAAATGCATGAAGCACATGTTGTAAGCTTTAGTCTTCACATAATAACTCAACTAGAAGCAATATGGCATACCTTTCTTAGGGCTTGAGCTTGTGCATTGTAATTATTACCATTTGGAGATTACAAGGTTGCATATTATCTCTATATCTCATTCAAGTTGAAGAGAGTTTTCATAATTGTTATTGCAGGTGTGAAGAAGATTGGTAAAGACAGAAGAGGCATTCTCAAGCAAGAATTGGAGCTATTGTAATTGAGAGATTGAATAATAGAATAATTCTTGGTGGAGTTTTTTCCCGAAAGGGTTTCTCCACGTTATATCTTGTGTGATCTTTCTAATATATTGTCTAGTTCTTCTATCAACTTCTCTCTTCATTCTACAATAGTAAAATGAATTAATCAAAATAATCACCCACAAAGAATATATGTAACAAATAAAGAGCTTACTTAGATCAACAATATTAAAGTTTTACAGAGTATTAAGCTAAGAAAACACCTCATTTTTCAACATATATAGGATATGAACTTATCTTTCAAGTGATATATCAATCAAATAAGTAGATTCAAAGGATAAACCTTAGAATGATCTTGATGAAATAAACTATTTAAAATTTATATCTTAATCTATTAGATATTTGAATATATTTTTAAAAAAAAAATACACCTTGTTCCTTTTTGAGATATGTTTGCACCCTCTATAATTCATTTTTCTCATTGTTTTTTCTATTGAATATGAACCATAGTCTTAGTTTTCCTAGTTCTTTTATTTCCCATCTTCTTTACAAAAATGTGTTGCAATAATCTTCTCCTTTGAAAAAGTAACAAAAAACATTTTTCTTGCATAATTATTAACCAAAGAATAGTTTCCTTCAAAATAATGCAACCAAACAAAAAAAATTCTAAAATAAAAATATGTAACAAAAAATATTATTTTGATTTAAAAAATACATGCGAAATTCTTTATATTTGGAAATATTTTAATATCTTTCAATGAAGGTACCTTCATTTGAAGGTTCTAAGGTTCTTCAAATGAATGTCTTTGGATGGACCCTTTGTGTTTTCCTACCTAGTTTTTGGAAGAAATTGTATTTTAAAGCATGGGTTGGATGATCAAACAAAGTCAAAATTTTAAGATCTTAGTCATCAAAATAAATTTTCTAGAAATATAATTTGTAACATATTTAATTTAATTCTTATTTTTATTTTATATTATGCTTAGCAAAAGTGTTTGACCAAACATAAAGGTCTTTGTTTGACCCACATGAATAAATTAAAAAAAAAAAAAGAAAAAAATTAAAAAACACTCTTTAAAGTGATATCCTTATTTCAACAAAAAAATAATTTAAATATATACAAAAAAAATTTATACTATGAAATGTAATTAATTTAAATTAATAATCAATAATAAATAAAATATGTAAAAAATTATAAATATACTATATATTAATATTAAAGATCTATATTTTAAAAGTATAAATTTATCATATTTCCAAAAAAAAAAATACATTATTAAACAATATCACTAAAAAATAATATCACTGAAAATAATTATTAAGAAACAAATTATTTAAAAAAAATCAAAATTAATTTTAAATTGTATATACAAAATTAAACGTATCAAATAAATATTACTGGCGTGTTATCTAAAAACAGATTGGAGATGGGTATATATAGATTATATTTCAGATAATAGATATCTTTAAAGAATGTTAAATATTAAATGTTAAAAATTTCAAATAAAGCTAATATTTAAAAGTATTGAAATATAATAATTATATTGATATTTGATAATTATCTTCATGACAGAAAAATAAATATTTAAAATCATATTTTTTTTTTGGAGACGATAAAAAATTAAGAGGAAATCTCATTGTTTTTTAAAACATAGTATGAAAGATCTTGGAAATCAATCAATTGATAAAACTTCAATGCATGTACACATCTTGAGTTTTATTATTGTTTTGTTTCATATTCTTAGTTCTTTGAGATTTAACAAGAAAATTTTCTACCACAAAAATACTGTAAACTTCTATTAAAAAAAAAAATTACAAATCTATTAGCGTATTTGTTTAGCTTTTTTAACATTTGTTAATCATCTATTAACACTTCAAGAAAATCCAATGTAATTTATGTGATATATCTTAGAAATCTCTATTATAAGTTTCCTCATTTTAGAGAGATACTTATAGATATATAGAAGACACAAATTTTATTGAAATCAACTAATGTTTAGAGACATTTCTATATAGATCTCCAAAATAGGGACAGGTTCCTATAAGAGATGAATAACAAGGATCCCTAGATGAGTCCTCTCATAACTATGGTTACAATCTTTTCTATCTACTGTACATGTCACTACCATTACTTCTTCCAACTTATCGTATTATAGCAGGTATGATTTTTCCACAGTTCATGAGAATTAAATAAAATTTTCTGGATGCAATTGTGTATATTTATTTGTATCAACGTTGCGAATCACACTCAGTGATCATGAGCAAGAGGAAAGTGATTCACTTTATGTGATTCGAAACGCCGATATAAATGAATACACACAATTGAATCCAGAAAATTTCATCTAATTATCATATCATCTTAAATTTCTAATTCTTATTAATAACCACTGTAAACCTGTCTCTTTTCGATACAATCCAACCAGAATAAGGGAAATCCGAAATGGAAAGATAAAAACCAGAGAGATATGCATTTTGTCCAGACACATCACACTAAATTTCAGTCACCCCATAATTTATAATCCAAAGATAGAATTGTAGTCTAAACAATGCCCTGCAAATACTGAGCCCTCAACTGCCATCTGTAATTCGGCCTGTAACAAAGCAACCTAAGTTGGAAATATTGGCAACAGGGCACTGGCAAAAGCAAGCAAACTAGATATGTACACAAAATGAATCTGAAGAGAAGCCATGTCATCGCTGCCGGAAAGAAAGCTATTTTTGCAGTGGCTAACAGTAAACTCCTCACAGCATGGTCCAGAACTTTAACACATCTGCTTCTTATTTATGTTCCATCACACGGCCAGACTCCAAAGTAATCAAATAATAAAGCAGCCCCAAAAGAAAAGCTATTGACTGAGAGAAAATACAAAATGCCAAAAGCACCAGAGGCAATTGAGACCATAACAGACAGCACAAGGTTAGTGACTCCTGCAAAAGTACAGTGGTGTTTGATAAAAACACACTTTATAATGACATTCATGATTTCAAAATTTACCATTCACTATTAATTGGGTGATGTTTAAGAATAATGGATATCAAATAAAGTTTTCGATTGAACATATATTATCCTGAAATGTTTGTTGTGAACAGATGGGCTGATATGACCAGGACAGAGAAAACAAAAAATTCATCATGGGCCAGCAGAGGGTCTAACTATTTCTTTTTCAAACATCCTTACATTCTGTACTGAAATTTAGTGGAACAAAATGTAAATGCGCAGTTTCTAACTATTGTGAATCCTGATATCTCTTACTAAGATTGTATCCACAATCCACATGAAGATTACTTGCAATATAGGTAATAAGCATCATTTTTAATTGGCAAAGAAATGATATTAGAGAACTTAATCCTTAAAACAAACAAGTACGTTCCAAGCTATCCGTCAGTCCTCAACCTGAGCAGGGAAAGCTTCGATTATTGACATTTGCAAAGGCTCAGAAGGAAGAGGGATGATATTGTAGCGGTTGAAGCCAGATGCCTGCAGTAAGTTTCTCCATTCTCCTTCCCTTCTCTCTTTGCCTCTTTGGCGTGTAAGCATTATCATATCTCTTATTCCTCCAATTTCTTCGGACCAGCTAGACTTGCTTTGCCCCGGCTCTGGCAACACCGATTCTACCAATATCAATTTCCCTTGCTTTGGAAGAGCTTCATGGCAGTTTTTCAGAATTTTCTTGCACTCCTCGTCTCCCCAGTCATGCAAGATTTTCTGTTATGAAAAAATGCGTTAAGTTGCAAACCAAAGTTCTATGAAAGTTGTAAGTTGGTGGAACAATTTTTAGTCTCATCCGTTTAAGTTTTTAAATTAAAAAATACAGAAACCCTAAAACCCCACATAAAACCCTAGCCTAAAGAGACCATAAAACAGGGTAGATTGGGGGAATAGATACCCCAATCCTTACACTAAGTCTCAGAGCATGATAGATACCTTTAAATACCCCCTGTGCTCAACAACAGATCGAAAAAGATGGAAGAAAAAACACCCCTCCCATCTTTATTCGTAAACCTGAAACAACCCTCCCAACAAGCTAGAAAAGATTCGAGATATATGCATTCCTATTAAAAAATCGTTGAAGACTTACCTTCATAAATATAGCGTCTGCGTTTGGAACGCTGACAAACATGTCGCCCGCAATGTGCTGCACACCTGTATCACAAACAGACCATAAACAAGCAGCAAGGGTTTGTTTTTTCAACATCTGTGAAGAAACAGGAGAACAAGTTTGATCGTTGTGTGTTAAAAGTAAGTACCAGCATAACTGGGAGCCTCTGAGATTACTTCAGGGAGATCATAGTTACAGCATTTGATATTGGGGAAGGAGCGAGAAATGACAGAGATTATGGAACCATTTCCGCCGCCCACGTCCACCAGAGACCTGAACTCCAGCTTGCTGAATCCATCGCCATAAGCCGCTAAAATGTCTTTCACCAGGATTTTCGAATACGTACCCATTGCCTCGTTAAACAGCCTGCCAAAGTCAGGATTACTCTCAGCAAAGGAGGAGCAGTTTGCCGTGAACCACCTCGAACGGAAAACCACTCCCCGACAAAGTACACTCGCCCAAACGATACCACGGCCCAATCACGGCTTCGTGAGTGTGCATTAACAACCAGGGAGTAAAAGTGCCTTCCGTTGCTCCTCCACCGTTTGTGTCTTTGACGAGCCACTTTGAAATGGGCGTAAGACCGTATTTAACGGGGGAATTGGGGAGCAGAGTTTGGGAGAAGATGCCTCTGGTGGCCAGAAATGAGAGTGTGCGGGAGAGGATGTCTATGTTGGGTGAAGGGGAAGGCAGATATCCACCAATTTCCTCCGCGGAAAGCATCGATTGAGATCCATGCTTGGGAACAATGTCCGGAATTTCCAATTCCACGGCCCATCGCAGCCCCAAGGAGTACATAAAATCGAACATCAGCTTCCATAATTCGATAAAACCCTGCAATTCAGCGCCCTTCCGCTCACCCACAGAGATGGTATCAGATTTCTCACAATCCATTACCTCTCCACGATTCTGCCCTTCACATTCCTCGTTTATAAGCACTTTACGCCACCATACTTGCCATTCAACTTTGATTCATATCCGACGGTCACAGAGACTGACTGGTTTTCAGGGAGAATACATTGGTTTCCTGAATTATAAACTTTTTAGTACATATCAGGTCGCAGAGACTGATTGGTTTTCAGGGAGAAATAGTTGGTTTCCTGAATTATTAACATTTTAAGTACATACTGTCGGAGAAAGCTAACTCCTGGACAAAATTCAACCTATGTATATATCGCCCCCCATACCGCATGGACAAAAGACCCGCGACGGAAAAGGTGGCCGGACAAAAGGAAATACTTGACGGTTGGATGTTAACTCTGTTGTGCCGTTCCTTGTATTGTCGTTGGGAAAATGTTTCAACGTTAGCGGGTTTTCAAAATTATTCTTCGGCGTGGATGGACAAAAAGCCAAAAACGTGGCATTCGAAACCATTATTAACAACTATCAAAAAGCCCAGACGAGGTCCCATTTTCTCCATTTTTGGACAACGACGTTTTGGTGGATAGCAATGGGAAGAGTTGTATGTGTTCAGAGCTCCTTAAGGTATGTATATCCGCTTTGTGTATGTGCCATTTTGCCATTCTGCCATGAACACTGAAGAAACAAAAGACTATTCGTTGCGGGGTTTTCGTTTTGTGATTTTTCTGTTGAAGGTTTTTTAATTTCGTTTCCCCCTGTCTACTGGTTTTGAAAATTTGTGGTTGCCGAATGAAATAGATGACAACCCATCGTGGAAATATGAGTGAAATAACTGAATAAGGTTTACGAGACCACAAAACATTATGAAAATCAAAATAACTAAATAAGGTTTACATAAACCACAAACTATTGTGAAAATCACATAAAGCCCAGAACGTCGCCATTCCATAAAATAACTGAATAAGGTTTACAAAGACCACAAAACATTATGAAAATCAAAATAACTAAATAAGGTTTACATAAACCACAAACTATTGTGAAAATCACATAAAGCCCAGAACGTCGCCATTGTTCACATTCTTAGTTTGAATGTTGCAGGGTTTTCGTTGGGAAAAGGGCTATTTTTTTTTTTTTGGTAAACGCTTTTGACCGGAGCTATGAACCGGATACAACCATTCAACAATAACACCCCAACAGGGTTTGAACCTTGGTGGCAAGAACAACAATGCCACCTATAAACCATCACACCATGCCAATACCGGCGAGAAAAGGGCTATTTAGTTGAAATGTAGGTCTGATAATTTTTTTTGTGTTGAGAGTTTTTAAATTTTTGTTTTGTTTCCTCCTCGTATGCTAGTTTTCGAATTTTTCTATTTCCGAATGAAATAAGCGACAACCCATTGTGGGAATATGAGTGAAATTACTGAATAACGTTTATAAAAAGCAAAATCTATGGGTTCTGCAATGAAATGCTATATTTTGAAAACTGCATAAAACCCAAAATGTCGCCATTGTTCACATTGTTATTCGGAATGGATTAAAAAGCACAAAACATGGCATTCAAAATCATAATTCGCAAATAGGAAAAAACCCACACGACATCCCATTTTTGCTGCCATTTTATACACTGTCATTTTGGAAAACACACTGTCTCCTAAAACTCAGACTATTGTAAAACCCTTTAGAAGTAACAACCCAATTACTTACTCACCCTTGACCTCAATTTGGTATGTTTTGTGATTGTGTGGAGAACCGTTTGTGATTTTGATAGTAGGAATGTAATGAAATTGGAAATTAACAGGTTTTATGAAACTTGCAAGGCACAGTGTTATAGATTGTTTGTTGTGTTGGAAAACACACTGTCCTATGTTTGCCATAGTTCACATTGTTATTTAGAATGGAGAAAAAAGCACAAAACGTGGCATTCGAAATAATAATTTGCAAATAGCAAAAAGCCCAGATGACATCCCATCTTTGCTGCCATTTTATACACTGTCATTTTGGAAAACACAGTGTTTCGTAAAACTGTGAGTGTTGTAAGGGCCTTTAGAAGTAACAACCCAATTGCTTACTCACCCCTAAATTCAATTTGGTATGTTTTGTGATTGTGTGGAGAACCTTTTGTGATTTTGATAATAGGAATGTAATGAAATTTGAAAACAACAGGTATTAGGAAACCTACAAGGCACAGTGTTATACATTGTTTGTTGTGTTGGAAAACACACTGTCGTATGTTAGTTAACTATTACCTACCTTTCCTGGACGTTTAGTCCTGTGTGCGGGTACAATCCAAGTGTCATTTTAGTTTGTTCATCTGATTGGAACAAAATGCCCTGATGGAAAAGAAGGTCGGATGGAAAAATTGCACTAATGGAAAGTCTTGATGGTCAAATGTTAACTCTGACTTGTTGTGGGTTGTCTCATCACCGAGAAAACGTGTCAGGACTGATGCGTTTTCAAAATCATATTTTGGAATGGACAAAAACCCAAAAAAATGTGGTATTCGAAACCATTATTTGCAAATAGCAAAACGAGGTGCCAAGAATGTAATTAAATTGGAAAACAATAGGTATTATGATACTTGCAAGGCATAGTGTTGTTATAGATGGTTTGCAATGTTGGAAAACACACTGTCCCATTTTAGTTAGTTCGTTATGAAGAGTTTTATTTTGTTACTCCAAGAATGTAATGCAGTCCACTTTCAAATTTTGGAACAACTCTTTGATACCGTCCAAATGTCATTTCAATTTCTTTATCTAATTGGAACAAATAAAATGCTTACATTATTTGTAGTGTTGGAAAACACACTGTGTCTTCTCACTTGCAGAGGGTTTTAGAACAGTATATGCATTGCTTGTTTCTTAACACCTAGGGTTTCCCACATGCATTCTTACTAAACAAAAACAATGGCTTCAAGAGATTTTATAATAAAGATAGTCTCAATGTATTCAAAAGCCCTTACAAAATTTCTAAGAACTTTTAATTTGGGCGAAAATTGCATTTAAATTTCGCATTACTGAAAAAAAAAAAAAAGTCCACAAAATAATTGCATTTTGGAAAACACAATGTTGGGTTTCAGTTATTTCAGTGTTTTATTTTATCAAATGGCACATCTCTCATTTAAGGGGGACTTTATTAACCCTCGACACAGTGTGATTCATAGTACGTACTTCATTTTATTTTGCAACAATTCATGTTGGAAAACCCTAGGTGTCAAGAAACAAGCAGCCCAAATAGTGTTCTAGAATAGTGTTGTAAAACCCTCTGGAACACTATTGGATAGTACCTATCACCTCAATTTGGTCGGTTTTCTCCTCCAACTTGTCCACGTGCACTGAAACCTTCAGCTTTCCCTTTCAACGTGCAAACTAGAAATAAATAGTATTTTCACCTTTCTTTCTCGAAACAAAAAGGCCCAATACCTACAACCATCACCGAGAAAATGTGTCAGTGTTGGCGGGTTTTCAATATAATTTTTACACATGGACAAAAAGCCAAAAATGTGGCATTCGAAACCATTATTTGCAAATATCAAAAAGCCCAGACAAGGTCCCATTTTCTCCATTTTTGGACAGCGACGTTTTGGTGGATAGCAATGGGAAGAATTGCAAGTGTTTGAAAAGCTCCCTAAGGTATGTATATCTGCTCTATGTATGTGCCATTTTGCCATTTTTCCATGAACATTGAAGAAACGAACGACTATTCATTTCTAGAAAACAGAATTTTCACCTTTCTTTCTTGAAACAGAAAAGGCCCAATAGCAGGAAACAAATAGTATTTTCACCTTTCTTTCTCGAAACAGAAAAGGTCCATGTCATTCCCTTCCAATTTTCCTGCCCCAGACAAAATAAACTTGTTGACAAAGCTAAGCCGCCTACCTTTTTCGCCCGGCAACAGGTGGGAAAACCCACCTGACGACGCCGTTAACTCCTACCTAACCATCATCGGATGATTTCTCCCGTCTACCGCTTTAGTCAGTGATCGCCCGTCTAGTAGGCCCCACACTACGATGTCTCGCCATGTTATGCATGTTTCCATATATGTTGTTATGTATGTTTTTCATGTGTTTTTGTATGTACATAGGTGCTTTTTGTCTAGTAGTTAGCTGACTCCTATGCTCCAAGAATGTAATGAAGTTCAATTTCAAATTTTTGAACAACTCTTTGCTATAGTCCAAATGTCATTTCACTTTCTTTATCTAATTGGAACAAATAAATTTCTTGCATTGTTTGCTAAGTTGGAAAACACACCGTCTCCTCTCAATTGCAAAGGATTTTAAAACACTATATGGGTTGCTTGTTTCTTAACACCTTATATCGACATAGTGTGTTTTCCAGTACTGTAAATAATGTGAGCACTTATTTGGCCGAATCAGACGAGGAAAATGAAAATTCCATTTTGATGCCATGTTACATACATAGGTGCTTTTATTGTTTACAAGTTAGCTTTGTCCTAATTGGAACAAATAAACTGCTTGCATTATTTGCACAGTTGGAAAACACACTGTCTCCTCTCAGTTGTACAGAGGGTTTTACAACACTATATATGTAGACAGTTTGTTTTCCAACTCTGCAAATAATGTGACCATTTATTCAGGTCAAATCATATGAGGAAAGTGAAATGACATTTTGATGTCATGTTACATACATAGGTTCTTTTTTGCCTAAAGTCAAAAAGCTAGACAAAATGCACCTAACATTGCCATTTTCCACATTTTTGATTTCTCAAGTTTGGTGGGTGGAAGGGATGCTCCGGCAAGGAAAATGGAGTTGCAGGCTGCTAAATCACTAGAAACCCCTCAAACGCATTGCTTGTTGCGGTGCATAGGCAATTTTCCACATTTTGATTTTTCAGTTTTTTGACTGGGGAGGGACTTGCAGTCAAGGATGGAGACAGTGTGTTTTTCAACACTACAAATAATGTGAGCATTTATTTGGTTGAATCAGATGATTGCACAGTTGGAAAACACACTGTCTCATTTGAGTTGCAGAGGGTTTTACAACACTATATGGGTTTCTTGTTTCTTAACACCTTATATGGAGACAGTGTGTCTTCCAACATTGCAAATAATGTGAGCATTTATTTGGTTGAATCAGATTAAGAAAATGAAATGCCATTTTTATCTCATGTTACATACATAGGTGCTTTTTGTTTACGAGTTAGCTTTCTCCTGATTCCCGATTGGAACAAATGAATTGATCCAACAGAATGAACGTTCATTGCTTCACAATTCTAGCATAATGGCAAAATGGTAGATATGATTGCTAATATATATACTAGTGTTAGCGATAGGTTAAATTGGAAATTAAATTCCCAATGTACAATTTAATATGTTTGTTTATTGTCTATGCAAGCTGGAATTTTGCACTCAACAAAACATATAAATTGTATATTGGTGAAATTTAGAATAAAACAAATTATTTCTAGCACCAAATGTCTTTAATTTTCCAATTCAATCTATCACTAACACTTGTCTTTCTTCTAGGTGGTTGATATAGGCGAGGAAAGAAAATTTAACAAAACAAGGGCAGGTGGATTGAGAAGGATGCTTTAGGAGATGTGAACCTTCTGCAATAAATACAGGTGATTCTAGCTACCATAGCTTGAATCGCAAGTGTAGTGGATAGTTAAATTTCCAAATTTTATTATGCATTTAGAAGTGCCGATTTGTTTGAAATTGTGAAATGTTGGGGTTTTCAATCAACTGTCATTTTCATGTGATTCTTAAGTGTTTTGCACTAATTTGAAATCTTTCACAAAAAGAGTTTATATGTGGACATGTAAGTATGTGAAATTACTTAAAAACAACATTCAAAGTGAAGAATCCAGTTCAAGGGAAATGCATGCACATATTTTGAGTTTGGACCATATTCGTGGTTACCTAAAATTGTATTAGTATCTAGACAAGGTGTAACAACAATTTCTTCACCTGAATTGGGTTCTTCACTTGAACTGCATTCTTCACTTTGAAATGTGAGCAACAATAGAGGCTTTTGTGAGTATTTCTTATTTTACGAAATGGTCAAAATACGTCCTCTTAAGAGTCCATCCTATGATCCTGTCCTAATTTAAATCTCCTTTTCTGTCTCTCGAGTTGAATATTTCTCCATATCTAAAAGTTCTATTTAATGTTAGTTTTCCATCATCTGTCATTTTTTTGTGGTTCGTAAGTGTTTTCGTAATAGTTCTTTTTACAATTTCGCTATTTGTCTAGAATATTTAGTAAGTTATAAATGGTTCATTTTTAACATCTTATGGCAATTTTGTAGAATGCTATTTCTATATCCTATTTTTGATCTTTTTTAGTATGTTTTGATCTGACCATCACACTGCAAAAAGATGTGCAGATATAACAAGTCATTACTTGAAAGAGTTTTATGCACTGTATTAAATAGAACTCGTAAAGCTAGTGGGTAGCAATAACTTAATTGAAAATTTGGCCTACATTACTTGGCCCTAAATATTATAGAAAAATAGAAAAATTGTAAAAGAGCTAGATTAGAATAACAACATACATGGAAAGAAAAAGTGACGAAACCGACAGATGGGACCAAACGTTCGGGCAATGGTTAGGTAGGAGTTAACAGCACCATTAGGTGGGTTTTCCCGCCTATTGCCAGGTGAAAAAGTGGGCGGGCTAGCTTTGTCAAAAATTTTCTTTTATTTGGCGTGGGAAAAGTGGAAGGGAATGACATGGGCCTTTTCAGAGCCTTTTCTGTTTCGAGAAAGAAAGGTGAAAATACTATTTGTTTCCAATCTGCACGTTGAAAGGGAAAGCTAAAGGTCTAAGTGCACGTGGACAACTTGGAGGAGAATACCGACCAAATTAAGGTGATGGGTACTATCCAATAGTGTTGCAGAGGGTGTTACAACACTATTTGGGTTACTTGTTTCTTAACACCTAGGGTTTTCCAACATGAATTGTTGCAAAACATAATGAAGTGCGTACTATGAATCACACTATGTGTTGAGGGTTAATAGAGTCCCCCTTAAATGAGAGATGTGCTATTTGATAAAATACAATACCATCTATATGTTTGTATATTTGCATTACAAGACAAAGGTTGGGTATAAGTAAGGTACGCTTCAAAACACATTGTGTTTTCCAACATGCACTACATAATGTTCATCACTTTCAACGAGTTTACTCATTATTGCAAATAATGGCAAGAAATTGGTGTTCTTGCTTTTTGTAGTGCACACCTAGATATACTGGTTTAAAAACCAGAAAGGGCTTGGGTATGTTGTGATGTGGAGGTTGAAAAATGTAGTGTGTTATGAAGCATGCAATTTGTTATATACTTGAAACTTAAACACAACAATGGAAGGTGTGATTTGGAAGACTTTCATATTGTTTTGTAACATTCCATGTTGCAAAAGTGTGGGTGTTAAGAAGTAAGCAACCCAACATGAGACGACCATTTACATTTAAACAGGGAGATTGAAATAACTGAAACCCAACACTATGTTTCCCATTTAGAATTATTTTGTGCACTTTTTTTTTCAATGGTGCAAAATTTAAACACAACAATCAAATGTGTGATTTTGAAGACATTTGTATTGTCTTGTAACATTCCATGTTGCAAAATTGTGGGTGTTAAGAATCAAGCAACCCACCATGAGACAACCCTTTACATTTAAACAAGGACATTGAAATAACTGAAACCCAACATTGGGTTTTCCAAATTGCAATTATTTTGTGCACTTTTATTTTCAATTATGCAAAATTTAAATGCAATTTTTTCCCAAATTAAAAGTCCTTATAAATTTTGAAAGGGATTTTGAATACATTAAGACTGTCTATATTACAAAAGCTCTTGAAGGCATTGTTTTTGTTTAGTAAGTATGCATGTTGGAAAACCCTAGTTGTTAAGAAACAAGTAATGCATATACTATTCTAAAACCCTCTGTAAGTGAGAAGAGACGGTGTGTTTTCCAACACTGCAAATAATGCAAGCATTTTATTTGTTCCAATCAGATAAAGAAACCAAGAGCACAGGGTGGACTTGCAGGTGCAGATATATAAAAGCATCCAAATTCAACTGAGGGGTGATTAACGAATTGGGATGTTACTTGTGAAGGGTTTGTAAATGGTATTTGGTTTGCAGGTATAATAACACCCAGTGTTTTCCAACCTACAATTACACATTGTTGGCCTTGGCATTCTATGAAAATGTCAACCTCTGCATGCCCGATACAAGTGTTAGATAAAAGACATGTCAATATTTCATGACAACTGGGCATCTTTTGAGCTAGTTTGCAATATTTGTAAAACAAGCTCTTCTCTTCAGCACACATCACCACCTTTTCCACAATCTCATCCACTCAGCTCCATGTTGTTGGAAGGTGTCATCCATGTATGATGGAGAGAAGTGCATGCTTTGGAAATGAGAAAGGTATGCTTGAATGTTTCCCAGTTATCATGAAATGTTGTCGTGTTGGGGGGGGTCGGGGGACAACCTTGTGTGTTTTCCATCCTGAAACTTTTTTTGTGCATCTTGTGTTCGAAATGTATAATGGTATTGAAATGGAATGTTTGCTGCAAGTAAGGGTTGTTATAAAATATGAAGGTGAACTTTAATACATTGTGTTCTTATAGTCTGCATAACAGAAAGTGTTGTCTTTCGAGAAGAATTGAGAAGCAAGAGACAACCCTTTGGGTTTTCCATCCCACAACTTCTTTTTTTTGTGCAACTTTTGCTGCAAGCAAGGGCAGTTATAAAATATGAAGGTGAAATTCAATACATTCTCTTCTTATGGTGTGCATAACACTAATTGTTGTCTTTGAACGAGATTTGAAAAGTGTGGGACAACCCAATGTGTTTTCCATCCTGCAAGTGTTTTGTGCATCTTCTCTTCGAAATGTATTACGATATTGAAAGAGAATGTTTGCTGCAAGTAAGAGTTGTTATAAAATATGAATGTCAACTTCAATACACCATTTTGTTACAGTCTACATAACAAAAAGTGTTATCTTTGAAGAAGAATAGAGAAATGAGGGAAAACTGTGTTAACCAAATTGAGGTGGGGGGAGTAACCAATAGGGTTTTTTCTTGTAAAGGGTTTTAGAATAGTTTGTGGGTTGCATGGTTTATAACACCCTGTGTTTTCCAACCTAAAAATTTAGATAACAGTTTGAATTTCTTGAAAATCTTTTCTTATTTACACTGTATGAATGTAAAAAAGGAACCTCCAAAAATTACAACTACTAGTTATGGTATAAATTGCAATTCAGTATCTTCATGTGATTCACAAAAATAAATGGACAAAATAATTGCATGTTGTAAAACATAGCGGGTTACTTGTATAGCATTTTACAACAGTGTGCGTTGTGCATTTCAAATTCTTTTGATTGAAAAAATATATGCTTGATTACTGCAAAATGGTGCAATAAATTTTGGAACTTTAACTGTCCATAACACTTGCAACAATTTTACAGTTTATAGAAAACCAAGGATGCATGTTGTAAAAGGGAAATTGCTTCCTGCACTGAAGAATGTCATTGACGTGGACACCACACTTGAAAGGGTGTGTAGTAGCACATCTTCTTCGGGGCGGTCACATTCACAAAACGTGCAAGTAAGATCTGGTAATTACAAGATGCAATCAAATGTATAATTTTAATCTCTCATAAGTGGTTATGATGTTGACTGGAAAGTGGGAATGTTTTAATCAGGAGGTAGCAACCACGGTATAGAGGAAGTCCCCTCTGTTTAGGAAAACAGTGAACCCTAAGGTAGTGACGTGTATGGTAATACATTGTGAACTTCCAATTGCCCTTCCCTTCCTATGTGTCAATCAAAATGCTTTACAATTTCAGTTAGAAAATATCATGTCTGTTACAAATATGCTAATTCTGGCAGTATATCCTTCCTTTGATTCAGGAAACTAATCAGGGAGATCATCATGCTCTTGCCATACTCCACGACCAGAAGGAAAAGCATGCAAAGGGAGACCCTAAGGATGGAGAGGGATCCAATGAAGCACGAGGTGATGTGGTGGATGGGAAGGTAGATATAATAACTAAATTATTGCATCGTTTGGTTGTGTGTATATGTTGTGCATTCAATTTGTTTGAATATCAAATATATTAAGTGATTTTCTTTTCCAAATTTGTTGTGCAGGTTGCTGCTAAATACAAAAGAGAAGTGGTGAATGGTAGATATATATAATTGTATTGTAGAATAATGTACACAAAAGTATTATGATTGGAGAGTGTTCAACATGCATAGGTTTCAACATCACCACCTTCCTATTCTTGAGGCACCAAAGCATGGTCGAGCTGGGTTGGGGGGGGAACCAAAACAACCCGCTCCTCCCCCTGATAAATTGAAAGAGTACCTTCTAAAGAAGGTGGAAAATACAAAGTACCAAATGAATCTACAGAAACATTTGTAGTAGAAGCGTGTGTAGACAACCAAATTTGATCACTCCCATATGATCAAATTTACCTTTTTATTAATCAATTCTGTCAATATTAATTTATTTAATTAATAGTACACTTCCCACATAAGACTCTTAAAGTAGAGAATTTAATAATTAAACACAATTATCTAGAGAGAAAGATCCTGGGAAAAATAAATAATGTACACCTGAACTTTAAATGTGAATTTTAATGCTTCAATTTTTTCAATTGAAAATACTTCTTTTCACTTAATGTTAACTTACATCCATGACAGGGTCTCGTCGAAAGCGGTTTCTTCCCCCAATAGAGGGTGTTGATTCTCTTAAGGAAGTTTGCCCACGAAAGGCTTGATTTGTTGTTCCTCCCAAACTTGCGTCTAACATCAGAATCAAGCATTTACACGGTTTAAGTTTCAAGGAACCCACTGAAGAAAAACTTTTTAAATGGTGATCTTGAAATCTTTTATTTAATCTAATGTTTGTTTTGATTATTTGAATGAATTGGTTGCATGCATATGAGTTTCTCTCTCCTCCCCAATTCCTCCTTTAACACACATTTTGTGAACAACAAACTGCTGCCCTGTTTGAGTTTTTGTTGCATTGGAAGATGAAGCATTCCCCACGGAAGGACAAGATGATGTTGTTCATTCCCATTCTCCTATCTAACATTGAGAAGAAGAAGAAGCATGTACGGTTTAAAATTTCCTCACACCCTCACAGTACAAACTCTCTTCTATTTGATGTTTCTTTGATTATTTTGAATTCGTTGCATGCATGTGACGTTTGAATTCCTACTATTTGATTCAGAGAAGAGGATACTCTTCAAAGATGAAGTCATTGAACTAATGTTGTTCCTCCCAACCTATCACATTTTATACATTTTCCTTCCGCCCTTGCCGAGAACCTCGGTGATTTCCAAATATTCCAATGAATTGGTTGCTTGCTGAACATTTGAAATCCTACTATTCTCACTCCCCGAAAGGATACTGAAGCGTGGAAGAACTTGTTCCTCCCAACCTGTCCATTCCATTACAGTCTCCCATTCCCTTTGATGAGACCATTGTCATCTATTTCTTCTTAATGCTTCCATCCAAATCTAATACATGCAGATAAATGAGTTATTAAATAACTCATGGGAAGAAGAAGCTTCATAGACACTTCTCTAGACCTTTAACTCCCACGACTCATTTCATTCATGCCACATCAGTCATTCCAGTGTTTGTTTCATGTTGATAAGTAGAATGCTTCCTTCTTCCACCAAAGATAACTCAAGCTACCACATCAATAAAATGTTGTTGCATGATTATAGCATGTTATTCATGTTAATGATCAATTATTTTGGCAAGCAAAGTGAAGAATAATTCCTTCATTCACGTGGAGAACTGACGACTTCATAAAAATCAGGCATTGAAAAATAGTCAAAAACACAGTCTCAATAAAACAATGATATCTCCTTCGTTTCTCAACAAAATTCAAAAATTCAAAATGATCTGGAAACTAGATTTGAATATATAAAAACCCTTTTGAGAATTTGGCGTGATTTGTAGTAGGGAAGGAGCAGTAAGCGTGAGAAAATGACTAAGAAAAAAGTGGCATGATGGAGGACAACAACTTCAAGTTTCTTAAAGTTTTATAAACAACCCCTCAAAAATAGGATCTTGGATCCACATTCTTAGTGGATTGATATAGAATATGAATTCTGTAAATACAATGTAATAATTTGATCAAAAGGAGGGGATTAGAAAGGCTTGTTTTAGCCTGAGGAAATAGGATAAATCTAGTTTCATTTACCAACAATGTAATTCCATTTTTCTAGATTAAATTTGAATCCAAGAAAGCTTTTCATTTCTAGCAAGTGTGAAGTAGTTTAGTGTTTTCAATTCATACAATTGTTCCTTAGATTAGTTCTATTTCATGCAAATAGGATAATTAGTTCCCTTTCATGCAACTTTACTTTCATGCAAATATGATTTATTTTTGCAAGTAGAATTGACTGTCAATGAACTTTTCTACTTTCTCTCTTGCATACAGCCATGGACATCGCCTTGGATTGATAAATTAAATGATGAGGATTAAAATGACCCCATCACCCTCACAAGAAGAAACAAGAAGAAATAGTGATTTTGAAATCTTCTATTTAATATTTTTTTTTATTATTTCAATGAATTTGTTACATGCATCTAAATTTGATGTGATGTTTCAATTCATGCTATTATAGGGCATTGATGAACAACGAAGTCCTTCTCTCTAACATGATACTATTGATTTGGAAGAGGAAGCAGTGCTAATGGAAGAAGAAGATGATGTTGTTCCTCCCAACCCCCTGTCTACCAATGTTGAGAGGAAGAAGAAGGACCGTATATGGTCTAAATATTCCTCACTCCCTCACAAGAAGAAACGAGAAGAAATAGTGATTTCCAAATCTTCTATTTAATGTTTGTTTTGATTATTTCAATGAATTCGTTGCATGCATCTGAATTTGATGTGACATTTCAATTCTTGCTATTATAGGGCAATGATGAACAACGAAGTCCTCCCCTCCAACCGAGTTCAAGGGAAGACGAAGCGGATGCCATGGAAGAAAAAGATGATGTTGTTCCTCCCAACCCATCGTCTAACAATGTTGAGAAGAAGAAGAAGGAGCGTATATGGTCAAAAGTGTTAAGGTTCCTTGACATGGAGGAACTAGAAGAAATGGTGAATTGCAATTCTTTTATTTAATGCTTGTTTTGATTATTTCAATGAATTGGTTGCATATAGTTGAATTTGAAATGACATTTGAATTCCTGCTATTACAGGGCAAGGATGAACAACAAAGTGTTGGCCTTGACCTAATTGGCCATGTCGTTGCAATTGAAATGAGAGAGCTCATAGAGATGGACATGTGGATGGGGAGAGCACTAGCCTGCAAGTGGGGTAGGGAAATAAAGATGGACATGGGGACGGGCAGAGACTCACGCTTGTGACTGGTGTTCATGGTTGTGCCTCACGTACCGAGAGTATATCGAGGACTCCCTAGGGATAGATTAAGACCTCTTTAGTAATAGGATTGTGTTTGCTTGAGATGTCAGAAACTAGTGAAATGACAAAGCCTTATCATTGTCATTTTAAAACATAGGGAATTTTCCGAGTGAGGCGATTACGCCCCTGACATAGTGGGGCTTGATTTTCCATAGTGAGACGACGCCCCTGATTTTCTGCAGTGGGGCGGCCCCTGATTTTTCGCAGTGGGGCGATGACACCCCTGATTTTCTGATGAGGTGACGCCCCTGATTTATAGAGAGGGAATTTGCCCTCCTGAACACCCAAAATCAACCCATTTGGATCCGTTTAGCCTCTAAACCATCATTTAATCATTCCCAACTATTATATCATCATCCCAAGACCCCAGTCACTCTAAGCCTCCCAAAACCTCCATTTGATTAGTTTAAACCTCCATCTTATCATTCCAAACCTTTGTTTAACCATTCTAAATCCCCATTCATTCTCCACAATCATCCTCAATCCACCTGTTCATTTTAATTTCCCCATAATCCATCCAAAAGTCCATACCATCACCTGCAAACATCATAATTTTACCATTTACATCACCAAACACCACCAATAACCAAAGCGCCTTAAGTATTACAAAGTGGCTACCCAAATTGACCATAGCACTTGAATTTGATTATTATTCATTAACTTTGGCTTCCACTTGAGGTGAATTTGGTGTCATAAGTTATCATCCTCGGCCAAAATCAATCCATTTCTATCTTAAGGTGGATTCGGTGCCGTGATCATCCTCTTAATCAATCAAACTAGGTCACTAAGGGCATTAAACTCAGGGTCTCTCACATCTTTCATCATCCAATCATACCCATTCAATCATCCAAATCTATCAAAACCAATCATTTGATCAAATTATCCAATCAATCAAATCACATCCGTTCAACCAATGCAATCTTATTGATCTTAATAATTCAATCCAATTCAATCAAAATCCAATTTAGCCAATCAAAATCTGATCCAATCAAAATCTGATTCAATCCAATATATCCAAACAAATCTGATCTAAATCCAAACCCCATCAAAATTAGATCTCATCCAATCATAATCAAATCATTCGCCAAGGCATCTTTATAATCCACCCATAGCACATTTGCATGCCCATTCAAACTAGGTCACAAGTTAAGAGACAAATGGAACAACAAGGTCAAAATTCCCAAGCGAACATGTCTCAAGACCTTAATAACAATACAAATCCCACCAATGGTGCAAATATTGCTCAAGATCCTAACAATGTCCCCCAAGATCCTCATAATGGTACTTCATCGCACTCCAACACTGAAAATCAGAACAACTCACCACACGGTGAAGAGAGTATGGCTAATCAACCTGAACTCACGCTTGAGGAACATTTTAGTAATCCCGCCAATGTGCAAATGACTGACCATCTGTTCCAAAAACATGGGGAAGAAATTCTGGCCCACTTAATTGAGAAGGCTGTCAAACCCCCCTTGGGTGTTGACTTGTCCAAATATAGGAGTTCCCCATCTAACGTACTCCAAGGTTCACAAAATGCACTAGAAGGTTTGTACTTCCCCAATGTTCCTCCAGTTGAGGGTTGGCATCAACCTAAATTTGGAAATGTTGTTCTCTATCATGTTAACCATCCCCCACACGCTCCAACCTCAGTTATGGGAGGTCCTCAAGTGCTTGATCCCAATAATCCTTTTTCCTATGGTATGCCACAAAATATTTCACAACCTGCGCCATTAACGTTAACAACACCCCCTCTTTCGAATCAACCTACAGTCAACACTGGGGGCACCCCCTTTACCACATTGCCTCCACCTCCTGGGGCCACAGATTTACCATCATCTTCATATACATCTCAATAGCTTCACCAACCCAACATTTTGTCTCAATTACCTCCACAAGGCACATCCCAGCTAAACGTTCCGGGTGGTACCCAACAACCCCCTTTACAAAATGCTTCTACGCTACCTTAGCCATCTCATCAGCAACAACCCATACATAATGCTTTGGTCTCTTCACAACAACCACCCTACCAACCACAAGGCAATCCATCTTGACCTATTGCTCAGACCATATCCCCCTTTCTCGCATCCATTTTGCGTCCGTAGGATCAACCGCAACACAACATCCCATCTCGACTCATACAATAGTCGACATCACAACAACAACCCCCTCAACACTACTACTATCACAATCAGCAACAATTTCACCAACAACCGCTTTATGCGATCTCCCAACAATCACAACAGTACCTTCAACACCAACAAACCAATACGCAACATCCCATCCAAGCTCCTCAAGAGCTCACCCCACACTTTTATCAAACAAATATGTACTATACCCCATAACAATAGCCCCCGTATCAACAAAATCCCCCATCTTACCAGCAAGGCATGTCATCATCCAACTATCCAAATCCGTATTTCAACAATCCGACGCTCTCTCAGCAAGATCCTTTATCATCCTATCATCAATATCCCCTCTACCCGCCACTGGAAAACTCAGATTTGTTGGAAATCAAAGCCACTTTGAAGGATCTTCAAGCTAGGGCTGGCAAACAATCATTCAAATTTGAAGACATATGCCCATATCCATTTGATCAGTCCATCTCATTGATCCCATTTCCTAAACATTTTGAAATACCAAAGTTTGACAAATACAAGGGAAACAAAGACCCTAAGGCTCACTTGCAAGAATTTTACTCCCAGTGTCAAGAGGTCATGCACAATGACAACTATCTCTTGCGCCTATTCCCATGAAGCCTGACAAGCCATGCCCTGGATTGGTTCATGACCCTCGAAAAAGGGTCCATAAAAACTTTTGCAGACCTATCAGAAAAATTTGTATCCTACTTCTCTTTCAATTTGGAGGACACAGACACCTTAGATCTCCTCAAAGAGAAACAACGTGAGGGGGAAACCTTTACTAGCTACCTACAAAGGTGGCATGCATTAGCAAGCCAAATAAAGACCCCTCTGAAAGAAAAAGACATGGTCACTCTTTTCGTGGAAAACTCTCATCCCGACATGGCCCATAATTTTAGATTACATTGTGTCACCACTTTCACGGAGATAGTGGAAAAGGGACCCATCCTTGAACATGCCTTTGTTGCCAAGGGACACATCAAAATACATAGTCATGATAAAGAGCAGTCATTTGGCGATAAACCATGATTCTGGAACAAGAACAAGAATGCATTGAATGACAACATGACAAACACTAAACACGTCCAAGTGGCTAATACATCCCAAAAACAATGACCGTCTGTACCTAATGCCATCTTTGTACCACAGGGGACACCTCGCCCTCCTCAACAGTTGAACCAGAACAATAAGGGGAACACCAAACATTAGTATGCTCAATTAGGAGAACCTCTGAGTGTTGTCTTTAATAAGTTGTTACAAATCAACTATCCCATCACGTACCCTATCACCAAGCTATTTGACAAGTCCAAACCCAATCCCACATGGTTTAAGGAAAATGAGTATTATGAGTTCCATAAAATCAAAGGACACTCTTTGAACAAGTGTCAAGGTCTAAAAAAATACGTCCAAGATCTCATTGATCGAGGTGATATCAAGGTTGACCCTAGTCAAGCTTCGTCGTCCAATGCTTAATTACAAATATATCAAAATGCCTTTCCGAACCATAATCAAGGCCCAAGCACATCTAGCAGTAATCCCCAAGAAAACAACACAAATAATGTGAGCTACAAGAATGTACCCTTCAATTACGGGGGTGTTATTCATTACATTGAGCAAGTGGAACCCCGTGTATCCATGATACATGTTAAAGCCAAAGACCCTCAATGTGTTGTTACTACACGACGAGCCCGCATCACTGTCCCTGCAGCCTCTGCACCTACCCAATCAACTCCTATAAGCTCTCAGTACAACATCCTTGATCACTTAGGAAAGACCCCTGCTCATATATCCATTTTAGATTTGCTTAAGTCTTCCCTTGTACATCAAGAAATCCTCAATAGAGCCCTGCAGGAAACCCGTGTGCCCAATGACATCGACCCCACGCAATTCCAAGCTTTGGTGGGACACCTAGCTTTATCTCATCAACTACACTTAAGCCAAAACGATATGCCAAACATCGATGTCAATCATAATCGCCCCTTACATATCGAAGTCGTGGTTGCTCGCCATAAAATAAAAAGGGTCTTGGTAGATAATGGCTCTACCCTCAATTTGTGTACTCTGAAATTCATAAAATAGGTGGGGTATACTCAAGCATATTTAAGTAATCAGATCATCATAATCAAAGCCTATGATAATGCAGAAAGAAATTCAGAGGGAATTATCAGTCTTCCTATCCAAGTGGGACCTGTGCTTCAATACACTACCTATCATGTCCTTGATCTGGACTTGCCATATAATCTCCTCCTTGGCCACTTGTGGCTCCATGCTATGCAAGCCGTCCCCTCCACCTACCATCAGTGCCTAAAATTCCCCCATTACCCCATTTACATTATTGTCCCGGGGTTGAAATGGGGGTATCCCAGTCATCATCTGCTAATCCACCCTCCATTGCAATAACCACTCCATCTTCCACCACTGATCCTACAGTCACCAAAGTCTAGATCATTGACAAAGGGTGTGGTGAATATGAAATGCATACTGCTCTCAATGTAGCAACCATGCCACCATCACCACATGAGTATGGTTAACCTTCACATGCTACTCCAAAGGAAGACAAGACGATCACCTTTAGTGGTAAAAACATCCCTACGACCACTTTTAGATCCCCAAGTGTCAAGATAGATGCACTAGAAGAGGACATAAGCCAATGGGTCGACTGAGAAGAACCCCAGTCAGATCCTCCTCTAAAGGAATATTTTCAGGAAGCATATCCGTGGTCAGCTATGTTTGCAGAAAAGTATAACTACCAAGGTAGGGGCCTAGGTAAAGAAGAACAAGGGCGGTTGCAACCTATTGATACATCAAAGCTACCAATGAACATAGGAATCAGATACGATAAAAAATAGAAAAGCCCTGCAACATCGTCTAATACCTCTAATAGTGTCACCATGGACAAAGGCTCATTAGAAGATATACCTGAGGAGGAATCCATCATACGTGCATACGATGACGTCGATCACACCGACTTATCATCCATGTTAGAATGCCTATCTGTCTGCACCATTAGCCTATCCCTTTATCACCCTGAGCTTATTGATTGGGACCTACACAATAGCACACCTACTAATATGTCTGTGGATACATATGTCAACCTTATGGGATTGGGGGAGGATGAACACTCTAGTCACAAAAATAAGAATAAGAAAATTAAAAAGTGGTCATCTAGTGAAAACCTCCCTGAGGCGCTTCCTGACCTTGAAAAAGTAAAAATAAAGGATGCATCCAATGGCAAAAACCTCGAAGAGGCACTAGAAGATGGAGATGTTCATCTTCCCCTTGTAGGAACTCAGTTATCTGCCTGATCATCCATTCTAATTGAAGAGACTCAAGAAGTTAATCTAGGTACTGCTGAAAATCCTAAAATCACCTATGTGGCTAAGTCACTCTCAGAGCAAGAGTATCCAGTCATCGTGCAGCTACTCCAAGAGGGAATCATTAACTTTGCTTGGTCATATTTAGACATGCCAGGATTAGACCCCGCCTTAGTGGTTCATCATCTAGACGTTCACCCAGATGCCAAGCTTGTCAAACAAAAGCTCCGCAAGATGCACCCGCAGGTAGCATTGTTAGTCAAAAAAGAATTGGAAAAGTTACTAGAGGCAGGTTTTATTAGACCAATTGACTACTCTGAGTGGATCTCCAATATAGTACCAGTTTCCAAACCAAATGGAGATATTCAGATCTGCACAAACTTCAGGGACCTTAACAAGGCTTGTCCAAAAGATGACTTCCCTCTGCCTAACATTGACATGTTGGTCAACCTCATAGTAGGACATGAGATGCTCTCCCTTATGGATGGCTTCTTTGGTTATAATCAAATTCAAATCGCACCTAAGGACCAGCATAAGATCACCTTCACAACACCTTGGGGTACTTTCTATTACAATGTTATGCCCTTTGGTTTCAAAAATGCAGGGTCAACATATCAGAGGGTAGTGCCGGTCATCTTCCATGACCTTATCCATATCATCATGGAGGATTATGTTGATGACTTGTTAGGGAAATCTACAACATGAGCGGAACATCCTACTATCCTGAAGCAGATCTTTGAATGGTTAGAACATTACAAGTTGCGGCTAAATCCAAAAAAGTGCATCTTTGGGGTTACATCAGGAAAATTGTTGGGTTTTATAGTCTCCCAAAGGGATATTGAAGTTGATTCCGCCAAGGTAAAGGCTATTCTAGACATGCCACCTCCATGCAATCTGAAGCAATTAAGAAGCCTCCAGGGGAAGATGCAGTCCATCTGCCGGTTCATAGCTCAGCTAGCAAATAAGTGTCAGCCATTCACTCATCTTCTGAAGAAGGATTCCACCTTCCGATGGAACCAGTAGTGTCAGATGGGTTTCAATAAAATTAAGGAATATTTAGCTCATTCGCCAATCTTGATACCACCTATTCCAGGAAAACCCCTCCTGCTTTACATCTCTGCCACTTCAGTCGCACTGGGGGCATTGTTGGCACAACGTGATGAGTCGTTCAAAGAGAGGGAAATCTACTA
Source organism: Sequoia sempervirens (assembly GCA_007258455.2). Classification (NCBI taxonomy): domain Eukaryota; kingdom Viridiplantae; phylum Streptophyta; class Pinopsida; order Cupressales; family Cupressaceae; genus Sequoia; species Sequoia sempervirens. The sequence continues at coordinate 33,869,426 of VDFB02109042.1, forward strand.
CATCAATCGAACATTGGTTGGCTATGAGTTAAATTACTCCCCTATGGAAAAAGCTTTCCTTGTGCTAGTCTTCAGCACACAGAAACTTTTTCATTACATGCTCAGCCATCCAGTCAAATTAGTCGCTAAAATTGATTCCCTGAAGTATTTTTTTATCTAGAACTACTATGACTGGCCGCATGGCCAAATGGGTCATGCTCCTAAGCAAATTTGACATAGAGTATGTAGAGCGAAAAGCCATAAAAGGACAGGCCACAGCTGATCAATTGGTTGAGGCGCCATTAGTAGATGCCTACCCGCTAGACACTGAATTCCTAGACAAAGAATTCTACACAGTTACAGAAGCACCAAATTGGATGTTATATTTAGATCGCTCATACACTCATAGTGGATCTGGAGTAGGAATTTTATTAATTACCCCTCAAGGTGACTACATCCCAAAATCATTCAGGATAGCATTCCCATGTACCAACAACATCACAGAGTATGAAGCCCTCCTCACCGGCCTCCGAATTACAAAACAGTGGCATATAACTCACCTAAAGGTCTTTGGTGATTCACTATTAGTCATCAAACAAGTTAATGATGAATTCCTCACGAAAGATGATAAACTGTTACCCTATAAACACATGGTGGATGATTTCAAGAAATATTTCACTTTCATACAGTTTGACCAAATTCCTCGAGTACAGAATAAAGCAGCAGATGCAATGGCCACTATTGGTTCCCTGATTGACATGCCTAAAGACCGAACATAATGTGAGTTTCTTGTTGAACAACTTTTAATCCCTGCATATGATATTCCTGAGATGGATATGGTGTGCGATATTGTAGGTCCCGCCTCCCCATGGTACCAGGACATATACACCTATCTTCATGATAATATCATAACCCCAGAACTTACACGCAACCAACACAAATCCTTTGTTCATTGCTCTTCCCGATACATCATTGTCGGTGATACACTTTATCATCATTGGTATGATGGAATCCTCCTTAGATGTCTGAATGAGACCGAAGCCTACGTGGCACTAACGGAAGTACATGGTGGTGTTTGTGGAGCTCACTCAAATGGTATGGCTTTGGCCAAAAGGATCCTACGAGCTGGATATTATTGGCCTACATTGGAACACGATGCTTGTGAATTTTTGAAGAAGTGTCTTCCATGCCAATATGCAGATTTGATTCACGCCCTAGCACAAGATCTTCAGCCCCTCCTAGCACTGTGGTCCTTTTCTCAATGGGGTTTTGACTTGATTGGAAAGATTTACCCACCATCATCCGATGGCCATACATTCATAATTACTGCCACTGAATACTTCACTAAGTGGGTGGAAGCAATACCACTCTCACAAATCACCGGTATCCAAATCTCAAAATTTATCCTTTACCATATTCTCTGTAGATATGGTATCCCATCCACCATCCTCTCTGATAACGGAAAACCCTTCAAAAACTAAGCCATGAAACTCCTCTACAACACCTTTCATATCTAACATCGTTGGTCAATGCCTTATTACCCCCAGGGCAATGGTCAAGCAGAAGCAACCAACAAGACCCTTATTCACATCCTCAAAAAGGTTGTCAATAACACTGGAAGAGAATGGCACCTCCATATTCATCCTGCCCTTTAGGCATATCGCACATCCATCTGCACCCCGACAGGCACCACCCCCTATTCTTTAGTATATGGTGTTGAAGCCGTCTTGCCAATTGAAGTTGAGCTTCTATCACTGAGGGTTTCTGTAAAGAATCTTATCAGCAAAGAAGATGCTCGTGTTGCATGGCTTGCACAACTAGAATTACTGGATGAATGAAGAATAAAGCCTATGATCACCTGTAAGCATACCAAAACCACCTCAAACGTAATTACAATAAAAAGGTCTGTCCTCAACAATTCTAGGTTGGTGAGCTTGTTCTTAAGGAGAACCACCACACTCCATAGGATCGTGATAAAAAGGGAAAATTGGAGGCAAACTGGTTAGGGCCTTATATCATAGCCGAAAAATATGGATCTGGGGCCTACAGGTTGACTACCCTTGAAGGAAAACCCCTTGACGAACCCATCAACATAATACATCTCAAGAAGTTCTATGCCTAAGTCCGCTTGTTAACCCCACCTAATCAAAAAAAAAAAAGTAAAGAAAAATAAATCTGTCCTATGGTGAAAACCACCTCTTGGTGGCGCCTTGGATAAGTATGGATGGTGAAAAGCTGGTAACAGGCATCATCCGTAGAGGGCTTAATCATTATCTACCTGACATCCTAGTTATTTTATGCTTTCATCCACACTATCGTCCTCACCCACCTCAGCTTAGGCCGCTTGGTATATATTGATTGAGCATTGGACGACCCATTAGCCTATCCCCCATCCTGAGCTTTTCAGTATCCCACTTTGAGCTTATGTCATTCATTCCCTTTGTCATTCGGTCTGTGTCATCATATAGGATCATCCATCATTTCGGTCTTCATCTAGATCTCATCTTTTCGCATAACTAGTCGAACTACGTTGCCCCTGCGCTGTCACGTAAGCAAGGCTGATCATTTGATCCACCCCTGGGGTATTCTGATCATCACGTCTTGATCATCCATCATTCGCCTTCATCATCCTCTTTTCACTTTATCCATGGTATTTTCATGAACTACGAGGACTGTGTGCTTTCACGTAGGCAAGGTTAATCTCTGATCGGCCCTCGAGCCCCTAGGTTTGTAGAATGTGTCAGTATGTGTCACCATCTGGCCTGTTATTCTTAAATAAAATCCTAATATTATCAAAATATTTAGTTAATGAAAAGCATCTGGCGTCAAACTGGGTCATTCTAGTTTAGTATCCATCATCAGTCTCAACAGGATGCATCCTTCCTAGCAGACCTTATCGATCCTATCCATCACCCTAATCCTATGGCAAAGGACGTTTTGATTTTAATTGTGATCTTTTGATGTTTTGAAATTTATTTGTCATTTGAGCTCACTATCAACACTTGTCACGGTCACCTTGATACATCATATCATGGTGTGCTTTGACTAGTCAACATATGGGTTCATCTTGGTCTTTTCTTTGTTCCTGCCTTTTCGGTTGTCCCACGTAGTACCCACCAAGATCCATGAGGTCTTGTGTTACGCTGGGGCATCCTTGTGTGTTTGTGGTTATCCCAATGCCTGGCCCGACCAAACTCATCGTGACCTTGGGGTGTTGGGGTAGCCCCTTTTTGTTTGTTGTGTTTGTTTCATGCATTGGATGCCTACTGGCCCTAGTCTTATATATCAGGGTATCCGGTATCTTATGCTATAGCAAATATCATTGCTCCAAAGATGGCAACTCATATTAGGATTGAATTTCATCATCTGTTGCATTGCATTCACCCTATGATTTTGGTTGTGCAAATACTTTATCCCACTCTTTCCCATTCTTCTCAGGATCCTAATAATTTTTGATAGATGCCAAATGACACCCATTTTCACAATAACTACATACCCACCTTCCATTATCCTGTTAGTTCTTATTGGCACTTATGGCCATGTGTTATTTCCTCTAAAATTACAAGAACATTATTGCATATCATAGTCATTCTATTAACCACACATACATCCCCACCTACATCACCACATGTTAGATCCATGCATACATCACCACCTGCATCACAATGTGTTAGATCCATACATATACAACCACCTACATATATAAAATTTTCATACACAATCCATCATACATATATACATACATGACAATAAGTTAACTAGGCATCCATACATATAAATCATCATAGATACAACATGTGTGCACATCATATCACCATACGAATATCTGCATTAATAAAATCATCCATATTCCATAAATACATACACCCAATCATCCACATAAGCATTTAATATCATACACATATGCATAAATAACCCAAAATATTCATCCACATAAGCAGGAAATATCATATACATGTGCATACAATCACCCATCACAAAAAGAAACATACTACATAATGCCAATAAGAACTATCCCATGTCATAGTCAAAGCAATATAATGTGTGTCACATGTCCATCATACATCAAAATCTATCATATATCCATCACATAATAAACTACAAAGTCTAAAGATATAGAACCTCTCTGATCTTTGTCGATAAATCCTACATGCTCCACCCTGCATCTGTCAAAAACTCAGTAACCTGTCACCTCTCGAATGAACTCCCCACATCTGATCTCTGTGGGGAATCCGGTACTGATCTCCTGCCTAGTGTAACACCTAGTGAATCACTATAACCTCGAGTCCATGTCCCCAGTGAATGAGATGGTGTTGGCATTTGGGGTGCCTGTCGGGTATACTGAAAAATCCGCTGGGTCAGGTCTGGAACTGCATAGTCGTACGTGGCCATCCCAAATCTTGCCTCTCTCGCATTCTCCTCTCGCTCCGCAACCTGAACCTAAGCAAAATTTCACTTCTGACGATACCTATCTTGATCCCTCGTAATCACTCTTCTCTCCTGCTCCCAGGCCTCCTGAGATAGGTGTAACTGCGCCATCTCTACCTACATCCGATCTCTCATCTCCTCGGCAGCCACTACCCTGGCTACTGCTGCATCCCTCTCCCCTATAATCCATGCGTATCTCTCCCTATCACATCACTGACCTGCATAGACTGCCACTGTGCCACTGCTGCATCCTGCTCCCCCTGCAGCTTTTGCATCCACATCTCTGCAGCATCTCTCTCTCTGTGCAGCCTATGACCAAACCACTGCTCCATCCCTCTCCCCTTGCAGCTTCTGGACTCTTAACACCACTGAATTTCACTCTCCTTGCAATACTAATACCTTTGAGGCTGCCTCCTCTCTCCTCGGAAGAGAATGAATCTATGCCTCTACCAACTCTCTCTCATCCTGCAACACCTGAACTCGCGCCTGCGCTGTGTCCCTCTCTGCCTCCACTGCCTGTACCCGTGCCTGTGCTACATCTCTCTTCACCTGCATAATACAAACCTACTCCCTCGCTTGTCTCTCTCTCCTGCATCACCCCCATCTCTCCCACCATCTGCTCTAAGCAAAACACTCTGTCTTGTAGCTCATCTCGCTCCTACTGCAGATCATCCACCTGCTACCCACTACCTGCTGATACATGATCGGTCATCCCCACTGACCCCCCTCTGGCCTGCAATATAATGGTCTCCGCCTATAGTCTATCATGGTTCTAATTGACAGTAAATAACTCATCTCGTAGCCCCTGTATGATAGCCTACAGTCCCTCTCTCCCCCTCCCCATCACCCCTACCTGTGTGGATAAGAGGTCAACCATAACTCTATAATCCCTCTGACCTGCTACTGGTGCTCTCGATAGCTTGACTCTGAGTTTGATCACCTCTGCCTCTGCTACCCTCAACCTCTTATCTGTACTCTGAAGCCTCTCCAGTGTCTCTCAGCTGAACAATTGAATCTCTTGAGGAAATGACAGGAACCACCGCCAATGGATCTGCATCCCAAATATCAATATTCGGCACATCTCTATCTATCTTCATAGCATCATCACCCTCACTGCCCTCCTGCTCCTGCTGATCCTCCAAGTCCTCTATGGAAAGATGGACTCACACTCTCTGCGACTGACCATGCCTTCCCACTCTCATCAATCTCCTCGGCTCTCCTATCTCTGGTTGCTCCTCATCCTCACTCTCCCCTATCTCTACAATGGGAGGCTCCTACCCTGATGCCATATGCCCCCCTTTGTCATCCCCTACTCCCCATCCTCCTTGACCGACTCCTAGCCTCAACCTCCTCTCAGGCCCCATCCTACTGAGCACCCTCACCCATCCTCTCCTATTCTGTCATAGTTGGTATCCTCATCAGTCTCCTCTTGCCCACTATCCTCTCTGGCTGACTCCTGGCCTCAGTCTCCTCTCAGGCTCCCTCCTACTGTCCTCCCCCTCCCATCCCCTCCTACTCTGTCACGGTCTTTACCCTCATCAATCGCCTCTTTCCCGCTATCATCTTTGGATGACTCCTGGCCTCCATCTCCTCTTGACCTCCATCCTGTTGTCTCTCCCCTCCCTGATCAGCTCGTACCAACACTCTCCTCTGTCGTACCCTACCCTCTATACCAGTCTACTGGCCAGCTCTACCCTCCACTGCATGTATCATCTCCACCTCTGACTCCTCCTGTCCTCCCACATCTGACTCAGGATCTCTCCCACCCTCCTCTGCTGCCCCCTAATCCTCCTCCTCCTCCTTGCTGCCTGTCCCACTGCCTCCATCCTCTATCCTCCCACATCCGGCTTGGGAAATCTCCCACCCTCATGTCGTACTCTCTCTCTAGCCCCACGGTGCTCATCCTCTAATCCAAATCCTACCACTCCTCTAATTGGCACCAATGGTGTAATCCGCTTCCATTGGTGGTTGCGAAACCACCGGTCATATCGTACTGTCACCCCTGCATCCTCTGCTCTCACACATCTCCCAGGATAGGCTACCTGCATTATCGCCGCCCATGTTGCTCGAGCCTCCCTCGGGCTAATCACACGCCCCCATGGTCGCTCTCTGGTGAGCCGTCGAAACATCATCGGTGCACCAGGAATATCCTGTGTTAGCCCAAACTGTCTCACCACCATATCTGGTTGGTGCATCTCCACTATCCATGTAAGAATCCTAATCAGGACACATTGAGTCATAAAGTACCCACTCTATCTCTCAGTCTGCTCTCTCCATCCCCTGAAGCGTCGATGCATATAAGGTCGCCACACTATGTCTCCCTCCTCCAAATCATCCATCGTCCTCCTCCATCCCTCCATATCTCCCAACCCCTCACCTCTCCATACCCAAATGCCACCGACTCTCTATCATCTACATCTCCCTCCCTAACAACAATCAGTCTCGTCACCATAATATGCTCCCATGCCCACACCTATAGCAGGGTCATGTGTGTCAAACTCATTGTCTCCCGATAGCAAATCAGATGCATATCCTTATACAACTGGGTTAGGACACAAGTACCCCACGCAATTTGTCCCTCACGCCACTCAACAATGTGTCGAATCACCTCCATAAATCTCATACTACAATACCGCCTGCTACGATCTGGTAGCAATATCCCATTAATCAACCCAACTAGAAATAAAGGCAAAGGTGGTACTCCCACTGTCAAGCATCTATCTAGATCCAATTGCGGACCCTGAAGAGGCAGGGCAACATGTCAAAATAACACTTTCATAGTCTGCTCTAACTCGGCCCCGCTCGACACCACATCACTTAGCAATATCCCTATTATCGGCAGCTTCAAGATGTGCCATACATCCTCCAGTGTCACCGTCATCTCCCCCGTCGGCAAACAAAATGTCGATGTCTCTAAACTCCATCTCTCTATCAGGGCCATCAGCATCGCTCGATGCGCCTTCATCACTGGCACCTCTAAAAAGTGCAATAACCCCACATGATCTAAGGCCACATGATCCACGCCTGTCATCGTTGCTATGGTTGCTGTCAGTACCTTTGACCGTCACTCATGTGTCTATATTCGCCCCAAACCTTGCATCAACACCAACCGTTTATCAGTACACAATCTTCCCAGCCCCAGGACATCTTTAGTTTTTTTTTCTCTCTTCATCCTCATCTTTCCCCCAACTTGGGGCAGTCTCTTCTTTCTGACTTCCATAGTTAGATCCCTCTCCCCCCTTTTTCTGAGGTGACTTTGCCCCAACTCGGGGTGGTTCTGCCCCTGCTCCCGCAGTGGCTCCACCCTCGCTCGGGGTGTGTCCGCCCCTCCCGGTATTCACCCCTTCAGTGTCTTCCCTACTTTCGGGGTGACCCACCCCAGCTTGAGGCGGCTCCACCCCTAGCTCGGGGCATGTCTGCCCCGTTGTCGGGCGGCTCTGCCCCTGCTGGGGTGTTTCGCCCCGAGTTGCCCCTGCCGGGGCGTGTCTGCCCCGGGCTACCACTGCAGGGGCGTCCGCGCCCCAACTCGCGGTGGCTCTACCCTAGCTCGGGGCGTGTCCGCCCTAAGCTGCTGGGGCGACACCGCCTCAGCTCGAGGCGTGTCTACCCCGAGCTGTCGGGGCGAGCCCGCCCCAGCTCGAGGCGTCTCCACCCCGAGCTATCGGGGAGAGCCTGTCCCAGCTCAGGGTAGCTTTTCCCTAGCTTGGGGCGTGTCCGCCCCGCTGCCAGGGCCAACCCGCCCTAGCTCGGGGTGGCTCTGCCCTTGCCGGGGCGTGTCCACCCCAGCTTAGGGTGGCTCCGCCCTCCTTCCGGGGCATCTCCGCCCCAGTTGGGGGCACATCTGACCCTTTGTGCGGCGATGCGCCTTCTTTCCCTCCCCCCTAAATCTGCCATTTTCCCTCATTTTTTTCCAATTTCCCCAACTACCCATTTTCCTATTTCCCCCCGCCCACCAAACCCACATTTTACATTTTTTTTACCTATCTTAAAAACATGTTAAATATTTAAAGTACATAGTACGGGTTTTCGTACTTACCTTGTGGGGCACCGCGAAGTGGGTCCAGCGTCTCCGCGGGTCATCTACTCGGTGAATGATCTCTGTATCATAATCCTGTGACATTGTTGCTCTGTCTCCCCTCCCTCTTCTTTATCCTTTCCTTAATTACTATAGTAACAATGAGGCAAGGTAATTCTTCAAATTACCTTTTAACCCCTCTTTTCCCCCCTTTTTCAAATAAAAGGTATTTTTTACCTTTTATTTACCTTTTTCTTTTCTTCCAACTAATCCCCTTCTTTCCCAGAGCCGCCATTTGTAAACCGTACGTCCAATCAACTCCATTCAAAAGTCAAAGTTGTTTAGTTTTTCACCCTCTATCCAACAGTCTCCTCCATTTCTTTCTATCAAGAAGTCGTCTAGGCCCCTCTTGTTTCTTCCTCAACCGCCCTCTCAAGGGGGCATACCTTATCATTTTCTTCCATCCATTTGAGGTAGGCACTGGGGCATCCCTCTCCTTTTTTTCCCTCCTCTTTCAGGCTGGGGCATCAATCCCTATTACTTTCTTCATCCCCGACATTTTATTTTTCTTCGAAACATTGTTATTTTACCAATATTTCGAAGAGGGGCAAAATGTAGACACCCAAATTTGATCACTTCCATATGATCAAATTTACCTCTTTATTCATCAATTCTATCAATATTAATTTATTTAATTAATATTACACTTCCCACATAAGACTCTTAAAGTATTTAATTTAATAATTAAACACTTTATCTAGTGTCTTTATCCTCTCTAAATTAAATAAATACACCAATTTATTTAATTTAGTCATTCTAATCTTTTGAATTAAAATCAATTTAAAATTCTTCTTTTCTCCCTCCTTGTCACATCCTCTATAATCCATCTCTAATTTGAATTAATTTAATTAATTCATATTTAGGGTGTGCATTCTCTTAATCAAAGATTAATGTCACATCCTCCTACATTTTCCACTTGTCTCTAATCTTCCATTAATTTTCATAATCAAGTATTTGCACAACTTTAATCAAAGTCATTAACCACTTTTGGAATCTTTTTTTAGTCAATCTTTCTATTTTTTCTTTTTGGGCATTGACCCTCTTTCCCATGAGAATTTTTAATTCTCATTTATTCATCCTATGTCTCTCTCCTCCCCATGTGAATTTTTAATTCACATTTTGTCTTTCCAAGGATTCTAGAATGTTTGACATGTCACCTCATGCACATGTGACCAATTCCTACCTTTTTGGAGACCCTCTCTTATCCATTAGATTCTCCTATGAATGTGAATTTTTAATACACATTTATTTCTCCAACCTCTTTCTCTTTTCCCATGGAGATTTTTGAGAAATTCCAAAATTTTTCAAGTGTCATTTTCACTCCCACTTGGGGATAAGAAGTTCCTTTTAAAGAAATCTTCTCACTCCCCAAGGTACTTGGAAGGTACTTATCCTTCCTCCACATCATGTACCTCTCTTCCACATCACCTACACATCATCCTACATTTATCCACTTCACAATCCACATGTCAAGATGTGAGGGCTTGTGAGTCCTCAACTCACCTTAGCCCTTCATCTTGGCCTTGTTGGATAAATCCCAACCATTGAATTCTCTAGAGAATTCAAGTTTCTCTATAAATACCCCATCCTCTAAGGCATTTAGGGGACTTAGCCATTTTGCAACTAAATGCTGCCATTTTGTGCACTCATCTAGCCATCAACTTTCATCCATTTGCATCTACATACAAGCATATAGTCAAGACTTGCATTTAGCCATATCAAGAGCCATCAAGGAGCATACAAATCAATCCAAATCAAGGGCCAACTAAGGAGTTTCAGCTGTAAGAAGGAAGGTATATCTATTTTTCTTCATTTAACACTTTCCTCTTTGCATTTACAAATTCCTTAGGTTAATCTTGAGGTGTTTCATTATGTTTTCCATTGCATTTTAATTGCTTAGAATAGGTTAAACATATTGATATCACAGCGTGTTATTAGACGTGTCTATCAAAAGTATGGGAAACAAAGCTTCCTTCAACTTCGCCAACAAGGAAAGGACAAGGTAAAGAAGCTAATGGCATTATACAACAGTCACAAGAGGAAGGAGCAGAGAAGGAAAAGAATATTACAATTGCAAGAGAGAAAGAGATGAGAAGGAATGGTAATGTCGAACTGAACTGTTAAATGTGAATTTTCCTTGCTTCATATTTTTTGTTCTGATGCATACAAGGTTCACTTAATGTTAACTTACATGACATGATAGGGTGATCATCGAGAAGCGGTTTCTTCCCCCAATAGAGTAGTGTTGATTCGCTAGAGGAAGTTGTGCCCACGAAAGGTGAAGATGATGTTGTTCCTCCCAAACTTGCATCTAACATTCAGAAGAAGCATCGTACATGGTTGAAAGTTTCAAGGCGCCCTCTGAAGAAGAAACGACAACAAATGGTGATCTTGAAATCTTCTATTTAATCTAATGTTTGTTTTGATTATTTGAATGAGTTGGTTGCATGCATATGAGTTTGATGCGATGTTTCAATTCCTCCTATTACACAACAATGATGAACAATGAACTAATTCCCTCAAGAAAGTTTTTGTTGCATTGGAAGATGAAGCATTACCCATGGAAGCACAAGATGATGTTGTTCCTCCCAACTCCTTGTCTAACATTGAGAAGAAGAAGAAGCATGTACGGTTTAAAATTTCCTCACACACTCACAAGAAGAAACAAGTACAAATGGTGATTTCAATATCTTCTATTTGATGTTTGCTTTGATTATTTCAATGAATTCATTGCATGCATCTGAACTTGATGTGATGTTTGAATTCCTACTATTACAGGGGAACAATGAACATCAGATTCCTACCCTCGAAGAGGATACTATTCAGTTGGAAGATGAAGTGGAGGCCATGGATTAACTAGGTGATTTTGTTCCTCCCAACCTGTCGTATAACATTCAAAAGGAGTGTATACAGTTTAAATTTTCCTTCTACCCTTGCAAGAAGAAGCGAGAACCATCGGTGATTTCCAAATATTCTATTTAATGTTTGTTTTGATTATTTCAATGAATTGGTTGCTTGCATATGAATGTGATGTGACATTTGAAATCCTACTATTACGGGGCAAGGATGAACAATGGAGTCCTGCCCTCGAAGAGGATACTCCTGATTGGGAAGATGAAGCACACACCATGGAAGAACAAGATGATGTTGTTCCTCCCAACCCACCGTATACCATTCAGAAGAATAAGAAGAAGAAAAAGAAGGACCATATACAATCTAAATATTCCTCATGCCCTTTGATGAGACCATAAATTGTCTCATATTTTATCAAATAAAATCATCTATTTCTTCTTAATGCATTAATGTTAAAGTGGATTTGAGTGATGATTGAAAGTTCTTTAGCTTGTTTAAAGTAGAATATAAAGTAAATGTTTGATTTATTTTTAGTAACTAAATGTGATCCAAATTGACTCTAATATGTCTCCATGAAGTGTTTAAGATGATATAATGCAGATAAATGAGTTATTAAATAACTCATGGGAAGAAGAAGCTTCATAGACACTTGCAGCAGAGAGCTCTAGACACTTGAAGCAGTTAACTCCTGAAAGATTTAGAAGGTTGAAGAAGTAATGAGAAGATAGAGAAGACTCCCAACACATTTCTAAATTCATGCAAAATAATGGAGCATCAATCATTCCTAAATTAATGGGATGAGTGTTTGTTTCATGTTGAGTTTTAAGATCTCTCACAATTATTAGATTTCATGCTTCCTTCTTCCACCAAAGATAACTCAAGCTACCACATCAATAAAATGTTGTATGATTATAGCATGTTATTCATGTTAATGATCAATTATTTTGACAAGAAAAGTGAAGAATAATTCCTTCATTCATGTGGAGAACTGAAGACTTCATAAAAATCAGGCATTCAAAAATAGTCAAAAATACAGTCCCAATAAAATAATGATATCTCCTTCGTTTCTCAACAAAATTCAAAAAATTCAAAATGATCTAGAAACTAGATTTGAATATCTAAAAACCATTTTGATAATTTGGCGTGATTTGTAGTAGGAAAGGAGCAGTAAGCGTGAGAAAATGACTAAGAAAAAAGTGGCATGATGGAGGACAACAACTTCAAGTTTCTTAAAGTTTTATAAACAACCCCTCAAAAATAGGATCTTGGATCCACATTCTTAGTGGATTGATATAGAATATGAATTCTATAAATACAATATAATAATTTGACCAAAAGGAGGGGATTAGAAAGGCTTTTTTTAGCCTGAGGAAATAGGATAGATCTAGTTTCATTTACCAACAATGTAATTCCAAATTTCTAGATTAAATTTGAATCCAAGAAAGCTTTTCATTTCTAGCAAGTGGGAAGTAGTTTAGTGTTTTCAATTCATGCAATTGCTTCTTAGATTAGTTCTATTTCATGCAAATTTTCTTTCATATAAATAGGATTTAAGATTAGTTCCCTTTCATGCAACTTTACTTTCATGCAAATATGATTTATTTTTGCAAGTAGAATTGACTGTCAAGCAACTTTTCTACTTTCTCTCTTACATACAGCCATGAACATCGCCTTGGATTGATAAATTAAATGATGAGGATTAAAATGACCCCATCACCCTCACAAGAAGAAACGAGAAGAAATAGTGATTTTGAAATCTTCTATTTAATTTTTTTTTTAATTATTTCAATGAATTCGTTGCATGCATCTAAATTTGATGTGATGTTTCAATTCATGCTATTATAGGGCATTGATGAACAATGAATTCCTTCTCTCTAACATGATACTATTGATTTGGAAGAGGAAGTAGATGGCATGGAAGAAGAAGATGATGTTGTTCCTCCCAACCCCCTGTCTACCAATGTTGAGAGGAAGAAGGACCGTATACGGTCTAAATATTCCTCATGCCCTCACAAGAAGAAACAAGAAGAAACAATGATTTCCAAATCTTCTATTTAATGTTTTTTTTATTATTTCAATGAATTCATTGCATGCATTTGAATTTGATGTGACGTTTCAATTCTTGCTATTATAGGGCAACGGTGAACAATGAAGTCCTCCCCTCCAACCGAGTTCAAGGGAAGGTGAAGTAGATGCCATGGAAGAACAAGATGATGTTGTTCCTCCCAACCCATCGTCTAACAATGTTGAGAAGAAGAAGAAGGAGCGTATATGGTCAAAAGTGTTAAGGTTCCTTGACATGGAGGAACTAGAAGAAACGGTGAATAGCAATTCTTTTATTTAATGCTTGTTTTGATTATTTCAATGAATTGGTTGCATGTAGTTGAATTTGAAATGACATTTGAATTCCCGCTATTACAGGGAAAGGATGAACAAAAAAGTGTTAGCCTTGACCTAATTGGCCATGTCGTTGCAATTGAAATGAGAGAGGCTAATAGAGATGGACATGTGGATGGGGAGAGCACTGGCCTGCAAGTGGGGTAGGGAAATAAAGATGGACATGGGGACAGGGAGAGCATTGACCTCCAAGTGGGACAGGGTAATAGAGATGGACATCAGGACGGGGAGAAAACTAGCTTGCATGTGGAACTGGGTAACAAAGATGGACATGGGGACAGGGAGAGCACTGGCTTGCAAGTGGGAGAGGGTGATAAAGATGGACATGGGGATGAGGAGAGCACTGGCCTGCAAGGGGGAGATGGCAACAAAGACGAACATGGGGATGGGGAGAGCACTGCCTTGCAATTGGGAGAGGGTAATAAAGATGGACATAGGGATGGGGAGAGAATTTCCTTGCAAGTGGGAGAGGGTAATAAATATGGACATGGGGACAGGGAGAGCACTGGCTTGCAAGTGGGAGAGGGTAATAACGATGGATATGGGGACGAGGAGAGTGTTGTCCTACAAGGGGGAGATGGCAATAAAGATGGAAATGGGGATGGGAAGAGCTGTGGTGTGCCATCTATATCAGTATAAGACCCAAAACACTTCCATGCTTCTGTTCATATTTCTTTATGAATCTTTTAATGTGCCTTCAATTATGCTTCACGTCAATGACGTTTCCATTGTAGCAAAATCTAGTGGATGAACATATGATAGAGTTCAAGGGCATAAATTTTAAGGTTGGTGATCACATCGACCTTTGGAGGATACATAAATGGATTGCAAAGGCATTGTACATGTTATTGAAAAAAATGCTCACACCTACTGCTTTAAGCACCCAAAAAATTGTGTGAGAGTCAACATTGTTGAGGCCATTGCTGGTGAAAGCTACGTACCTTTTCCACATCCTGGTGTAGAGACCGTTAATGAGTACGTGGCCAGCTTCATCATATGGAAGCTCACTAAGATGAAGCATTTTGTTTTAGAGGTACACATAAATGATATGTTGTTGTATATATATCATACTACGTATATTGTTTCCAAGCATTTGTTAATTCTCATTAATTGTTTACTATAGGGTGAAGGTGTTAAACCTACCAAGGACAAAGCACAACCTATGAAGAAATCTGTTGTTTCACGTTCATCATCTGTGAGGGTTCATGGAATTAGAATCACCCCTCCCGAAATACACAAGGACCCTAAGAAACGTGCCATATATTATGCAGGCATGAACTCAATTGCAAAGAATAGGCAACATAGGAATTGATGAGACAGGCTTTGAATATTGATTCTGCACTGTGGGTTTCACTATTTGAATATTGAACTGTGATAGGGAAAATTTAGGTGTTAGAATATGAACAAAAAATAAAAGAGTGCAAAATAACAATAAAAGACACCCTACACTTCAAGACTAGCCTAGTTGGATTCAATACAAAATAAAATGGAACCTTTTACCTTGTCTCGAATTGATCCTTTTGGTTGGCCCTTCAATCTTTGGTTTTGTATGCTCCTTGGATGGCACAAGATGTAAATGTATGAGATGATATGAAGATGGATGAAAGTGGATGCAAGTGTGAAAAATGGCTAAGTATGGCTCATAGAATTTTTTTGCAAGAGTTTAACTACAATGAATGATCTCTCTCAAAATGAGAAAAGAGGGGGTATTTATAGAGATTTTGGAACTCTCTAGGGAAATGGACGGTCAAGATTGAGCCACCAAGATCACGGTGTAGGGCTAAGGTGAGTTGAGAACTCACAGGCCCTCACATTTTGACATGTGGCATGTGATATGGCTTAAAAAGGGTGATGTGTGCATGAAGTGGAAGGACAATGCATGACATGGAGGTGGTACATAGTACCTTGGGATTGGACAAGATCTCCTCATAAAGGAGGTACTTGTCCCCATGTGGGTGGAAGGACATGTGGGGAATTAAAAATTCCTCAAATATTCTCATGGGGATGAGAGAAGGAATTTAAAATTCCTTTAAATGCATTGAGAGATTAAATGTGAATTAAAAATTCACATGGGGAATGGAGTGCCTTGTTTAAAAAGAGAAATATTTTAATGAAATTGACTAAGGACACATTCTATAAATGATATGGGGATTAGGGATGACCTAATTAAGTGATTAAGGTTGTGCAAGTACTTGATTATACTAGTTAATGACACATTAGAGGCAAGTGAAAAATTATGGAGGATGCGACCCTAATGATGATTAGGGGTGTGCACATCTTAATCATAAATTAATTATGACTAAGAAAGAGGGTTAGATTGTTAAGAGGGATTAGAGACCAACTTGCAAAAGTTGGAGGATGTGACAATGAGAGAAAATAAGGAATTAAAAAATAAATTTTAAATTTTAAAAGATAATATGACTAAATTAAATAAAGTGATGCATTTATTTAATTTAGAGAGGAAAGAGGGGAAAAATATTTATTAAATTAAATACTTTGGGAAACCTTATGCAAGATACAAAATATTAATTAAATAAATAATTTAATTAATACCGGCAAAGAGGATGATTTTGACCATATGGAAGTGGTCAAATTTGGGTGTCTACATTTTTCCCCTCTTCGAAACACTATTAGGATAATAGGGTTTTGAAGAAAAATAAAACACAAACGACTCTATGGAAGAAGTGATTGGAAAAGAGATGCCACAGCATGGGAGAAATTGCATGAACTACTCAAATAGAGGAAAAATAGAGGGGATGCCCCAGTCTCGCAAGGGAGGATTATGACAGAAGGTTGGGGAAGAATGGTAGGGTATGCCCCCTTGAGAAGGTGGATAGGGAAGGGAAAGGGAGTCCCGAACAACTTCTCAAAAATATGAAGTGGTGTATGTCAATGGAAAGAGCACAAAAAATCAAGAAGATTGGCATGTGAATGGAGGAAAACAGGTTTATAGTGTGGAAATGGTGGCCCTGGGAAGATAAGGGGGGATGAAATTAGTTGAGGCTAAAAAATGTTAAATAAAAGGAAAAAATTCCTTTTATTTTAAAAAGTGAAAAAGGGAGGGAAAAAGCTATAAAAGGCAAGTGAGGGGGTTACCTCTCCTCATTTGCACAGTTGTCAAGTGAGGAGAAGAGGAAGAAGAGGAGAGAGCCAAAGGGAGGAGACACGATGCTGGAGTACGATTCATACATCATTCATCGAGGGGACGAGAGATGACCATTCTTTAGCAAGTGTGTCGTGCCATGCTAGGTGAGTCCGAAACCCCACTTTGTGATTTTAGTCAATTTTTTCCAATTTTTTGCAAAAACAAAAATATGGGTTTTATGGGGTGGTTTGGGACAAAAAATGGGTTAGCGAGATTTTTTTTTTTAAAAATTTGGTGGGGGGTAGATAATTTGGGCGGGGGGGAGGCACTAGACGGGCTTGGGCAAGTCCGCCTAGCTAGCACGGGTGGGTCTGCCTAGCCAACGCGGGTGGGTCCGCCGGGGCTCAATGGAGTCTTGCCCAAACAGCATAGGCGAGTCTGCCCAGGCTCAGTGGAGTCCCGCCTAGCTAGCTCGGGTGGGTCCGCCCAGCTAGCATGGGCAGGTCAGCGAGCTCGGATGGGTCCGCCCTAACCAGCCTGGGCGGCTTCGCCTGGGCTCGGGAGGGTCCCCCTGCGAGCTCGAGCAGGCTCACCCGCAAGCTCGAGCAGGTCCACCCGGGTGCGAGGCGGGTTCGCCCAAGGGCTAGGGTGAAGCCGAGATGGCCAAAATAAGTTACAAGCAGGGGTAAGGGATGGTTAAGGGCCCAAGGGTGGGATGGTTAAGGGAAATATTGGGGTAGGAAAAGGGGGCAAGATGATGTTAGAAAAGACTGACAAGGTGTCGTGATGGATGTAGAAGGTGGAGAGTTTGCGGACGTGAGAGAGACAGTCTGAGGTGTTGACGAGATGCATGGCACAGATGATGGGCACGGAGCACCAAAGACTAGCAGAGGCAGGATTACTTCATATGCTGACATATTCGACGATTAAGGCCCACAGGGCTATGATGACAGCCTTGATAGAGCACTGAGACTCGGTGACATCAACATTCCATCTACTGACTGGGGAGATGGCAGTGACTTTGGAGGATGTTTGGTGGATTCTGAGGCTCCCTATAGCAGGGCTTGCGATTAGCGAGTGCTGGATGGCGGAAGAGGTGCTGAATGAGTCCATGCGTGTGGTTTTTGGTAGTGATGATCTACTAGTTGAGTGGGGGCAGCTGGATGTGGCTAGGTGTCTATCGTGCAAGGTACTGACATTGTCTTTGTACTTAGCGGGACTAATTAGTGGGATCCTGGTACCAAACCAGAGCGATCATTTTTTGCATCTTAGGTTTTTTGAGGTAATTCGGCATATCATCAAGGGTAGAGAGGGGCAGTTTGTGTGGGGGACATGCATGTTGGCACAGCTGTATCGGGATATGCATCGGGTATGCTACCGGAAGGCGCTAAGTGTGGCCCATGTCACACTACTACAGGTTTGGGCGTGGGAGCACATCAGGGTGACCAGACCGATTGTGCATAGATTAGGAGAGTACGATGATAGAGAGGTCGTGGCCTGGGGTTGGGGGGTAGAGGCGGGAGTAATACTGCAGTATCAGGATGTGAGAGATGTAGATATATGGAGGAGATGGTTATATGATGTGCAGGCGGAGATGATAGTGTGGCATCCTTATATGCTGCGACACCTCAAGGGCTGGAGGGGTGATGAGGAGGCACACAACAGTTACTTTTTCACCCACTATTATATTATTGGGAGAGTTATGCTTGTAGTGGAGCTACACAGACCCGATGGGTGACATGGTAGCTTGGAGTGAAGCAGGATATTCCTGCGGTGCAGGTGAGATTCCAATGACTATCACAGGAGCAGCCATGGGGGCCCATGCTGGACCCAGGGGCATTGTGGGAGGAGCTGGAGACACTACAGTTTATGCCATACCCAGACAGGTGGGAGGGTCAAAGGGATGCATGGGTGATAGATCGATATCGGTATTGGTTCAGATGACATCCACCGCTATAGATTACCCCAGTAGTGTCGATTGAGGGAGCACTACGGTTCAGGTCAAAGGATGAAAGATGAGTGAGGGCGATCGGATCGGCACCTTGAGGGCGACAAAGAGGAGGTTAGGCGAGAGGACAATAGGGGGAGGGATAGGAGGCAGTTGGAGGAGCGGAGGAGCCAGTGAGGGTAGCCACGAGGAGGAGACATGAGGCGGTTGGGGCAAACGAGGAGCTAGTGAGGGTAGCCATGAGGAGGAGACGACATCATAGAGCCTAGGGAGGAGATGAAGCAGGGGAGGGAGAGGATGAGGCCAGGGCGGTAGCACAGCAGGACAAGGGGCCAGAGATCCAGAGAGAGGAGCCAGGAGGCACGTGCATCCCCAGGAAGTCGGCAGCAAGAGAGAGGGGGGGCCGAGACCAGCAGAGCGCAGGAGAGACAAGAGGTAGACATGGCCACAGGAGGGCAATAGCGACAGAGACAGAAGGAGGGCGAGGCCAGCAGAGTGCAGGAGAGGATGACAGGGAGAGAGGGAGCCCTTCGGTGATAGATGTGGATGCGATGGAGGTGTCAGCAGAGAGCGAAGGATATGAGCCACAAGAGATGGACATTGACACTGATGTGTATGACCTCCAACTACTATCAACAGCATCCCCCAGAGGAGAGGATCCCATAGTGGTGTTGAGAGATACTCTAGAGAGACTGCGCCTCAGCGAGCAGTGATCTCAGTAGATAGAGGTAGACCGGATTAGATTAGAGGGAGCGATGAGTGAGCTACAAGCATGATTCACCTAGGGTGAGAGAGATTATGTAGTCCTAGCCACGCTGGTGTCCGATGTGGAGGGGAGATTGATGAGAGAGAGAGAGATGAGGTACAGGATGAGGCAGTTGACCTGCGAGCAGAGATAGAGAGATTGCAAGCAGAGGTGGCTAGGGAGCATGAGGAGGGAGATGTAGCGAGATGAGAGCGAGACCATTTGGTGGCAGAGGTGGCGATACGATAGACTGTTGGAGGGGTGACAGGGCAGGAGCCATTAGAGACTAGGATAGGGACTGCCAGAGATACAAAGGGTCTACAAAGACAGCTAGAGCAGTTGTGGAGAGAGAGGACAGATTAGCACCAAGAGCGGGCTGAGCTCAGAGATAGAGTGGAATGTTTAGAGCAGATAGTTGGGGACATGGGTTGATGTAGCAGAGAGAGGAGACAAGGAGAGAGATGCGGATGTTGCAGTCAGAGAGAGATGTGGCACAGGGACAGGTGCAGGCCTTAGAGGTAGATAGGGATGTGTTACAGGCACGCACTTAGGTGGCCAAGAGTGAGCGGCAGGTGGCAGAGTCAAAGGTTCAGTCTCTCTAGAGAGAGAGGGATGGAGTTGTATCACAGGTGTCAGGTCTTCGGTGAGAGCAAGATTCTACCGAGTTGAGACTGTAGGAACTTCAAAGGGACAAGGATGTAGCAGAGGCTCAGGCACAGACTACAGAGAGAGAGAGATGTTGCAGAGGTACGGATGTAGACATTACAAAGAGAGCAGGACGCAGCAGTGGCTCAGGGGTAGTCAGTGCAGGTCAGTGATGTGATAGGGACAGATACACAAGGGTTACAAGGAGATAGGGATGTAGCAGTGTCTAGGGTAGTGGCTACCGAGGAGATGAGAGATCGGGTTCAGGAAGAGATGGAACAGTTATGACTATCCTAGGAGGCTTGGGAGTAGGAGAGGAGATTGATCACGAGAGATCAGGATAGATATCATCAAGAGCAGAATTTCGCTCGGGTTCAAGTTGCTAAGCGAAAGGAGAATGCGAGGGAGGTAGGATTTTGGATGGCTGCGTATTACCATGCACCTCCTGACCTGACACAATGGCTATTCCATTATGTTTGATAAAGACCACAGATGCTAGTGCCATCTCAGTCATTGGGGACCCAGACCCGAGGTTATAGTGATTCACCAAGTGTGACCCCAGGTAGGAGATCAGTACCTGATTCACCACAGAGATCAGATGTGGTAGCTCATTCGGGAGATGACAAGATACCAATTTTTGACAGATGCAGGGTGGAACATGTAGTATTTATCGATAGGGATCAAAGATGCTCTACATCTGTAGATTTTGTACCTTATTTGATGATTTATGAGGGCTATGTGATGGATATATGATGATGTACATTGTATTATTTTGATTATGATATGGGACAGTCTTTGTTGACATTATGCAGTATGTTTTTTGTGATGAATGATTCAATTTATGTATGCACATGTATATGATATTTCCTGCTCATGTAGATGGATACTTTGGTTTTTTTATGCACATGTTTATGATACTACATGCTTATGTGGATGTATGAGTATATGATACTTCATGCCTATGTGGATGTATGAGTTGATTTATTTATGTACATGTTTATGATATGACAATGGATGATTAGGTTTATGTACTTATGTGATATGGATGATTTTATTAAAGCAGATATTCATATGGTGATATGATGTATGCATATGTTATATCTATGATGACTTATGTGTATGGATGCCTAGTTTATTTATTGACATGTATGTATGTGTATGATGGATTATGTATGAATATTTTATATATGCAGGATGTGATGTATTATGAGTCTGACACTTTGTGATGTAGGTGGTGATGTATGTGTGGTTCTAACACGTGATGCAAGTGGCGATGTATGTGTGGTTATTAGAATGAACCTATTATGTGATAATGCTCTTGTAATTTATAGTGAATTAATAATGAAAGGAAATAACACATGGTCATAAGTGTCAATAAGAACTGACATGATAATGGAAGATTGGGATGTAGTGATTGTAAAAAATGGGTGTAATTTTTCACCTGTCAAAAACTTTTAGTATCCTAAGAAGAATGGGAGAGAGTGGGATAAAGTATTTGCACAACCAAAATCATAGGGTGAATGCAATGCAATAGATAATGAAATGAAATCCTAATATGAGTTTCCATCTTCAAAGCACTAATTTTTTCTATAGCATAAGACACAAGATGTCAAGGTATGAAGAACCAAGGTGGGTTAGTGTCTAATGCATAAAAAAAACACATCAAATAAGAAGACTATCCCAACACCCCAAAGTCACGAGGACCTTGGTTGGGCTAGGTATTGGGATAACCACAAGCACACAAGGATGCCCCAGTGTAACACAAGACCTCATAGATCTTGGTGGGTACTACATGGGACAACCAAGAAGACAAAGAAAATATCAAGATACACCCCTATGTTGACTAGTCAAAGCACACCATGATATGATGGATCAAGGCGACCATGAAAAGTGATGATAGGGAGCTCAAATTATAAACAAAATCCAAAACATCAAAAGATCATAATCAATTTCAAATGTCCTTTTCCATAGGATCAAGGGGATGGATGGGATTGATGAGGTCTGCTAGGAAGGATGCATCCTGTTGAGACCGATGATGTATATTAAGCTAGAATGACCCAATTTGACGCCAGATGTTTTTCACTAACCAAATCTTCTGATAATAGGGGATTTTATTTGAGAATAACGAGCCAGGACACAGACTGACATACCCTACAGACCTAGGGGCTCGGGGGCCGATCAAAGATTGGCCTTGCCTACGTGAAAGCGTGGAGCCCTCGTAGTTCATGACAAGACCATGGATAAAATAGAAAGAGGACGATGAAGATAGATGATAGACGACCAATGCGTGATGGTCGGAATACCTCAGGGGTAGATCAAATGATCAACCTTGCCTACGTGACAATGCAGGGGCAACATAGTTCGACTGGTGACATGATAGGATGAGATCTAGATGAAGACCGACACAATGGATGATCCTATGTGATGACACAAACCAACTGATGAGGAGATGAATGACATAAGCTCAAAGTGGGATACTAAAAAGCTCAAGATGGGGGATAGGCTAGATGGGTCATCCAATGCTCAATCAAAATATACCAAGCGGCCAAGGATGGGATGGGTGAGGATGATAGTGCAGATGAAAGCATAAAATAACTAGGATGCCAAGTAGATAATGATTAAGCCATCTACGGATGACGCTGTTAATAGGTTTTCACCATCCATGTTTATCTAAGGTGCCACCAAAAAGTGGTTTTAACCATAGGACAAACTTATTTCTCTTTACTATTTTTGGATTTTTAGATTTTTCTATTTTTTTTTAAATTTTTCTAATAGGTGGGGTTACTAAGTAGAGTTAGGCGTAGAAATTCTTCAGATGCATGATGTTGATGGGTTTGTCAATGGGGGCTCTCCTTCAAGAGTAGTCAACCTGTATACCCCAGATCCATATTTGGTGGCTATAATATAAGGCCCCAACTAGTTTGGCTTAAATTTTCCTTTCTTGTCTCGGTCTTGCTGAGTACGCTGATTCTCTTTGAGGACAAGATCACCCACCTGAAACTGTCGAGGGAAAACCTTCTTGTTGTAGTGACGCTTCAAGCGGTTCTAGTATGCTTACAGGTGATCGTAAGCTTTGATTCTTCTTTCATCAAGTAACTCTAGTTGTGCAAGTTGTGCAACATGAGCATCCTCCTCACTGATAAGATTTTTTAGGGAAATTCTCAGTGATGGGATCTTAACTTCAATTGGCAAGATGGCTTCGGTGCCATAGACTAAAGAATAGGGAGTGGCCCCTATAGGGGTACAGATGGAGGTGTGATATGCCCAGAGGGCGGGATGAATATGGAGGTGCCAATCTCGACCGGTGTTATTGACAACCTTTTTGAGGATGCGGATGAGGGTCTTGTTGGTTGCTTCTGCCTAACCATTACCCTGGGGGTAATAAGGCATTGACCAACGATGCTGGATGTGAAAGATGTCATAAAGGTGTTTCATGGCTTGGTTTTTGAAGGGTTTTCCATTATCAGAAAGCATGGTGGATGGGATACCATATCTACAAAGAATATGGTAAAGGATGAACTTTGAGATCTGAATACCGGTGATCTGTGAGAGTGGCATTGCTTCCACCCACTTAGTGAAGTATTCAGTCTTACTGATTATGAATGTATGGACATCAGATGATGGTGGATAAATATTTCCAATCAAGTCGAAACCCCATTGAGAGAAGGGCCATGGTGCTAGGAGGAGCTGAAGATCCTATGCTGGAGCATGAATCAAATCTGCATGTTGTTGGCATGGAAGGCATTTCTTCACAAATTCACAAGCATCATGCTCTAGTGTAGGCCAATAATATCTAGCTCATAGAATCCTTTTGTCCAGGGCCATACCATTTGAGTGAGCTCCACAAAAACCACCATGTACCTCTGTTAGTGTTGTGCAGACTTCGATCTCATTCAGACACCTAAGGAGGATCCCATCATACCCACGACGATAAAGTGTATCACCGATGATAATGTAATGGGCCAAACGTTGAATAAAAGATTTTTGTTGGTTCCATGTGAGGTTTGGAGGTAGGATATTATCATAGAGATAGGTATATATGTCATGATACCAGGGGGATGCGGGGCCTATGATATTGCACACCATATCAGTCTTAGGAAAATCATATGCTGGGATTAAAATTTGTTTGACAAGGAACTCACATTCTGTTTGGTCCTTAGGCATGTCAATCAGGGAACCAATAGTGGCCATTGCATTTGCTGCTTTATTCTGTACCTGAGGAATTTGGTCAAATTATATGAAAGTGAAATATTTCTTGAAATCATCCACCATGCGGTTGTAAGGTAACAACTTATCATCTTTTGTGAGGAATTCATCATTAACTTGCTTGGTGACTAATAATGAATCACCAAAGAATTTCAAGTGAGTTATAAGCCACTATTTTGCAATTCAGAGGCCGGTGAGGAGGGCTTCATACTCTGCGATGTTGTTGGTACATGGGAATGCTATCCTAAATGATTTTGGAATGTAGTCACCTTGAGGGGTAACTAATAAAATCCCTGTGCCTGATCCATTATGAGTGTATGAGCCTTCAAAATACAGTGTCCAAGCTGGTGCTTCTGTAACTGTGTAAAATTCTTCGTCTAGAAATTTAGTGTCCAGAGGGTAAGCATCTACTAATGGTGCCTCGACCAACTAATCGGCTATGACGTGTTCCTTTATGGCTTTCTACTCCACATACTCTATGTCAAATTCACTTAGGAGCACGACCCACTTGGCCATGTGGCTAGTCAGAGTGGTTCTAGATAACAAATACTTCAGTGGATCAATTTTAGCAATTAATTTGACTAGATGGCTGAGCATGTAATGCCAGAGTTTCTGTGTGATGAAGACTAGTGCGAGGCAGGCCTTTTCCATGGGAGAGTAGTTTAATTCATAGCCGACCAATGTCTGACTCATGTAGTAGATCTCCCTCTCTTTCGATGATTCATCATGTTGTGCCAACAATGCCCCCAGCACGACTAAAGTGGCAGAGATATACAACAGGAGGGGTTTCCCTGGAATAGGTGGCATCAAGATTGGAGGATGAGCTAAGTATTCTTTGATCTTATCGAAACCTATTTGACACTGTTGGTTCCATTGGAAGGTGGAGTCTTTCTTTAAGAGATGAGTGAATGGCTGACACTTATCCATGAGCTGGGCTATGAACCAACAGATGGATTGCATCTTCCCTTGGAGGCTTCTTAACTGTTTCAGATTGTGTGGCAGTGGCAAGTCCAGGATAGCCTTCACCTTGGTGGGATCAACCTCAATACCCCTTCAAGAGACTATGAAACCCAAGAACTTTCCTGACATGAACTGAAAACACACTTTTTTGGATTTAGCCATAACTTGTAATGCTCCAACCATTCAAAGATATTTTTTAGGATGGTAGGATATTCCACTCATGTTTTGGATTTCCCTAACAGGTCGTCAACATAATCCTCCATGATGATATGGATGAGGTCATAGAAGATGACCGTCATTGCCCTCTAATATGTTGCCCCCACATTTTTGAGACCAAAGGGCATAACATTGTAATAGAAAGTACCCCAAGGTGTTGTGAAGGTGGTCTTGTGTTGGTTCTTAAGTGCAATTAAAATTTGATTATAACCAAAGAAGCCATCCATAAGGGATAGCATATCATGTCTTGTTGTGAGGTCGACCAACATGTCAATGTTAGGCAGAGGGAAGTCGTCTTTTGGGAAGGCCTTGTTAAGATCCCTGAAGTCTGTGTAGATCTAAATGTTTCCATTTGGTTTGGCAATTGGTACTATATTGGAGATCCACTCAAAGTAGTCAATTGGTCTGATAAAACCTGCATCTAGTAACTTCTCCAATTCCTTCTTGCCTAACAATGCTACCTATGGATGCATCTTGCGGAACTTCTATTTGACAGGCTTGGCATCTAGGTGAATGTCTAGATGATGAGCCACTAAGGCAAGGTCTAAGCTTGGCATGTTTGAATATGACCAAGCAAAGTTAATGATTCCCTCTTGGAGTAGTTGCACGATGACCAAATACTCTTGCTATGAGAGTTACTTAGCTACATATGTGATCTTAGGATTTTCAGCAGTACCCATATTAACTTCTTGAGTCTCTTCGATTAGAATGGATGATTGAGTAGATAATTGAGTTCCCACAAGGGGAAGATAAATATCTCCATCTTCCAGTGCCTCTTTGAGGTTTTTTCCATCGAATGCGTCCTTTATTTTTACTTTTTCAAGGTCAGGAAGTGCCTTCGGGAGGTTTTCACTAGATGACCGCTTTTTAATTTTCTTTTTCTTATTTTTATGACTGGAGTGTTCATCCTCCCCCAATCCCATGAGGTTGACATATGTATCCACAGACATATTGACATGTGTGCTATTTCATAGGTGCCAATCAATAAGCTCAGGGTGACGAAGGGATAGGCTAATGGTACAGATGGATAGGTATTTGAACATGGATGATAGGTCAATGTGATGAATGTCATCATCTGCATGTATGATGGATTCCTCCTCGGGTATGTCTTCCAATGAGCCATTGTCCACGACAAAACTATTGGAGGTATTAGACGATGTTGTAGGTCCTTTCTTCTTATTATCATATCCGATGCCTATGTTCTTTGGTAGCTTTGATGTATCAATAGGTTGCAACCGCCCCTGTTCTTCTTTACTTAGGGCCCTACCTTGGTAGTTATACTTTTATGCAAACTTAGTTGACCAAGGATATGCTTCTTGAAAATATTCCTTTAGAGGGGGATTTGGTGTGGGTTCTTCTCGGTATACCCATTGACTTGTATCTTCTTCTGGTGCATCTATCTTGATACTAGGGGACCTGAAAGTGGTGGTAGGGATGTTTCTACCACTGAAGGTGACAGTCTTGTCTTCCTTTGGAGTAGCATGTGAAGGTTGACCATACTTGTGTGGTGACGGTGGCATGGTTGCTACATTAAGAGCAGTATGCATTTCATATTCACCACACCCTTTGTCAATGATCTAGAATTTTGTGACTGTAGGATCAGTGGTGGAAGATGGAGTGGTTTTTGTGGTGGAGAGTGGATTAGCGGATGATGACTGAGATGACCCCATTTCGACCTCGGGACAATAATGTAAATGGGGAAATGATGCTTCTAAAGCGTGGCAATATTCAAATGGTTGGGGGTCAGCATAGATGGTGACTTCTTGTCCATTGACTAGGAATTTTAGGCACTGATGGTATGTGGAGGGGATGACTTGCATAGCATGTAGCCATGGGCGACCAAGGAGGAGATTATATGGCAAGTCTAGATCAAGGACATGACAGGTAGTGTATTGAACCACAAGTCCCACTTGGATAGGAAGACTGATAATTCCCTCTGAATTCCTTTCTGCATTATCATAGGCCTTGATCATGATGATCTGATTACTTAAATCTGCTTGAATATACCCCACCTATTTTATGAATTTTAGAGTACATAGATTGAGGGTAGAGCCATTATCTACCAAGACCCTTTTTATTTTATGATGGGCAACCACGACTTCGATATGCAAGGGGCAATTATGATTGACATCGATGTTTGGCATGTCATTTTTGTTGAAATGCAACTGATAAGATAAAGCCAGGTGTCCTACCAAAGCTTGGAATCATGTAGGATCAATGTCATTAGGCACATGGTTTCCTGTAGGGCTCTATTGAGGATTTCTTGATGTACAGGAGAAGACTTAAGCAAATCCAAAATGGAGATATGAGCAGGGGTCTTTCCTAAGTGATCAAGGATGTTGTACTGAGAGCTTACAGGAGTTGATTGGGTGGGTGTGGAGGCTGCAAGGATAGTGATGTGGGCTTGTTGTGTAATCGCAACACACTGAGGGTCTTTGGATTTGACATGTATCATAGATACACGGGGTTCTACCTACTCAATGTAATGGATAACACCCTTGTCATTGAGGGGGACATTCTTATAGCTTACGTTATTTGTGATGTTGTCTTGGGGATTGTTGTTGGAGGTGCTCGCACCTTGATTGTGGTTTGGAAAGGCATTTTGATATATCTACAATTGAGCATTGGATGACGAAGCTTCACTGGTGTCAACTTTGATATCTCCTCAATCAATAAGATCTTGGACATAGTTTTTTAGACCTTGACACTTATTTAAAGAGTGTCCTTTGATTTTGTGGAACTCACAATATTCATTTTCCCTAAACTATGTAGGCTTGGGTTTGGATTCGTCAAGTGGCTTGGTGATAGGATATGTGATTGGATAGTTGATCCGTAACAACTTATTGAAGACAAAACTCAAGGGTTCTCCTAATTGATCATACTGACGTTTAGTGTTCCCTTGGTTATTCTGATTTGACTGTCGAGGAGGACGAGGTGCCCCCTATGGTACATATATGGTGTTAGGTACAGATGGTTGTTGTCTCTGGGATGTATTAGCCACTTGGACGTGTTTAGTATCAGTCATGCCATCATTCACTATGTTCTTGTTCCAAAAATGTGGCTTATCTCCAAATGACCTTTCTTTATCATGGCTATGTATTTTGATGTGCCCTTTGGCAACAAGGGCACATTCAAGGATAGGTCCCTTTTCCACTAGCTCCGCGAAAGTGGTGACACAATGTAACCAAAAGTTATGAGCCATGTCGGGATGAGAGTTCTCCATGAAGAGGGTGACCATGTCCTTTTCCTTTAGAGGGGTATTCATTTGGCTTGCCAACGCACACCACCTTTGAAGATAGTAGTAAAGGTTTCTCCCTCACGTTGTTTCTCTTTGAGGAGATCTAAGGTGTCAGTGTCCTTCTCCAAATTGAAGGAGAAGTAGGAGACAAACTTTTCTGATAGGTCGCAAAAGATTTTATGGACCCTCTTTCGAGGGTCATGAACCACTCTAGGGAAATTCCTATCAAGCTCCATGAAAACAGGCGCAAGAGATAATTGTCGTTGTGCATAACTTCCTGACACTGGGAGTAGAACTCTTGCAAGTGGGCCTTAGGATCTTTGTTCCCCCTGTATCTATTGAATTTTTGTATTTCAAAATGCTTAGGGAAGGGGATCAACGAGATGGAGGGATCGAATGGATATGGGCATATTACCTCAAATTTGAATGATTGTTTGCTAGTCCCTGCCTGAAGATCTTTCAGAGTGGCTTTAATTTATAGCAAATCTAAGTTGACTGGTGGTAGGTTGGAGGGATATAGATGGTAGGACGATAAAGGATCCTATTGAGAGAGCGTCAGATTGTTGAGGTATGGGTTTGGATGGTGGAGTGACGACATCCCTTGTTGGTATGTTAGGGGATTTTGTTGATACGTGGGTTGTTGTTGCGAGGTATAATATGGATTCATTTGATAAAAATGTGAGGTAGGCTACTGAGGAGCTTCGATGTGATGTTGCGGATTGACCTGTTGATACTGGGGGTATTGCTGTGATTGTTGGGAGGCCGCATAAGGTGGTTGCTATTGGGACTGCTGTTGGTAATAATAATGTTGTGGTGGTTGCTGATGTGATGTGAGATGTTGCGTGGGATGAGATGGGATGTATTGTGTTTGAGCTTGCGGTCGTAGGATGGATGCGAGGAAGGGGGATATGGACTGAGTGGGGGGTCAGGACAGATTGCTTTATGACTGGTATGGTGGTTGTTGCGAGGAAAATAGCGGTTGCTGTTGTTGGGGCGGCTGAGATAACATAGGGGGTTTTGCAAGGGAGGTTGTTGGGTACCGAAGGGGACATTCAGAGGTGGTAGATTAGATTGGGGGGTCTGTGGAGATGCATATGAAGGTGATGGAAGGTTTATGGTCCTGGAAGGTGGAGGTAACGTAGTGAAAGGGATGCCCCTAGTGTTGACAGGAGGTGGATTTGAAGGGGGTGGTGCTGGTAGCATTAGTGGTTGTGGTTGCAGGACGTTTTGTGGCATGCCAAAGGAAAAAGGATCATTGGGATTAGTGGTTTGGGGAGCCCCTATGACTAAGATTGCAAGATGTGAGGGATTGCTAACAGGATACAGAATAACGTTGCGGAATTCAGGTTGATGTGAACCTTCTATGGGAGGAATATTGGGGACATATGAACTACCTAGTGCATTGTGTGAACCTTGGGGTATATTATGTGTGGAACCACCATACTTGGATAGGTCGATACCTAACGACAGTTTGACACCCTTGTCAATTAAGTGAGCCAAGATTTCTTTTCCATGTTTTTCAAGAAGGCGATCTATCATTTACACATTGACCGGGTTACTAAAGTGTTCCTCAAATGTAATTTCAGGTTGAATGACCATATTTTCATCCCCGGGGGGTGATGTGTTTTGAGCATCAATATTGGATTGTAATGATGTTCCATTGTGTGGATCTCGAGGGATGTTTGCACTGTTATTGGGGTCTTGTGAGGCATTAGCTGTGTTGTTTGGGTCTTGAGGGATGTTTGGTTGGGATTGTTGTTTGGCCATTTTTCTCATTTGTGACCGGGTCTGAACGACCATGCAAGATGATTGATTAGCCAATGAGGATGTGGCTTGATGGGATTGATTCGATTTAACCAAAGTGGATTGGGTAGATTGGTAGATAATGAGTCGATCCGAATTGGATGATATAACAATTTGATTTGGATTAATGATTGATTAGGATGAATGATAGTGATCAGAATCTGAAACCAAGTTCAAGAGTGATCCTTGGTAACACTAGGTGTTGATTAATTGATTAAAGATGTATGATAACTACACCAAATCCAACTTGAGATAGAAGTGGTTGATTGGGCCAACAAGGACGATCGACTTAGGATGGATGATGATCTGAAGTTGGTTTTGATGGATGATGATTAGAGATGAACACCTAGGTCAATTTGGATAATTGCTCTAACGAGGTTTCAATGGGATGCCGATGGTCTGAAATGTGGAAATGATAATTAGAACGTGGGTTTGAAATGGGTAAATGAGGACTCTGAATGGGTGAAAAAATGCATGAGCTGGGGGGATGAACATTTAGGATGGAAAATGGATTCCCGAAATGGGTGTACGGATGTTCAAAATGGGGAGACGAGTGATTGAGACGGTGAAATCAAGGTCCTGAATGACAAAGCGGATGAAAAGGTCAACCGGTCAAGGGTCAGGTCCACCCTTGTGAAGGGCAGGTCTGCCCAAGGAAAAAAAGATGTTCAAATTTGGTCAAAATAGCCTCAAAGAGGTAGGTCAACAGGTCAAGTCTTCCCAAGGAGAAAAAATTAGTCAAATTTGGTCAAAACAGGCCTGAAAGGGGTAGGTCAACAGGTCAAGTCCACCCCTAGATGGGTCAAGTCCGCCCTAGGAGAAAAAATTAGTCAAATTTTGTCAAAACTAGCCTAAAAGGGGTGGGTCAATAGGTCAGGTCCACCCAAGGAACAAAAGTTGGTCAATGATTTTTAGGACAAGCTCCAAAGGACTAGTTTATAGGTCAGGTCCGCCCTTGGATGGATTGGGTCTGCCCAAGGAGAAATATTTTTTATAAAGGATGGAAAATCCGGTTGTCTGTAGGTTTAACTTGACTTTTGACAAAAAGGCTAAGGAAAAGGACTCAAAACCTAACAATCATCAATCAAAAGGATATGGCTGAGTGAAATAAATTAGACAATCACTAGTTTCACACAAAGAAGACCATTCAGACAATCACAAGCCTAAGTCTAGTAGAGAAGGTATGGTCGACAAAGTCCTCTAATCTAGGATGAACATGGTCACTAGGGAGTCCTCAATATACACCCGGTACGTGAGGCCCAAACCATGAACACCAACCCGTTACAAGTGTGAGTCGGGAACCTTAAAGGCTCAGACCAACTCTTCACATCATCCTGATGATTTTCCAATTACAACGTGGTTGGATTGAGGTATAGATTTCACTCTCCCCCCTTTATATAACCCACCAGTACACGTGGTTGGAATCATCCCTTGGGGTGATGAAATCTCCAAGCAGGTCCCGTTAAGAAAAATAAAAGGGGTGGACTCAAAGGACGTGGTAAGCTATGATTTCTCGTCACCCAAGATCATCGAATGACATAAGGGGATTGGATACATCAAATATCTCACCCAAAAAAATGGCAAACAAAGTTGATTGACCCCTCCTAGTTAAACTATGTTCCTAAATTAGGGGTTAAAAACCATTAAATAGCCAAAAAGATTGCTAAAAAGTGAAATTTTACCTTATGGAAAATGTTGTCTAGGGAAATCTAGTTGTCTGTTAGGTCAGGTCTGCCCCTCCATGAAAAGTTTGCCAAAAATAACTTCTTAGGTCTATGGAGGGCAGGTCTGCCCCTAAAAAAGGTCAAGTCCACCTGTGGAGGGTGGGTCCGCCTGTCTGTCGGGTCAGGTCTGCCCCTGTAGGTCAAGTCCACCCCAGGAAGGTCAAATCCGCCCCTCTATAACCTGTACCTGCAAAAAGTAAAAAAAAAATAACAAATGTGAAAGCAAGAGACCCGTTTGTGGGTCCCACCGGGCGTGCCAAAAATGTGATAGGGTGAATTTAGGTGTTAGAATATGAACAAAAAACAAAAGAGTGCAAAATAACAATAAAAGACACCCTACACTTCAAGATTAGCCTAGTTGGATCCAATACAAAATAAAATGGAACCTTTTACCTCGTCTCGAATCGATCCTTTTGGTTGGCCCTTCGATCTATGGTGTTATATGCTCCTAGGACGGCACAAGATGTAAATGTATGAGATGATATGAAGATGGTTGAAAGTGGATGCAAGTGTGAAAAATGGCTAAGTATGGCTCCTAGAATTTTTTTGCAAGAGTTTAGCTACAATGAATTATCTCTCTCAAAATGAGAGAAAAGAGGGGGTATTTATAGAGATTTTGGAACTCTCTAGGGAAATGGATGGTCAAGATTGAGCCACCAAGATCACAATGTAGGGCTAAGGTGAGTTGAGAACTCACAGGCCCTCACATTTTGACATGTGGCATGTGATATGGCTTAAAAAGGGTGATGTGTGCATGAGGTGGAAGGACAATGCATGACATGGATGTGGTACATAGTACCTTGGGATTGGACAAGATCTCCTCATAAAGGAGGTACTTGTCCCCATGTGGGTGGGAGGACATGTGGGGAATTAAAAATTCCTCAAATATTCTCATGGGGATGAGAGAAGGAATTTAAAATTCCTTTAAATGCATTGAGAGATTAAATGTGAATTAAAAATTCACATGGGGAATGGAGTGCCTTGTTTAAAAAGAGAAATATTTTAATGAAATTGACTAAGGACACATTCTATAAATGATATGGGGATTAGGGATGACCTAATTAAGTGATTAAGGTTGTGCAAGTACTTGATTATACTAGTTAATGACACATTAGAGGCAAGTGAAAAATTATGGAGGATGCGGCCCTAATGATGATTAGGGGTGTGCACATCTTAATCATAAATTAATTATGACTAAGAAAGAGGGTTAGATTGTTAAGAGGGATTAGAGACCAACTTGTAAAAGTTGGAGGATGTGACAATGAGAGAAAATAAGGAATTGAAAAATAAATTTAAAATTCCAAAAGATAATATGACTAAATTAAATAAAGTGATGCATTTATTTAATTTAGAGAGGAAAGAGGGGAAAAGTATTTATTAAATTAAATACTTTGGGAAACCTTATGCAAGATACAAAATATTAATTAAATGAATAATCTAATTAATACCGGCAAAGAGGACGATTTAAATGAGCAAAGGGATGATTAAGGAGACAACTTTGACCATATGGAAGTGGTAAAATTTGGATGTCTACATGAACAATTGTGGTGTAAAGATATACCATTTTCATATGTTTCAACACTATGTTGTTATACATCTAATACATGACTTTTCATGAGCCTCTCTAATTATTTTATTATTGAACAATTATGCTGAACATATATACTAATTTCATGTCATTGGAACACATAATTGTTATCCACTTCATATCAGACTTTTCATAGCCCTGTAATCGTTTCGTTACGATCAAGAATGTAATGAATTCCACTTTCAATTTTTAGAACAAGTATTTCATTGACTGTATATGGCATATTTCCTTTTTCCATTTGATTGGAACAAATAAAATGCTAGCAGTGTTTATAGTCTTGGAAAACACAGTCCCCTATCACTTATTTTGTTATGATAAGTATTTCTTTCATTACTACCAATAATGCAATGAAGTCCACTTTGATTTTTTAGAGCAAGTCTTTGCTAGGGTGGAGATGACATATTTCCCTTTTCCATGTGATCAGAACAAATAAAATGCTTGCATTCCTTGCAGTGTTGGAAAACACACTATCCCCTATCAGTTATTTGCTTCTCAAAAAGTCTTTATTTCGTATGCTCCCAAAAAGAAATGAAGTTCACTTTCAAATTTTAGAATGACTATTAGGTAGAGTGGAAATAGCATATTTCCTTTTTCTATGTGATTGGAACACATAAAGTGCTTGCATTGATTGTAGTTTTGGAAAAGAAACTGTCCCTTGTTAGTTATTTCCTTATGATCAATAATTATTTATGATATTCCATAAATGCATTTAAGTCCACTTTCATATTTCGTGAAATGTTTTATATTTTATATGGTCCAAAAATGTTATCAAGTCCACTTTCAATTTTGATAACTAGTTGGTTGAGTAAAAATGGAATTTCCTTTTTCCATGTGATGGGAACAAATAAAATGCTTCCATTGCTTACAGTGTTGGAAAACGCACTATCCTATGTCACTTACTTTGTTATGAAAACTTACTTATGTATGTCATTTTACTTACAAATGTAAGCACATTTCAATATCTTTGATCATGCAATTATTGAACAATTAAGGTGTGGAATTACATTATCTTTGATCGTGTAAATATTGAATAATTATGGTTTGGAATTACATTATCTTTGATCCTATAATTTTTTATCAATTATCGTGTGGAATTATAGTACTTTGGTATGTTTGAAGACTACAGTCTTCTGCCAAGAGTGCCATTGTGTGATTGTTAAGTTGTATTGTTAATCTTGCCATCAAGGCTCCAATTCCTTTGGGGTTTAATTTTTGACAATTTATATTAGGGATGAGGTCCCCCATTGGTGACGTCACCGGTCCATAGCTCTAGGTCAAAAGTGTTTTTTGCTCTTAATTAAATAAAATATAAGACTATGTTCTTGCAGATTTCATGACACTTTTTGTTGCCATGTAAAATTTCATTACAAACTGTCAAATGTTGTCAAATAATGGTAGGAAATGCCACCTCAAGTCTTATTATTTATGTCAAACTTACTTACAAATGTAATCACATGCAACTACCACTTTCTATTATGCACATTGTAAGAAAACAATGTATTGAAGTTGAGCTTCATAATTTTTAACAACTCTTAGTTTCAGAAAATATTCCATTTCAATATCTCTTCATATTTTTCCAACAAAAAAGTGCATAACAGTTGCATGATGGAAAACACATTGGGTTGTGACTCCTAAATTCTTGTTGAATGACCACTTTCTTTTATGTAGAATTTAACAAAACAATGTTTTGAAGTTCACCCTCTTTTTTTATGAAACCCCTTGCTTTCACCAAATGTTCCATTTCAATATCTATTCATATGTTTGGAACACAAAATGCACATATCAGTTGCATGATGGAAAACATAGTGGGTTGTGACTCACTTCTTATTTTATGTAGAATGTAACAAAAGAATGGTTTGAAGTTCACCTTCTTGTTTGTTGACAACCCTTACTTTTAGCAAAACACTCTTCTTCAATATCTGCTCATATGTTTCCAACACATTATTTACATAGCAGTTGCATCATGGAAAACACAGTGGGTTGTGACTTACTTCTGATTTTATGTAGGCTGTAAGAAATGAATGTTTTGAAGTTCACCTTCTTGTTTGTTCATAACCCTTACTTTGAGGAAAACACACTTTTTCAATATCTGCTCATATGTTTCCAACACAAAATTTACATAACAGTT
Organism: Sequoia sempervirens; assembly: GCA_007258455.2. NCBI lineage: Eukaryota > Viridiplantae > Streptophyta > Pinopsida > Cupressales > Cupressaceae > Sequoia > Sequoia sempervirens. The sequence goes on from VDFB02109042.1 coordinate 33,905,444, forward strand.
GCATCATGGAAAACACAATGGGTTGTGGTTCACTTCTTATTTTTTCTAGATTGTAACAAAAGAATGTTTTCATATTCATTTTCTTGTTTTATGACACCCCTTACTTTAAGCAAAACACTCTTGTTCACTATCTATTCATTTGTTTCAAACACAAATTTTACATAACTGTTGCAAGATGGAAATTACACTGGGCTGTCCCAGACTTTACAAATCTTGTTCAAAGACAACAGTTAGTGTTATGCACACTGTAAGAAGACAATGCATAGAAGTTCATCTTCATATTTCATAACTGTGCTTGAGCAAAAGTTCCATACAAAAAAAAACAAAAACAAAACAAAACAAAAAGTTGCATGATGGAAAACACAGAGGGTTTTCCGTCCCTTCTCAATTCTTCCTCAAAGACAACACTTACTGTTATGCAGACTATAAGAACACAGTGTATTGAAGTTCACCTTCATATTTTATAACCACCATTACTTGCAACAAACGTTCCATTTCAATATCATTATACATTTGGAACACAAGATACACAAAAAATAAAAGTTGTAAGATGGAAAACACACAGGGTTTTCCCTCACTTTTCAAATATTGTTGAAAGACAACAGTTAGCGTAGACACGTAAAATGTACATGCACCTGATCTTGCTTTTACTAACACTAGTTCATCCTGAATCATCTCTCTGCTAATCATTTAATTAAATAATCTCTATTTAATTAAATTCATCACATTTCATCTCTTAATTAAATAAATCACTTTGTTTAATTAATCCTATAGTCCCTCTTTTAATTAAATAATTCATTTATTTAATTGATCTCTCAATTCATATCATTTAAATTAAATAAATTAATCTTTATTTGATTTAAAACTAACACCATCCTCTTTAATTAAATAAATCAAATCTTATTTAATTAAGTCTAAAATTATTATTACTCTCATTTTGATTTATTTAAATCCAAAAATCTAAATCAAATGGTCAAATCAACTAATCTCCTTTAAATTAATCAAATCTTGATTAATCTTAGTCTTAATCCATCAAATCCTCTATATTTTGCAACTTGCACATTAAAATCAATTTAATTAATTTATAAATAATCTATTTTCATTCAAAAAAGGCATCAAAGATGGAATATTCCTCAAATTTGAAATCTCCCCTCAAAAGGTCTTGTCCTTCAAACATGGCATTTAACATCTCTTACAAGTCCTTTTCTTGAGCCATGTGACATTAACTTCACCTTTCACCTCATCCTTCAAGCCATCTTTTGAATTTGGATCTCCCCCCTCTTTGCACATTCTCCAAAATGTGCTCAAGCTTCCTCCATTCACATCTTGACAAGTGGCATTTGCCCATTGGATGTTGAATGATCCTACATTGATCCATATTTCTCATTCCTTCATCTTGTTCTTCCTTTTATAGAAGGCTTCTCTTTGTATTTTGCATCCACAACTTACAGCAAAGTTACTCTCTTCACATTGAGAGCTAATTTTATCCATTTTATTGCAAAGTTCATCATTTTCATGGTTTCATAGCAAGATTATGTCAAAATTTCACCAAGGAGTTTCAATCATCCACCAATATTCATCAAAGCTTACATAGGAGTTGGGAAAGGGCCAATTTCCACATCAAATTGGCACCAATTCCGCCATGGGATTGAAAGTTTGCATCTTAAAATATGATTTCATTGCTTTCTTGGTTCATTTCTTCACTGTCTTTCCTATTTGAGCATTGCAAATGAATTTCATGGGGAATCCTTGTTCTTGGTTGCATTTGATCTAATATTGTATTTTTTTCTTGTATTTGTGTAGGTATTGGATTGGGGTTCTACATTTGGCACTAGAAGGAGGGAAAACAAAAAGTTTAAATCACGTTTTTTCATCAAATTTCATTTTTTTTGTTTTTTTTTGGTGTATACAGGAAATTGCATTGTTCATAGTCCAGCGGCACCATACAAAGCCACTCACAAGTCCAACAGTGCTATATAGCGCTACTATAATTCTGACGGTACCATATAGCACTGCTTCAAACTCTAAATAGTGACACCTATGCAGACAGAGCTGATGGACTTTCTTGCTTTTTCACTCAAACTTAAAATGGTCATATATTGGTCATTTTTTGGTCTTTTTCGAAGTTTTTTTTTTTAAAATGGGGTAGAATTTCATAAGCTATCTAATGGAATAGTTTTTTTTCTCAAGTTTGATATAGTTAAGGTTTTCAAATTTTTACCTAATGTCAAATCACAATGAAACTTGGTCTAAATTTTAGGGTTTTTATGCTTAATCATTTACCTAACCGTCATATCTTCTTGTCTCTTGATTTCATCTAAAATTTGGAGCTTGTATTGTAGGTTTTAAAGGATTATGGAGCATGGAAGTCAAAGAAAAAACATTATCACATCATTGTATCAAGTGTTTTTGAACACTTTGGGGAGAAATTATAATCCCTTCTTTTAAGGAATTTGTCACTTTCAAGCTTTTAGGAACTACTAAATTTATTTTGGTCTCTAAAAAGAACACTTCACTTTCTTGATACAAAAGGGCTTAAAATGAACTATAGGAAACAAAGTTACTAGATTTGGTTTTCGGGTTTAATAATTGAACAAAACAAAATTTCACATTTCCTTTGGTGCTATAAAAAGAAGTCATTATTGTTTTGTTGGATTAAAAAGAATATGTGCTACTTTGTCTTGTAATTGATTACTCAAACTAACACTATTGAAAAGATGTATGCGCTTCTCTCACGCCTCACGACGATCTTGAGAATCCAAAGAGTTTTTGGTAGTCTTAGGTTGGGATAAAGTGATTGCCTCCACACTTCATTTTGGAATTAAAATTGAACAGAACATATTGCGAGTGTGAGTAAACCTATCATGTCTATTCTCTCTTTGTTTCTCAACAAATATTGATTGAGTTACGGATATGTTTACTCACTTTTGTTTATCTTAGAGGGTCTGTCTTGGGGAAAAAAGTACTCACCCAAGGGAACAACCCAACTAGTCACACACTAAAGCCAAGTGTATTTCTAGCCAGGATATAAAAGTGGGTACTAGAACAAAGGCTAATATCATGCGGTTGGCTCCGATGAGAAGGGCAGCAATGGTCTCTCACCTCAATGGGTCAGCTCCTACGAATGAAAAGTCCAAATTAAAACCCTTGTTGTAGAAAGGCCAAAATCCCTATCTATTTGTTGGTGCAAGAACGGTTGTTCTAAAGCCGCCCCACACTTTTACGACTTTTATTAGAGATGGAAGGTATGCCATGGGAGATTCATGGGTACTGATGCTTGGCTGCCCTGAAAAAAGTGTTGAGTCATGGAGGGGAGCCAGTGGGGTCAATCATGTAACCATCCACTAAAAGTAAGTGTAGTTGGACTTGTCCAAGTGGGGACTCAACAAATATTGTCTCAAATATCCATAGGGTTGTACATGTTCTTTAAATCATAACACATTGCTTGATCAAAAACAAACATTTTAACATGAGAATCAAATCTTAAACCCTTTAGGAGAAGCAAATATCCTTGAACGAATTCATGTTCCCTTGCTTTCCCTTGGGATTCATATCCTTAGATGTTTCTAGACACTTGAATTTTATCTCAATTTTCTCTTACTAAAGTAAGCAATAGGTAATTTTTTCTTTGATTTCCTTGATTTCTACATGATACACTTTGTGGGATGAGAAGAGGTTAAAACATTAGAGATCTAGTTTCAAAACCTAATCAAGAATTTTTTGTGGTAAAAAGAAGTCACTAAGCAAAACTAAGAACAATTGGACCCCACACATGTGCTTGGAATCTTTTTGTCATATGGTTTTCATTCAAACATTGGTCTTTTGGTTTTGAACTACTTTTAGAGAAAAGCATGTTCTTCAATATCTTGGTCTTGTAAACAAGTTCTCCTTAGGTTCATTTAGGATTAAAATCAAACACTCCATCCACCCCAAACATTTATTATCTCCATCCCAAAAAAGAGCTTTGGAAACATCATTATCTAGACTTGGGTACATCCCTAAACCAAATCAAAATCATTTGTTTAGTTAGGTGTGTTTGGATGAATCCTTCCACACACACTTAGTTAAATTATCACCTCTTTGAACAAGTTCATCCTAAGATAACATCTAACATCTTAGGGTTTACAAGTTCATTATCCAATCAAAACCAATCAAAATAAAATCCTAAAGTTTGGCATTGATCCAAAGTTCCTAAAAATTCAACACCCATATCATTCACCCCTTTCATCCTTCATCGCATCATTGGTCCTAAACACCTTAGAGGTCACTTTTGTAACAAGGTCAAAACACGATAATAACATAGAATATAAACTTGCTCCATGAGTAAAGCAAGTCAACCAAACTATCAAAGACTTACAATGCCAATTGATTTTTAAAACTCACATTTATACAATCCATACATGGGATCATTATCTCCTACAAACCTCAATGGTACAACAAATGTGAGTATACCCAATCTAAATTTTGGAACACCTTTTTCGATGTAGATTTAAATCTAAGTCCAAACTTACAAATCTATCAACTTAATATTCAATGCATGAGTCTTCAACAAAACAACATTATCCCACCAAATCCATACATGCCAAATGTGAATATACCAAGAACAACTTTACCAAACATGAATATTTTGAATCCACAATTGGTAAACTTTTGGATAGATATGTTTGCAAATCACATGAATGTTGTTCAAAATCCATCACACCCATATGTCCCCCTCACCTTTCATAATCCTAATGACCCATCATCATCATTTCACACAACCCCTCAAACCTCTCTCGCTACGACCTCACAATAGACCAGGGGGAAATTTTGATCAAACATCATCATTTCCTTAAGGGAGCATGCCACTCACTTTCCCACCACTCCCACCCTTGCCATTAACATCTGTATCACCTCTTGGTTTGAGGCTACCTTCGCTACCACCACTCATCTAAAACATCCCTCCAACCATCAATCAAGGCATCATAATGTAGAAACATGAAATTAACATTATGCACTTAGTTCATATTCATCCGCTCATTAAATTAATCAAGCTCATCAAATCTATTCATTAGGTAAATCAAGTTCATTTAATTCAATCTCCTAAGGTTATTCACTTAAATTGAATAAATTAACTTTATTTAATTTAAGCCTATCATTCCCTCTTTGATTAAATAAATTAAACCTTTATTTAATTAAATCTCAAATCACCTTTCATCTCCCTTTGATTTAATTTAAATCCCTAAATCTAAGTCAAATGGGTCAAAACCCCTAATCACCATCCTATATTAATCTAATCCTGATTAAACTAATCTAACCACCCATCACATCCTCTAGCTTTTCCCACTTGCACCAATAAACCAATTTATTGATTTATTAAATTCATCATTTTCTTTCAACTTGGCATAAAAAGAGAATATTCTCCAAGTTTGAATCTCCCCCCAATTTGGCATGTACATCCAACAAAGCAATTAATAAGCTCTTACATGTCTCTTGCACAAGTCAAGCTTAACATTTAACTCATCCTTTCATCAAATTCAAATTTGAATCTCCCCCTCTTGGGCACATTGGCCAAAACTTGCACATTCCTCAACCTATCATAATGTGACAAGTGGCCTCATCTCATTGGTCCAATCTTTATCCCACATTGCTCTATTTTGAGCTCTCTTCCAACTTGAAAATCTATAAATGAAAGGCCTCATTCTTCATCAACCCATCTACACTCTCATGCAAAGTTACTCTCTTAAACTGAGAACTAATTTTGCCCATCACCATTGCATTGCATCATTTCAGTTTTAGCAAGGATTGGGAAAGGGTCATTGGCACATTGACACCAATCCAATATGGAATAGGTACTTGTTATGTTTTTGTAATGTCTTTTTGATCTCTTTTGTCATTTGTTGCATTTTGAAGCATAAGAGGTTATTTCATAAGAGCATTTGATGAATTTGTATGCAACTAACCCATGTTTGAGGTTTTAGAGTTTGTGCAGATTTAATGGTGCTTCATCATGGAGTTGCTAAAAATATCATCTGCCCATAGGAAAATCCTTGAAGAAGTGTTGACCTCATCCACTGTCCTCGCAGACCTTGATGCAGAGCGATTCCAAGCTATGGTTGGAAATATCATTATGCCTAATCTCCTCACATTCTCTGACTAGAATTTCCCCACTCAACCATCTCACAGCCGTGCACTTCACTTAGAATTCATAGTACATAAGAGAAAATTCAAAAGGGTCTTGGTGGATAGAGGTGCGGGTTTGAATATATGTTCTCTCAACCTCATCAAACAATTGAAAATCCCAGAGGATTCTATTAACAAAGGAAAGGGCATCACAATAAGAGCATATGACGATCAAGAAAGAGTGTCCCAAGGCATGATCAAACTCCCTATTCAAGTAGGGCCGGCTCTCATGGAAAACACTTGTCAGGTCCTGGACCTTGACTTACCATATAACATTCTTTTGGGACATCCATGGATTCATACAATGAAGGAAATAGCGTCAAATTTCCATCAATGTGTGAAATTTACACATAATAGAAAAGAAGTTACCATCCATGGAGATCCTGAACACTTCTCCTATTGAAAAAATATTGAAGCAAAGTATTACAAAATCCCCCAAGTACCAAAAAATGATGAGGGCCCATCCACACCATACATCGATCTTGCCACTGTTGCATCCACTTCTGTGATAGAGACACCCACCACTCCCACCATTCCCACCATCTCTGACATCAAGCTCATCATCCAAGATAACGGCTATGGAAACTACAAGCTCCCTAATAATGCCTTTGTGGTAGGAGAGTTACCACAATCTCCTAGATCACAGGGATGTCCACAAATAAATGAAGCTTCCACATCTTAAACGTCTCTTGAAGACTATCTCGAATTCACAAGCTGGGGAGACCTTGGCCAGGAGGTTATTAAGGCAGATCCATATCATATGCTATATCAAGATGAAAGACCAGTACCATACTTACCAATAGATGACATAAGCAAGGGTTTTCAAATGATGCTCACAATGGGCTATGACAGAAATCAAAGATTGGGACAAAATGACAATGGGCTTATAACACCTATCATTCCAGAGACATGACCAATAACAAATCTTGGCCTTGGATGTACCCCTCCAAGTATAACCATATGAGGCCAAAGTCTACTAGTTAGAATGGTTAATAATCCTCCTCAACTGACCACAGTAGAACTACGCTTACCAGTGTCTACAGGTAGAGTCATAGATAACTTTAAATTTAATATAACTGATGTCTATAGTAGTAGAAATGATGAGGATCACCTAACTAACTTACCTAGGCTATTTGAGGATACCACTCTTTGCATGATTAGCACCCTATCTTTTGAAACAAACCACCAAAATCATGAGATTCGCCTAGTATATCCCCAACTCATCGACTATGATCAATGAGGACCACCAGTTCTTGATACATTCAAAAATGATGAGGCACTCTTAGAATTCATGGGATGGCAGGATAACATTCCAGATGGGGATCACAAAGCAGGGTTTATAATGAAGTTGGACACACATGCCTATTATGGGGAAACGATTGAATCCTTCAGTCGCAAAAGTGAGAAATTAAGAATAATATCCAAGTCCTTGAGTGAAAACCACACTATGGCACTCTCTGACAAGAAAAAAGTAAAAAGAAAGGACACATCCAATGGTGAAAACCTCTCTGAGGTGCCGAGGATGGGGGATTCAATCTTCCTTTAAGAGCTATTCATCAGGAAAAGTCAGTAGTCTTGGCAGAAAAATGCAATCCGGTCAACCTAGGAACAGAGGAGACCCCACATATCACATTCTATGTGGAATCACTACTATTAGAAGAGCAAGAGCTCCTAGCAGCATTCCTAAGGGAAAGACAGATAAACTTCGCATGGAGTTATGCTGACATGCCAGGACTTGATCCAAAGACTGTGGTTCACCACTTAGCAGTGTACCCAAAAGCAAAGCTTGTCAAACAAAAGCTTCAAAAAATGCATCCTCAAATCGCCCTACTAGTCAAAATGGAGCTAAAAAATCTATTAGATGCAGGATTCATCTGACTGATAGACTATACAGAATGGGTATCAAACTTGGTACCTATTTCAAAACCCAATGGAAATATCAGAATCTGCATAGACTTCAGAGATTTGAATAAGGCATGTCCAAAATATGACTTCCCGCTTCCCAACATCAAAATGATAGTAGACATGACAAAAGGACATGAGATGTTGTCACTGATGGATGGATTCTCAGGGTACAATTAGATCATGATAGCTAAATAGGACCAACATAAAACAACTTTCACTTGTCTATGGGGGACATATTGTTGGAATATGATGCCATTTGGCTTAAAGAACGCATGAGAAACATACCAAAGGGCCATGACATTGATATTCCATGACATGATCCATAAGATGGTTGAAGACTATGTTGACGACATTCTAGCTAAGTCCAGAAAGAGAAAAGATCACATAGCAACCCTTAGTGCCATCTTTGACAAACTGGAGGAGTACAAGGTCAGACTAAACCCAAAGAAGTGCATCTTCGGCGTACAATCAGGAAAGCTCCTAGGATATATAGTGTCAATGAGGGGTATCAAGGTAGATCCAACAAAGGTAAAAGTAATCCTCGAGATGGAGGCACCAAAAAAATTAAAGCAACTGAGAGGTCTCCAAGGCAGACTCCAATCCATTAGAAGATTCATAGTACAACTGGCAGACAAACAAAACCCATATTCTCACCTACTCCACAAGGGAGTAGCGTACAAATGGGATACCAAGTGTGAAGAGGCATTCAACAAAATCAAAAAATATCTACTAACACCACCAGTCTTAATGCCACCCATCCCAAAGAAACCATTGATCTTATACATGTCAGCAATAGTAGTAGCCCTTGGAGCTCTTCTAGCTCAGCATGATGAAAATGGAATGGGAAGGGCTATCTATTACATCAGTAGGACAATGGTTGGTCATGAGCTAAACTATTCATTCATCGAGAAAGAATGCTTCACAGTAGTGTTTGCATCACAAAAATTCAGACGTTACATGTTGGCACATAAAATAAAACTCATCGCCAAAATTGACCCTCTCAAGTATCTACTATCAAAGGCAATGCTCACAGGAAGAATGGAAAAATGGGTGATAATATTATCATAATATGACATCGAATATGTGGAGAGGAAAGCAATCAAGGGCCAAGTCATCGCAGACCAACTAGTAGAAGCACCAATCTATTCTGAGAACCCTCTTGTCTCAGAGTTTCCAGATGAATCCATTTTCAATCTCAACGCAATTAACCACTAGAAACTATACTTTGATGGCTCATACACACATGGATCAGGAGCTGGTGTTTTCTTTATCACACCACAAGGGGATTGCATACCAAGGTCCTACAAACTGGAATTTCCTTGCACCAATAACATTGTGGAATATGAGGCTTTGACCATAGGTCTCAGGATAGCAGTGTAGTGGAACATTATAGCTCTGAAAGTGTACAAAGACTCCCAATTGATAATAAATCAAGTAAACGATGAATACCAGACCAAGGACGACAAACTCACTCCATACAAGAAATTAGTTGAGACTCAAAGAATCTTTCATCGAAATTACATTTGAGTAGATACCTAGAGCCAACAACAGAGTAGCAGATGCCATGGCAACAATTGGGTCCCTACTGGACATCCCCAACAATGTTCCAAAATATGAATTCTTGATAGAGCAGCTTCTCTTGCCCACATTCGAGGTACCAGAATTAGAATTTGTTTGCGAAATCATTGGTCCTAGTGATCCTTGGTACTATGACATTTATACATACCTTCGAATAGGAGTTGTACCCGCCGACTTACCATCAAACCTAAAATGAACATTTGTCAAAAAGGCATCCAGATTTGTCATCCTAGGAGATACCCTATATCGTAGGAGCATAGAAGGAACCCTACTACGCTGCCTAAACATTAAGGAGGCATTTACTGCTCTAACTAAAGTACACAATGGTATTTATGGTTCACACTTGAGTGGAATGACCATAGCTAAGAAACTGCTGAGGATGGGGTATTATTGGCCCACAATGGAAAGAGAGGCACATGACTATGCTATAAGGTATCTACAATGTTAGCAACATGGGGAAATCATCCATGCTCCAGCTCAAGAGCTTCATCCTATCGTCACACCATGGCCCTTCTCGCAGTGGGGACTGGATCTCATTGGAAAAATCACGCCCACCTCATCTAATGTTCACAAATTCATCATAACCACAACAAAGTATTTTACTAAGTGGGTGGAGGCCATACCCATGACGTATATAACTGGGAAGCAGATTTCTATGTTCATCCTAAACTATCTCATTTGTCACTACGGTGTCCCACAAGCCATTATCTTAGATAATGAGACACTATTCAAAAATCAGGAGGTCCGTGACTTATGCAAGAAATTCAAAATCCAATATCGCTTCTCCACCCCATACTATCCCCAAGAAAATGGTCAAGCAGAAGCTACAAACAAAACCATTCTGAGAATGCTTAAGAAAACAGTCAATGATGCAGGTCGTGATTGGCATTTACAGCTTAATCCCGCCCTCTGGGCCTATCGAACTACCATCCACACACCCACTGGCGCCACCCCTTTTTCCCTAGTCTACAGATTAGAAGTAGTACTCCCCATAGAGATCGAGCTCCCATCCCTCAAGATATCACTACAAAACCTCATCACTGATGAAGACTACCGAGTGTCAAGATTGAATGAGTTGGAGCTATTGGATGAGCGATGGATAGATGCTTTAAATCACTTGCAAGTCTATCAAAATAGACTCAAAAGGAGCTATAATAAGAAAATTAGAAGCAGGACTTTCCAAGTCAGAGAACTCATATTAAAGGAGAACCAGAAGAATGTCCCAAACCCAAGCAACAAAGGCAAGTTTAAACCCAATTGGTTGGGACCTTTCATCATCACAGCAAGTTACAAGTCAAGGGCATATCAACTATCAACACCCAAAGGGGAACCTCTGCAAGTGCCCATGAATAGCTCCCATCTCAAAAAATTTTGTGCCTAAATCTTTCAAGGTATAGAACCAAAATTCCAAAAAATCAAAAAAATGTCCTGAAAAAATGGTTACTTCGGCAAAAACCTAGCAAATAGGTGTCTTGGTGACAACAAAAAAAAATTAAAAAAGCAAAAAATCCAAAAAAAATCAGAAAAAGGATCAAAAATAGTAAAGAGACAAAATCGTCCTCTAGTGAAAACCACTTTGGCAACACTTTGGGCAAGTACCTTGGTGAAAACCTAGAAAATAGACGCCTTGTGTAAATAAGCACTTTCCATCCACTAGGATCTTTATGGCTTGTTCTGCATCATCCATCCATTTCACTTCTATCATCCATTGCATTTAGGTCTCCATCCATTACTCATCCACTCACATCCGCACCATAGCTTGGTCTTGTTTTCGTATCATGATCCCTCCTAGTACTACTTGACCCATCCTCAAGGTCAGTTTGTCCTACCTTTATCGGAGTAGTCTATTGCATCATGCTGGGGGCATGTTCTCATTGTATCAGATTTATGTATATTCTTAAATTCCTAAATATTAGAAAATCCAAAAACATCAGAAAATCATAAAATCCAAAAACATCAGAAAATTAGAAAATCCAAAAACATCAGAAAATTAGAAAATCCAAAAACATCAAAACATTAGAAAATCCAAAAACATCAAAAATTAGAAAATCCAAAAACATCGGAAAATCCAAAAACATCAAAAATCATCAAAATCCCAAAACAAGTCAAAAAGTTAGTCAAAAGACAAAAAAAAAAGTCTTGTCAAACTACGGGTCTCTGAGCCTTGAACATAGGCAAGGTTGATCTTTGATCACCCACTGAGACATTTAGGTCAGTCCTTTAGGAGTCTGTCATAATAAACTGACATTTCATCATGTATATCTTCATCTGTAAATCGGTCAAGTCGTCAGTCAAACTACGTGGTCTCTGTGTGTATAACGTAGGAAAGGATAAACTATTGATCAGCCCCCAAGACCCCTAGGATAGGTCTTTAGGTCAGTCTCTTGGTCAAAATCTCAAAAAACCCCAAAACATTGGAAAATAAAAAAATCAAAACATTTGCAAAATCTCAAAAAATACCAAAAACAGTCTCAAAACATCTCAAAAAGATAAAAAACATCCAAATATTTGAAAAAATCCATCCACCTCATCTCGCTTGCACCCACAATAACACCATCCATAATAAACTGATCGTCATTCTCAACCTTTGGTGAAACAGTTAGAAACAAGTCTAGCAGCTTAAAAGTAAAACTCAAAAACGTCAAGTCTCAGGTTTAAGTTAGTACGTAAACAAGTTGGTCAATTCTTTGTGTCGATAGTCCATCATCCAAATAGTCCCATATCAATCATCTGATAACATCATTTCCTAGGATGAATCCTTCCTACAAGGGGCATTATTTATTAGAAAGAGCACTTTGGATAAATGAAATGACGTGTCGCCATCCACTAACATGTCCTAGGATGCATCCTTCCTACAATGGGCATTATCTTTTGGCAATAGTTTCAGTTCCTATCCTTGAAAACACATTCCCTTTTGGTTAGCGGCATTGAAGAACATCAACTTGTTCGTTTGCTTTATCTGTATATTTTGACTTATCTTATTATGCTCATTCCAAGGATTGCTCAATGATATCCGAATAGAGGATTTAGAGAAATAGGAATGGGGCAATGATCATTATCCTTTGTCTGCTATGCTTGTTGGACATTCTTGTAATATAAATTGGTGAATACTTGCTTTGTTAGATATGTATAGAGGGTGTTTTGGACAACTTGTTGACTATTGCATTGATTGGTTATACCTTTCTGTGTTTTGGTCTGAGATGTTTGAAACTTCTAAAGTGCATCCTAGCAAGGTTTTTGTATGTCAAGTATGAACAAGAGTACTCCTATCTATTTGTCGATTCAAAGTCCATCACACTAGGCACAACGCCATCCTGGTCCTTTATACCTTGATGCATCGTACTTATGCGTGTTATCAAACATAAGATAAGTGACCTTTTTAAAATCCCAATCCTTGATAAGAAAATCATCCATCTATCATCATCATTTCTCATCATCATCTCTCATAAACTTGGCTTGTTGGATCCTCTTGTCATCATCTAATGTCTTCTTTTCCACACTAACATCACACCATGAATAATTAATCATCATCACCAGTGCATCCATCCTGCATCCACAAACCATCAACATTCAGCATATCATCCCACATGCATGTTCTCATCATAATATAGATCTGTTAGTCTAAGCATCTACATAAATCATACATTTTCATAATCACAACATATCACATCATCCATCTCATCTATCATCACATCATATCATCATTTAAGTTGTTTAAAGATAATATAGATTTGTTATTCTAAGCATCTTAAAATCATCTCATTTACATCATCATCCATAACCATCCATTTTAAACCTCTTTATCACGAGATCGACCCTCAAATTGAATCTTTTTGCTCGATCTCTCGAGGGGGCAATGTACTAGTGTACTTCTTTCCACCGGGGCAACCGAAAAAATTAGAATTTTTTTGAATTTTGATCACGGCAAGTTTATTCTTTGAACCAATGCAACAAGTACATTGCTTCAAAGAAGGGCAAAATGTAGACACATGAAATTAGCATTATGCACTTAGTTCATATTCAGCCGCTCATTAAATTAATCAAGCTCATCAAATCCATTCATCAGGTAAATCAAGTTCATTTAATTCAATCTCCTACGGTCATTCACTTAAATTGAATAAATTAACTTTATTTAATTTAAGCCTATCATTCCCTCTTTGATTAAATAAATCAAACCTTTATTTAATTAAATCTCAAATCACCTTTCATCTCCCTTTGATTTAATTTAAATCCCTAAATCTAAGTCAAATGGGTCAAAACCCCTAATCACCATCCTAAGTTAATCTAATCCTGATTAATCTAATCTAACCACCCATCACATCCTCTAGCTTTTCCCACTTGCACCAATAAATCAATTTATTGATTTATTAAATTCATCATTTTCTTTCAACTTGGCATAAAAAGAGAATATTCTCCAAGTTTGAATCTCCCCCCAATTTGGCATGTACATCCAACAAAGCAATTAATAAGCTCTTACATGTCTCTTGCACAAGTCAAGCTTAGCATTTAACTCATCCTTTCATCAAATTCAAATTTGAATCTCCCCCTCTTGGGCACATTGGCCAAAACTTGCACATTCCTCAACCTATCATAATGTGACAAGTGGCCTCATCTCATTGGTCTAATCATTATCCCACATTGCTCTATTTTGAGCTCTTTTCCAACTTGAAAATCTATAAATGAAAGGCCTCATTCTTCATCAACCCATCTACACTCTCATGCAAAGTTACTCTCTTAAACTGAGAACTATTTTTTCCCATCACCATTGCATTACATCATTTCAATTTTAGCAAGGATTGGGAAAGGGTCATTGGCACATTTGACACCAATCCAATATGGAATAGGTACTTGTTATGCTTTCGTAATTCTTTTTTATCTCTTTTTTCATTTGTTGCATTTTGAAGCATAAGAGGTTATTTCATAGGAGCATTTGATGAATTTGTATGCAACTAACCCATGTTTGAGGTTTTAGAGTTTGTGCAGATTTTATGGTGCTTTACATACCAAATCCTCCCCCCTTGCCATCAATATCACAACAATAGATGGCAACCATCCCCATAGCACAAGCAACCAACACATCATCTATCATCCCTCAAAACATGGTCTCTCAAGGACTAACCATATCGATCACACCATCCACCACTCAAATCCCAATCATCAATACAACGGTACCTCTTATCACCACAACAAGCACTATTCCAAAACCACCTTCGCCACCACCACCACCCAAACCAAACACATCAAACCAATACAACATTGTGTTGCAAGCCACTTAGTAGGCTGCTTATTATAAGGCACTCCAGGAAAACCAAAATTGACATGATGCACAACTAGCTGCTCAACAAGCTACACAAGCTGCTCAAGTTGCCCAAGCCACACTACAAGCTCAACAAGAACAATCCCAGGCTCAAGCACAAGCGCAAGCTCAAGCCCAATACCAAGTCCAACAAGAAAATGTTGTTCAAAATCCCAACAAAATGTTAACGACTCCATGCATCGATCCAAGTCAACAATCACATGATCAAGACCTATCCATCAACGAACACATGGAAGATGTTTCTACCTCATCCGAAGATCAAATCAACATACATCAAGAGTCACTTTTTGATCATGATAAGAATCCCTCAACAATATCTTAAAATGATCTATTTCAAGGAGTGTTAACATTATTTGATCCTATAATCAAGAATCCATCGACCAATGATCATGTTGAAAATGTCTCTACATCACCTAATGAGTTAGAGGACATATCTCAAAAATTTATTCTAAATCATGATCAACATCTCTCACCAAAGTCTAGCAATGGTCCTTTCCAACACATATTGACATCCTTCAACCTCATGATTTCTGATATTGAAGGAATCTTCAACTCAACACTTGATCCAAATTCACTCAAAGATCAAGAGGATATTGAGCCACTTCCTATGCCTAATGAAGATATCCAAGAACTCTTTGTAAGCAATCCATCCTTTGAAAATGACCCATGTCAAAAACTTGATCCAAAGCATGTCGAAAGCAATTTTGAAGTCATTCAAGATCAAGAATTTGTATCCCCAAGCTACTACAATGATCTAATGGATACTATCCTATCTATACAAGATGGTCATATCCACATAGCACATACTCCTTCATCTACCCATGATATGCTTTCTCTAGATGGACACGTAGATAATCTTCATTCAAAAGAAGATTCCTTTACTCCTGATATTATTACACAAAAAGAGTAGGTTATTGATTCCTATAGTCAAACAAAGTTATCAACATTAGAATAAGATATATCCCAAATTTAGACTGAGTACATCATGTATGAAGATATCCAACATTATCCACTCAAAGAAATGGGTCAGATAGAATAGGACATTCCAGAGTTAGCAAAGCAGCAAATTGAAACAACATCATCTACAGTAAACATTTATTAGAGAAGGCTTACTGAACAAGACATCTCAAAATAGGAAGAATCAAGGAACAAAGGTGCTACTTCCACCATACTGGAGGCAACTATGTCTCAAGAAAATGTCAACATAGGGAGCACAAAAAATCTTTATGATGAAACCGATGTCAATACTACAACCATCCATGTCATGAATCTTCATCCACCCATCACCCCATCCACGAATTGGGACCAACATCAAAAGAAAGATTTGAATCAAAGCACAAAGAACGTTATCAAAGTAAAAGAAGCTAAGAAGCATGTTGGACAAATCAAATACAATGGATACCAAAGAATACAAAGAAAGATGATCCTTATCAAACTCCATTAGTTAAAGAAACTATGGAAAAAAGTAAAAAAGGGAAAAGTATCCATCAAAGATGTCCACAAAGGAAAAAGAAATCTTCTAAAGTGATGTACAAAGTATATCAAGCAGTTGGTCCTAATTCCACACACACATCCGTATCCACCCATCATTGCTCATCTTCCCAAGTTTGGAGAGTCAAAGGTTCCAAGCTATCAACCAATCCATCTTTTATTCATAAACACACTCCATCCACACCACACATGATATCCAATTCTCAGATTGACCATGTATTGACAACCACCCTTCATCATAAGGATTTAGAAGGCACTCTATTGTGATGTGTGCACAAAGACAGAGTTAACTTTGGTATCAATAAAGCAGATCAAGATTATCAAAAGTTGCATTCAAGTGCACGTATCCTGGAAAAGTAGCTTCTTCAAGAAGGATATCGATGGAACATTATGAAAAAAGCATTTACATTGACACCACCAAGTGGTTTAGCATGAGCTTAAAATATTTTAGAAAAATCCAAAAAAAAATTAAAAAAATATGAAAATCCAAAAAAAGAAAAAAAGAAAAAATGATTGAAAACAGTAAAGAAAAAAATCGCGCTCCAGTGAAAACCACTATGGTGGCACTTTGGGCAAGTACCATGATGAAAATATGGAAAAAAGCGTCATGTGTAGAATCAAGCATCTATGTGTGCCATTTTAGGTACAAGCATCTCATCCCATCCATAATAAATCCAACATTCCATCCATCCCATCCATAATAAATCCATTCATCCATGAACCATTTATCCAATCCGTTTTCATCCATCTACATCCATCTTCCAAATTATCTTGATCTTGACAATGTTTCGTGCACACTTTACACTTGCTTATGGTAAACATCTTGACATGGGTTATTTTAATTGATCCTATCCTACCCAACATTATCTAAACCATGAAGCATTATCCAAATGAACATACCCTTTTCAAACACCTTATATTATCACAAGATAATCCTTGGCATCCTTTGCATGCTTACCATATACATTCATCCATACACCTATCCAAGCATCCATCCATGATATTCCATACATTGCTAAACACTGGGGGCAGATATTTACATCTTGCTTCAGGAATAAATCTTGATCTATATCCTCCAGCTTATGTGGTGATCCGAACATTGGAAAATGTGAAATCAAATTGGTAAAGCATTTGTGATAAAAAATACAAATCACTAGCCCATAGCATATTTTGACGAGAATACATTCCTTATTTTGACGATTGAACTTATCAAGCAATCCAGTCAGTCGCATCTAATTTGCACTTCAAACATCACATCAAATCATTCAAAACAAGTTTGTTCCAAAATCAAGCTTGAAAATCATGACCAATCAAATCCAATAAAAAAATCATCATCTTGGGATATCCTTCCCAATCCTTGTGTTGCTTAACACTATCCTTGCATTGTTGTGTATCCTCGACATTGTTATCATCATCAATCCTGCATCATCTTGGGATATCCATCCTAATCCTTGTGTTGCTTAACACTGTCCTTGCATTGTTGTGTATCCTCAACAATGTTATCATGATCAATCCATTAATCTGATCAATCAAACTTAGGATGGTTTTCAACAAAATCCCAAAAAGAGCATTGATATCATCACACATGTCCATATCCAAATTGTCAAAATCATGCAAAAATCCAAAAACATTCAAAACATATCAAAAATCCAAAAATAGGTCAAAAAGTCAGAAAAACATCAAAAACATGGTATCCGAACTACGTCATCTCTGAACTACAATGTAGGCAAGGCTAATCTTTGATCAGCCCCCCGAGACACAAAAACACAAAAATTTTTTGAAAAAGAAACAAAATCCAAAAACATTCATAAAATCTCAGAAAACACAAAACATTGGAATATTGGAAAATCAAAACATTTGAAAATTCTCAAAAAAAAAACCAAAAACAGCCTCAAAACATTTTGAAAACATTCAAAACATTCAAAAAAACCCCAATAAATCCATTCGTCAAATTTCGCTTCACCCACAATAATCTCATCCATAATAAACAAATCGTCACCTTCATCCTTTGGAAAAACAAATAGAAACAACCACAACAATTAGCAAAAGCAAGCTTCAAATGTAAAATCAAAAGCAAACTTCAAACTTTTAAATGCAAAATCAAAATATTGATCATTTTCAAATATGTCAATCAATTTTATATCAAAAGCCTATCAAACAACTTATCAACCCATCATCATCCTATACAATGCATGTCCTAGGATATATCCTTTCGACAATGGGCATCATTTTGGATATCGCTTTGGATATTTATCCTAAACAAAACACATCCCCTTGGCTTGTGGTATGAAGAACATTGGCTTGTTTGTTTGCTTGATCTTTTCTTTTGATTTATCTTATTGTGCCCATTCTGATGACCTCTCAATGATGTCTAAGCAAAACGATTTAGAGAGATAGGAATGGGGCAACGATCATTATCTTTTGTATGTTGTTGGATGTTCCTGTAATATAAGTTGGCGAATACTTGCTTTGTTAGGTATGTATGGAGGATTTTTTGGGCAGTTTGTTGACTATTGCATTGATAGGTTATACCTTTCCGTGTTTTGGTCTAAGATGTTTGAAACTTCTGAAGTGCATCCTAGCAAGGTTTTCGTGTCAGTGTGTGAAGAATACTCCTGTTTGTTCAAGTCAAAGTGCATCGCACTAGGTACAACACCATCTTGGTTGTCTATACCTTGATACATCGTACTATGTTATCAAACATAAGGTAATTGGCCCTTTTAAAATCCCAACTCCTCGGTAAGAAAATCATCATCATCATCATCATCATCATCATCATCATCATCATCATCATCATCATCATCATCATCATCATCATCATCATCATCATCATCATCATCATTATCATCATCTCTAATAAAGTTCGCTTGTTGGTGTCTCTTATCATCATCTTATTTTCTTCTTACTTCCCTTCACGCTAACATGGTACCATGATAGTTAATCACAAATCATCACTAAGTGCATCCATCCTACATCCACAAACCATCATATACATTAATCATCGCATGCATATCATATGCATAATATAGATTGGTTATTTTAAGCATCTCATAAACCATACATTTATCATCCATTTGCATAATCATAAAAGCATCATCATATCATATCATGTGCATCCATATCATCCATTACATATAAACATCAATAATGTAACTGTCATGGTAGAAATCAGGATCAAGTGTGTGTAATATATCAAAATAGGCATGATGCTACCCATGGCCGATGACTGTCTACATCATCAAATTTGTCTACACCAAATATTCGAGTTGAATTGATCTTGAACCTCTTTGTCAACAGATCGACCCTCAAATCAAACCTCTTCGCCTGATCTCTCGAGGGGGCAATATATCGGCGTAATTCTTCATTTGCTGGGGCAGCAGTGGGGCATCTGAAAAAATAAAAGAATTTTTGAATTTTGATCAAGATAGTTTATTCTTTGAACCAACGCAGCAAGCACATTGCTTCAAAGAGGGGAAAAAGTAGACATCTACATGCACCTAATCACTAATTTTAGTAACACCAGTTCATCCTGAATCATCTCTCTAGTAATCATTTAATTAAATAATCTCTATTTAATTAAATTCATCACATTTCATCTCTTAATTAAATAAATCATGTTTTATCTGATTAAGTCATCATCTCCTATTAATTAAATAAATCACTTTGTTTAATTAATCCTATAGTCCCTCTTTTAATTAAATAATTCATTTATTTAATTAATCTCGAAAGTCATCTCATTTAAATTAAATAAATTAATCTTTATTTTATTTAAAGCTAACACCATCCCCTTTAATTAAATAAATCAAATCTTATTTAATTAAGTCTAAAATCATTATTACTCTCATTTTGATTTATTTAAATCCAAAAATCTAAATCAAATGGTCAAATCAACTAATCTCCTTTAAATTAATCAAATCCTGATTAATCTTAGTCTTAATCCATCAAATCCTCTAGATTTTGCAACTTGCACATAAAAATCAATTTAATTAATTTATAAATCATCTATTTTCATTCAAAAAAGGCATCAAAGATGGAATATTCCTCAAATTTGAAATCTCCCCCCAAAAGGTCCTGTCCTCCAAACACGGCATTTAACATCTCTTACAAGTCCTTTCCTTGAGCCATGTGACATTAACTTCACCTTTCACCTCATCCTTCAAGCCATCTTTTGAATTTGAGTCTCCCCCCTCTTTGCACATTCTCCAAAATGTGTTCAAGCTTCCTCCATTCACATCTTGACAAGTGGCACTTGCCCATTAGATGTTGAATGATCCTACATTCATCCATTTTTCTCATTCCTTCATCTTGTTCTTTTATTTATAGAAGACTTCTGTTTATATTTTTCATCCACAACTTAGAGCAAAGTTACTCTCTTCACATTGAGAGCTAATTTTATCCATTTCATTGCAAAGTTCATCATTTTCATGGTTTCATAGCAAGATTATGTCAAAATTTCACCAAGGAGCTTCAATCATCCACCAATCTTCATCAAAGCTTACATAGGAGTTGGGAAAGGGCCAATTTCCACATCAAATTGGCACCAATTCCCCCATGGGATTGAGAGTTTGCATCTTAAAATAGGATTTCATTGCTTTCTTGGTTCATTTCTTCATTGTCTTTCCTATTTGAGCATTGCAAATGAATTTAATGGGGAATCCTTGTTCTTGGTTGCATTTGATCTAATATTGTGTTTGTTTCTTGTATTTGTGCAGGTATAGGATTGGGGTTCTACAGTTAGTGTTATGCACACCGTAAGAACATATGTATTGAAGTTCACCTTCATATTCTATAACTTCCCTTGCAGCAAACATTCCACACCAAAAAAATATTTTGCAAGATGGAAAACACAAAGGGCTTCCCAATTCTTCTTGAAAGACAACACTTTATATTATGCAGACTGTAACAACATGTTGTATTGAAGTTCAGCTTCATATTTTATAACAACCCTTACTTGCAGCAAAAATTCCCTTTCAATATCGTTATACATTTTCAAGATGCACAAAAAAAAGTTGTAGGATGGAAAACACACAGGGTTTTCCCACAATTTTTATATCTTGTTCAAAGACAATAGTTAGTGTTATGCACACTGTAAGAAGACAATGTATTGAAGTTCACGTTCATATTTTATAACTTCCCTTGCTTGTGGGAAATGTTTGATGACAATGCAGGGGTCAAACAACTCAACTCACTATGCTATTGCAAACAACTCAAATGACTAAACTGGAAAACTCCACCTTTTAGGCAACTTTCCTTCAGAAAACCCTTGTTTGAAAATACCCAAACTGAAAACCTGGCCCAAAAACCTCTGGTAGATTCCTCAAAACACTTTAACCAACAACAAATGACTGACAGAAAGTAATCCCCAACTTAAACATCTTGATATGTGAACTTTCAAAATAGACTGTCCTTAACCGGCCTAATTAGGCTTCCTTTAATCATTCAATTTGACAAAAAACAACAAAAGACTCTCTTACACTCTTAACTTAGTTCCATGGCATGTAAAATACTCTGTTTGAATGACTCTTCAATGTCTTTTTAGCCTTTCAAGGAAGGAAATTCCAAACACTCCAAATATTGTTCAATCTATGCCTTTTCACAACTCTATCCTGACAAGACAGTCAATAAATGGTCTCCAAATACTCATAAATTCACCAATCCCTATCTTGGAATGGATTCACCTATGCCCAAAAACCTTTGCAAAACAAAATTACACAAGGACTCATATTCCACAAACAAAACTCATCAAGTCACCAATGTACAAAGACATTTACATATTCTACGCATTTTCTAGACCTTGGGCTTCATGATAACTTCCCAAAACCACCTTACCATGCTCTTCAACCTTCACATCATTTAGAATACTCATCAAACATTCCTCTCACCAATTTTCAGGAGATTCCAATAGTGAAAATCTCAGAAACATAATTTTTATTATACATTGTTTACCCTAACACAAGGTTTTAGCCTCCTGGATAAAAACTTAAACATCTTTGAGAATTAATTATAAATGGATTTATATGAAACCAAATGAATCATAAAGTAGATTCATAGGTCTATCATGTACAATGGAGGAGGAGACGATTTATCTGCAAAATATGGCCGTACTATGGCCTCAAACAAATAGCATGCAAGAACATAACTGAAAAACAAAGTGTGTCATTGATTTTTTCACTATTGCATCAAAGACAACACTTTCTATTATGTAGAGTGTAACAAAACAGTGTATTTAAGTTCACCTTCATATTTTATTACAACCCTTACTTGCAGCAAACATTCCATTTCAATTTCCTTATACGTTTGGAACACACTATGCTAAAAAAAAGTTGCAGAATGGAAAACACGCAGGGTTGTCCCTCACCTCTAAAATCTTGTTCTAAGAGAACAGTTTCTATTATGCAGACTGTAACAAAACAATGTATTAAAGTTCACCTTCATATTTTCTAACAACCCATTACTTGCAGCAAACATTCCATTTTAATATCCTTATACGTTTGGAAGAGAAGATGCATAAGAAAAGTTGCAGAATGGAAAACACAAAGGGTTGTCCCTTGCTTCTCAATTATTCTTGAAAGACAACAGTGTCTGTTATGTAGACTGTAACAAAACAATGTATTCAAGTTCACCTTTAAATTTTATAAGAACAATGTGCATCACACAATGAAATGTAAAAAAATTTCGAGTCAATATTATACAATTTGAAGAAAATTACAATCCACATTTAATACCGGTAACACTGAGGACTATGTCAACCATTTACGAACATGTATAATCTCTGTGTTCTTAGCATCTAGAAGCATTTTCCACACTCTAATTGTCAAGGTGGAATTGACAACATAAAATGTTGGCACCCTGTAATTCTCATGTAGTAGCTTGAAGGAGGGCCTGGCACGGTGGATCTCAAACCTGACAATGTGGTTGAATTTGAACATGGCCAACAACCATTCCTCCATAGGACCTATGTGATTACTAATTAGAGATTCCCCCTTGAGGAATCTCATAAACCTCATGCTCAGCTGGTCCATAAGATTGTGCTTGTGTATGATAATTGTTGTTCTAATGCACACCTTCTAGATGCATCCAGCTAGGAAAAGGTCTTGAATTTCTCGGTAAAGAGACATTGGCCAATTGCATAAATTGACAATCTCTATTTGTAGATTGTAATATTGAACGTCCATGCCCATATGTGCCCATACACCAAAGATGCTATTGAAGAAGTGAGCATAATTATCATAGTGCAAATCTGTGCAGTTTGGCCCTTTTTTATTAATTCTCCTTAACATATTTTCCCACAACCTATACAGGAGACTCAATTCCTCAATTTGAGCAAGAATATTGCATGGCAGATATGGGTGGTAGTTGGTCAACCAACTAGCCACCCATGCTCAAGAACTGTGGGACATATTCTATAGAACTGCAACAGCAAGTACTAAAATTCCTGAAATTAAAGACAAAACAACTTTTTTAGAAGGTACACCTACATTCTCTAATTAGAAAGACATTGTCAATGCAATGGAAATAGTGAAAAATAAGCGAGCAAAGTGGAAGATATAGATAATGTTAGCACTAAAGAGATTGTACCTATTGTTTGGAACTGAACGAGGCAACACGTGCAGTATCTCCAATGGGCATATGGCAACACACGAGTCAAATAACAGGTAGAACAATGCCTAAAAGGAAAGAGAACGAAAATTTTAGTACATACAACAACATTCTCTAATTAGAAACATACAAAACAGTTGCTAAAAAAATTGAAAGCAAAAGAAAATTTTTCATAATGAACTAACTGTGTATGGACAATGTCTTTTCCAACATGGCAAATAATGTGAGCATTCTATTTGTTGCAATAAGATGAGTTGAACTAATGAATTGTAGAAAATATATATTTTTAGTTTATATTCATATTGCTGATTATATTCATTGCACTTATGTATCTTTCTAACTCAAAGCATTGCTTCCCATTGCATAACTACAAAGAAGATGTTGATACATGAAAACCCTTACTTTCACCAAACATTCCATTTCACTATTTGTTTAGATGTTTCCAACATAAAATGCACATAACAGTTGCATGATGGAAAATGCAGTGGGTTATGACTCACTTCCTATTTTATGCAGACCATAACAAAACAATGTTTTCAAGTTCACCTTCTTCTTTTATGGAAACCCTTACTTTCACCACACATTCCATTTGAATATCTGTTCATATGTTTTGAACAAAAAATGCACATAATAGTTTCATGGTGGAAAACACATTGGGTTGTGAGTCACTTCTAATTTTATGCAGACTATAATAGAAAAATGTTTCAAAGTTCACCTTATTGTTTCATGAAAACTCTTACTTTCAGGAAAACACTCCATTTCAATATCTTTTCATATGTTACGAACAAAAAATGCACATCATAGTTGCAGGATGGAAAACATAGTGGGTTTTGCTTGACATTTTATTTTCTGCAGACTGTAACAAAACAATGTTTTCAAGTTCACCTTCTTGTTTTGTGGAAACCATTTCTTTCACAAAACATTCCATTTCAATATGTCTTCATATGTTTCAAACACAAAATGCACATAACAGTTGCACAATGGAAAACACACTGGGTTGCGACTCACTTATTATTTTAAGCAGACTATAACAAAACAATGTTTTCAAGTTCACGTTCTTGTTTTATTACAACCCTTACCTTCAACAAAACACTCCATTTCAATATTTGTTCATATTTTACCAACACAAAATGCACATCATAGTTGCAAGATGGAAAAAAGAGTGGGTTGTGACTCACTTATTTTATGCAGGCTGTAAGAAAGGAATGTTTTTCACTAAAGGTCAACAGACTCAAATTTGTCAACTTAACTATCTCAAACTCTTAACAACGGGCCTGCCAATAATCATCATTGTAGAGACCCATTTCAGTCCCCCTCAACATACTTGAAACCCACATATGACTCTTTTGGAACAACTTGCACAAAAACAAGAAATAATGTTGTCCACAAGGCCAATTACGCCAAATTTTAGCAGACACACCACTCTAATCATACAACCAGCCCAAGAAACCAATGGGGCAGGTCTCACCAGCCCTCAAAACCATCAAATCCACCCTTGGTTTGCACGTACTATCTTTCCCAAATGCCTATTCATGAAACCCTTGTTTCAAGCCATTGACATGAGGGTAACTTCAAAAACTATATTCCACTCTTTTTGAAACCTTCAAACCAACTCAAACACCTTTATTCAAGCATGCACATGCTTAAAAAATAATAAGGGATATCACTGTCCTCACCTTTTTGATGAAACCCTAACCTTAAACCTCACTTGTCATGCTCTTTTCCACTCACAATCTACAGGGATAGCAACTCAAACCGCCTAATTCCTTTCTCCATTCAGAAAACCATCATCCCAGCAACAAAACCTAACCTATTAGAATCATTCCCTGAGTGACAGAGATCACATTGCTGATTACATCCATTGCATCACACATCTTTCATAAGGCAACTTTTAGGTGAAATATGGTGGGTTTAGTAAGTGAATTCCTATCAAACTCAGGGGCAACAAAGTTTAAGGCAAGATTAAGTTTTTGCAGGCTTAATTAGTCGAGTTTGAAGAATTTTTTAGGCTTAATTAGTCTCTTGTAAAATTTAGGCCTATTTTGGGGTCCATGACAACGAAGGAGAGCTTGTTTGAAGTGTTTGTTCCAAAAGAACTTATTAAAGTTTTGTTGTATTTTTGAGTTGGGCATAAAGGGTGTTTCAAAGTGTGAAGAGTTGGGTGATTGAGTAAGTTAGTGGTGTGTAAAGTTGAGCAAATAGGTCTACAGACCCAAACAACAACTGAGAAGATAAACCAACTAACTTACCAATCACTAATTCTTACTTGGAAACCCTTACGAAGCCTTGAAATAGGTTTAACCAAGATTACAATGACAGTAACAATCCAAATATTCTGCCTCCCAAGTTTATTTTACCATATTCATAATTTCATGCATCGAAGACTAACCCTAGTACCATTGCAACTTGGAAAAAGTGGACATTCCATCAAAACTACATTGAAACCCCATAAGGTATTTGATATTGCAGAAACCCATTTGTGCCAATTTTTACATATCACAAATTCATATGCTATTGTTTTGAAAAGAATGCTTGAAAACATGACTGTATCACTGGAAATGCACTCAATTAGCCTAATTTACAAAGGAGGTCGTAAATCATCATCAAAACACCTAATGACTTCAAACAGTCCTTTCACAACTCTCAAAACTTAGGAATCATCTACTTTTATGAATACAAAGGCTCAAGCAAATGCTGATCTACTAAACCCTTACTTTATTCACAAAAAAAGCTCTAACAAATGAGTGTTTAATAGAATACTGTATTCCAAACCTTGCCATGCTCTGCCACAATATGAAACATGTTTAGAAATGTCTTCCCATGCTTTAGGAACAAAATTTTAGCCCCATTGAATGCACTTTCCTCAATTACCAACTTGTATGGATCCCTTTTCAGTAGAAAACTTCTATATTTTCTAAAGATAAGCAACCAAACATTGAATGGTTCACTTTCCCTACATGATTCAACAAATACACTTCTTAAATTACACCCACTACAATCCATCCCACCATTCCTCTAAACCTTGCATTGGTGGGATGGAGGTCTAAAACCTCACAAGACTCTCAAAACCCCTTGTTAAGGGTTCATAGGTAGATTTTGAATTTCTTGCTCTTTACACTTGTAAATTTCATTCAACCTCTTCTAAATACCTTGAATGGATTTACCACCCACTAAAATAAGTAAAAAAAACAAATATTCTTACCTACATATGAAGGTTCATTGAACTACGCTTGTGCAATCCTTCATAAGACTTGAAGAAGCAACAGAGTGAAGGCACGTTGGCCGACATCAGTCTGTCATCGTAGCCAAATTTTTATAAGGAAGCATGGTATTGCATAACGTCATACCAAAAATTGGACTTATGTAAGCAAAGTTTTTAAATTCGAACCATACCTTCCATTGGGTTTACACTCATGAAAGATAGTCGTCGGTGAGGACTCCTTTCTCAAGATTGGAATACTAAAGTGAACAAAAAAGGCCAAAAAAGAAATCAAAATGTTTATGACGTGGTACAAGCACATGCTAGAAAAAAGAAATCTGCAATACCATTTCCTATTACAATATATAAACTGAAATGGGTTTTCTCATAATCACCCATATTAGATGTTGTATCCTCTGCCACATCCATAGCAGCTGTGCCTAAAGTCTCACATTGCATATTGACATTCACATTCAAACTATTGTTCATGGACAAGGGAAAGGAGTCATCCAAAGGGGTTCGATGATTTGACTGTTGTCCGGAATGCTTCATACGCCGGGTTGGATGTCGACGACAATCCCTGCTTGCACTAAACCATGGATGCATGTGAACGGTGGTAGTTGTAGCTTGATCAGGATCTAGAATGAATTCAAACAAAAATACATTTGATTGTCGTAGGTCCTCTAGAAACCTATCCACGCATTTTGCGTATGATTGCACTTGTTGTAGAGATTGTGGCAGTGTACACATCACTTTGTTCAAGAGTTCGTTAGTGTCATTCCAAAGAGACATTGTCACCACATGTTCATCATATACATGAGTCATAGAAGGAGCTTGTGTAGGGGTCAGAACATTAGGATTGTTTTCTTCTATGGCCCCCTTTGACAATGTCTTGTTCAAATCTATCCCTGTATCAATCAGTTGACCTCTCCCATCTAAACGAGCACACAAAAGAAATTTGTATTAGGCTGTAGAAAATGCAAAACACAATTGACTCCCATAAAGTAATGCAATTCGAATTGAAATTCACTTACCATGGACCACCCCTTCAACGACAGATGATCTTTTAATAAAGTCAGCAACCTTGAGGACATGTTTGCAAGTGTTCCCTTGCAAACTCCAAGGGCAGTCACAAACAAAAAGGTGCTCCCCAAATTTTTGAAAAAGGTAGTGCATTGACCTACTTTGACTTTTCACCCAGTACCGTCTAGTATCAGTTTCATTGGGAATACAATCATCATCTGAAATTTCCTTGGCTCGCTCCACACTAGATCGCATATTTAAACACTTTTGGTTCATCAAAAAACCATAATGCTACAACTTTTCCTTTTTCTTATAGAATGGTTCCATTTTATACACAAGTGTGTAATACAAATAGTGCATTCTCCTAGTGCATTTTTTGAATGATCACACAATTACTAAGTTTTTAGTGTGCTATGGTATGACTCAATGGCTGCATTCCTATCTTGGTTGGTATGTGGGAATAGTTTGCAATTTTTTTCCCACATGGCTGCAAAAAAATAAATCTAATAATCAAGTAAGCCACAATGTATTAGAGGTGAAATCAAAGAATTTGAATGGTGCGAATCTTGCGAGGTGACAAAAATTGTCAAACTCACCAATTTGACCTTCTCCTTCGCACCAGGTCTTGTTGAAGTACTTTAAGAATCGGGGTTGATCATTGAACTCCTAAAAGAAAGAGTTTAATAGTTGAGTGACGCAATCTTCGGTGTCACCAATTTCCATCATGATCGCTCCAAGATTGCAGAAGATGTCCATTTCCCTTTCCTTGGTTGCATACTTGTATACATTCTTTAGCCAAGCCCTTTTGACATGCCAAAGTCATAGAAGCACACAACATTGAAAGAAAACCCTAATAGACAATACAAATGATATTTTTTATCACTCAACTACATGAGAAAGTGGCATTGAAAATGAATAGCAAATGAGAAAGGTACACAAATGAAGAAAGTGATGCACATATTGTATGGCTTGGATTTCTGTAGTTGCATCAACGGTAAAAAATGCATTTATTCTCCAGTCAAGCCTAAATCTTCTTCCATGGTCATGCAATACACATAGCCACACAAAGATGTCCTTAATCTTGTTTCGTGAGGAGACTACTCACGCAACTGGCACACCACTTTGTTGCTCGTCAAAAATGAGAACAATATACAATGGATACTGTAGATAGAACAACTCAACGTGAGCATTGTGAATTTTATAGCTAGCAATATCATTGAAAACACAAAGAACTATTTGTCAATGTTTGTAAGGCCTCACCCCATATTTGTTAGTTGCAAATGTGGAATCCATCGAGATGACTGAATTGTGTGAGTAGCTAACCATCCTATCCAACATCCATGAAGTCTGAGCCCTAATAACAAAAGGTGTATTGTTCCCATCAGGCCATTGATAGTAGAAGAAGTTGTCAAAGTATTGTCCACTCCACAGTAGGATACTTGTCAAATCGACTTTGTGTTTCTTTGTGTGAGTAGAACACACCTTTCGATAGGCATTCATTACATCCTTTCTTGTAAGGAATTGATCTCTCTTGGACATCATGCCACATAACACATGACCACTGATGTGTCTATCCATTATTGCATTGACATTGACGTCCATGAGCAAAAGGTTTTCAATATAGCTTTTGCACTCCACGGATAGATTAGTGGCAAACATAGAATGCTTCTCTCCACTTGTGTCCTGAATTTTGTGGCAAAATTCACCATTTTTATCAATGAGGAACATTTCTTTGTAGATAATATAGGAAACATCGGGTTTTCCTTCCATAACCTTTGCCATGAAGTGGTATTGACAACCTCACATTTGTATAAAAATCTTATGTGGTTTCTTCTCTGGTGGAGGCTGGTCTCTCTTGTCTTGAGGACCGTATTGACACTAGTAGTTGCGAGAAAGGCATCATCTCATCATGTTGAACCAAGAGAGAGTAAAATATCATTCGAACATAGAAATGAATGTCAAAATATACAAATCTATGATACAAAATTGTTTTGCTATAAGTTTTGTCATAGATGGGACACAAAGTGGTAGGTTCTCTTGTTTTCTTGTCCACAAATTTGGTTTCTACACCTTCAACGAACATTTCACCGTGAATGAAATAATCAAGTCTCATAAGAGGAATTGCTGCAACAAGGTCAGGGACCTTATCCTTGTTGACAGAAATAGCAACCCATTCCAAATTAGAAGATGAAAAAGGAGAGCCTCCATTTTGCACCCCTTGCACTTGCAATTTGTCTTGCTTCTTCCATTTCAAACCTCTCCCCATTCTAGGAAATGACAGAATTGGATAAATATTTAAAATTAGTGTGGATTGTGTCAAGAAAAAGAAAGAAATAATTCATTAAACATAGATAAAATGTGCTTGCATTTCTCTCACCCACGTGAAACCAATAGGAGGTTCTAGCTTCAACCGAGGAAAATTAAAGGTGATAGATTCAATCAAGCTACACATAAAATATAACACAAACATAGGCTGGAAATCTGACAATCCATCTCAATGTACAGGTGGACATAGAGAACAAAAACAAAAAATGACAAGCAAAACCTTTGATGACATCCTTGTATGCAAAAGAAAATAAAAAAAGTGCATCCATTGCTACAAGCAATGCCAAAATGATAACATGTTTCTTGCATTTGTTGAAAAAAAGATGAATCAGTAATGGACATAATTAGGAAAGGTATAAAGGTGTAAAATTTTCTATCAACCATGATGTAAGCAAATGTAGGTTGGAAAAAACAGCATGTAGATGAGCCTCCATGCTGACATAAAGACCGCAACCCTGCATGTAAATATAAGAAAGATTTGAGAGAATATGGGGTGTATAAAACTCTTTTACCTAAGGAGGCATGTTGTGATATTCAGCCTTCCATTTCGCGTGACTTAACATGAGGGGAAAAGGAACATCTAGCAATTAATGAAATAAACAAGTGAATTTTGAACCACATGATCAGTGGTTCAACCTAGAACTTCATATGTGGTGTAGGAGTGTAACATGCATCACAGTATGTAATTACTTATACAATAGCAAGAAAAAATGTATTATCATGGGAAGATACGTTGGTTGAATTGCGTGTGTAAGTGTTAAAGGAGAGGAAGGGTTAGAGGGAAAGCAAAACCTTTGATGACAACCTTGTATGTAAAAAGAATAAGTGCATCCATTGCTGTGAGAAATGCCAAAATGATAACATGTTTCTTGCATCTATTGAAAAAAAGATGAATCAGTAATGGACAGAATTAGGAAATGTATAAAGGTGTAAAATTTTCTATCAACCATGATGTAAGCGAATGCAGGTTGGAAAAAACGTGTAGATGAACCTCCATGTTGACACAAAGACCGCAACCCCGCATGTAAATATAATAAAGATTTTAGAGAATATGGGGTGTACAAACCTCTTTTACCTGAGGAATCATGTTGTGATATTCAACCTGCCATTTCATGTGACTTAACATGATGAGAAAAATCACTTCTAGCAGTTAACGAAATAAACAAGTAAAGGTTGAACCATACAATCAGTGGTTCAACCTAGAACTTCGTATGTGGTGTAGGAGTGTAACATGCATCACAATATGTAATTACTTATACAATAGCAACAACATATGTATTATCATGGGAAGATACATTGGTTGTGTTGCGTGTGTAAGTGTTAAAGGAGATGAAGGGTTAGAGGGAAAGCAAAACATTTGATGACAACCTTGTATGTAAAAAGAATAAGTGCATCCATTGTTGCGAGCAACGCCAAAATGATAACATGTTTCTTGCATCTGTTGAAAAAAAGATGAATCAGTAATGGAGAGTAGGAGGAAAGGTATAAAGGTGTAAAATTTTCTATCAACCATGATGTAAGCGAATGCAAGTTGGAAAACATAGTGTGTAGATGAACCTCCATGCTGACATAAAGATCGCAACCCCACATGTAAATATAATAAAGATTTGAGAGAATATGGGGTGTACAAACCTCTCTTACCTGAGGAGGTATGTTGTATTATTCAACCTTCCATTTAGGGTGACTTAACATGTGCAACAAAGGCGCATCTAGAAATTCATGAAAAAAGGAAGTGAAGGTTGAACCACACGATGAGTGGTTCAACCTGCAACTTTGTATGTGGTGTATGAGTGTAATGTGCATAACACTATGTAATTAATTTTCCAGTTGCAAGAATGGATGTAATGCGCATAACACTATGTAAATTTTCCTATCAACCATGATGTCCACCAATGAATGTTGGAAAATACAGTGTCTACTAGAACCTCGAAGCGGACATAAAGATCACATGTAAAATCACAAACTCACCTGAAAGAAGAATAAGACGTCATAGTATATGGGGTGTACAAACCTGTTTTACTTGGGCAGGCATGTTGTGATATCAAACCTTCCATTTGGGGTGAGTTAACATGACCAACAAAAGTGTATATGACAATTTATGAACTAAAAAAGTGTAGGTTGAACAACAGGATGGGAAGTCCAACCTACAACTTTTTATGTAGCCTATAAACCTAACATGAATAATAACATGTAATTACTTCTATGGTTTCCAACAATGTGAAAAGAAAAAAAACACGATCTTTGCATCTGGTGATAAAAAAATGAGTCAATGAAGTCCAACATTTTTGAACATAAAACTAAACATTCCCAACAAAAGGACATCAAGCACAAAAGCAAAAAATTCAACCCTTCAGCTTACAACAAGCAAACATATAGAAACTACAACCCACAGTGTTTTCCAACATGCCTATAGTTTATTAATTAGAGAAAGTTCAAATGCAATTTCTAGTGTAGCTGTCACTTTTTTTATATTTTGAAGATGTTACTTTCATTTCATTCGTATTGTGTAAACAAGAAAATGATTTCATTCCAAAAAAAGAGAAACAGTTGGCTAGAGACATGAAAGCCATGTGTGAAAAGGTAGACAAGTTTTGTAAATAACTTATCAAACAATAAACCTCTTCATTCTGTAATGAGAAAGACACTCTCAAAGCTAACCAACGAGCGGTTGCAAGGGTACAAACAAGTATTGAAGACATTCAAAACTCTATCAAAAAAATGGACGTTGTTGTCCTAAGGGCTGATAAGGAAGCAACTGCTTCAAAGCTACAAATAAAATGCACTTTTTTTCAATCATGCAAAAAATTAAACACAACAATAAAATTTGTGATTTGGAAGACATTCATACTATTTTGTAACATTCCATGTTGCAAAATCATGGGTGTTAAGAAGAAAGCAACCCACCATGAGACAACCCTTTACATTTAAACAGGGAGATTCAAATTACTGAAACCCAACACTATGTTTCCCATTTACAATTATTTTGTGCACTTTTTTTTTTTTTCCAATGGAGTGAAATTTAAACACAACAATGGAATGCATGATTTTAAAGACATTCATACGGTTTTGTAACATTTCATGTTGCAAAACCGTGGGTGTTAAGAAGAAAGCAACCTACCATGAGACAACCCTTGACATTTGAACAAGGAGATTCAAATAACTGAAACCCAACACTGTGTTTTCCAAATTACAATTATTTTTTGCTCTTTTCTTTCAATCATGCAAAATTCAAACACAACAATGGAATGTGTGATTTCAAAGACATTCATACTGTCTTGTAACATTCCATGTTTCAAAACCGTAGGTGTTAAGAATAAAAAAACCTACCATGAGACAACCCTTGACATTTGAACAGTGAGATTCAAATAACTAAAACCCAACACTATGTTTTCCGAATCACAATTATTTTTTGCACTTTTCTTTCAATCATGCAAAATTCAAACACAAGAATGGAATGTTTGATTTTGAATACATTCATATGATTTTGTAACATTCCATGTTTCAAAACCATAGGTGTTAAGAAGCAAGCAACCCACAATGAGACAACTCTTCACATTTAAACAAGGACATTGAAATAACTGAAACCCAACACTGTGTTTTCCA
This sequence comes from Sequoia sempervirens, assembly GCA_007258455.2. Classification (NCBI taxonomy): domain Eukaryota; kingdom Viridiplantae; phylum Streptophyta; class Pinopsida; order Cupressales; family Cupressaceae; genus Sequoia; species Sequoia sempervirens. The sequence continues at coordinate 33,939,646 of VDFB02109042.1, forward strand.
AATCACATTTCTTTTTTGCAATTGATTTTTTCAATCATGCAAAAGTTAAACACAACAATGGAATGTGTGATTTTGAAGACATTCATACGGTTTTGTAACATTCCATGTTGCAAAACCATAGGTGTTAAGAAGAAACCAACCCACCATGACACAACCCTTGACATTTCAACTAAGAGATTCAAATAACTGAAACCCAACACTGTGTTTTTCGAATTACAATTATTTTGTGCACTTGTTTTTCAATCATGCAAAATTTTAAACACAACAATGGAATGTGTGATTTTGAAGACATTCATACTGTCTTGTAACATTCCATGTCGCAAAACCATGGGTGTTAAAAAGAAAGCAACCCACCATGAGACAACCATTTACATTTAAACAAGGAGATTCAAATAACTGAAACCCAACACTGTGTTTTCCAAATCACAATTATTTTTTGCACTTGATTTTTTCAATCATGCAAAAGTTCAACACAACAATGGAATGTGTGATTTCAAAGACATTCATACTATCTTGTAACATTCCATGTTGTAAAACCGTAGGTGTTAAGAATCAAGCAACCTACCATGACACAACCCTTTACATTTGAACAGGGAGATTCAAATAACTGAAACCCAACACTGTGTTTTTTGAATCACAATTATTTTTTGCACTTTTCTTTCAATCATACGAAATTCAAACACAACAATGGAATGTGTGATTTTGAATATATTCATATGGTTTTGTAACATGTTTTGTAACATTCCATGTTTCAAAACCGTAGGTGTTAAGAAGCAAGCAACCCACCATGAGACAACCCTTCACATTTAAACAAGGACATTGAAATAACTGAAACCCAACACTGTTTTTTCTAAATCACATTTCTTTTTTGCAATTGATTTTTTCAATCATGCAAAAGTTAAACACAACAATGGAATGTGTGATTTTGAAGATATTCATACGGTTTTGTAACATTCCATGTTGTAAAACCGTATGTGTTAAGAAGCAACCAACCCACCATGACACAACCTTTGACATTTCAACTAGGAGATTCAAATAACTGAAACCCAACACTGTGTTTTCCGAATTACAATTATTTTGTGCATATTTTTTTCAATCATGAAAATTATAAATACAATAATGGAATGTGTGATTTTGAAGACATTCTTACTGTCTTGTAACATTCCATGTTGCAAAACCATGGGTGTTAAGAAGCAAGCAACCCACCATGAGACAACCATTTACACTTAAACAAGGAGATTCAAATAACTGAAACCCAACACTGTGTTTTCCAAATCACAATTATTTTTTGCATTTGATTTTTTCAATCATGCAAAAATTCAACACAACAACGAAATGTGTGATTTCAAAGACATTCATACTATCTTGTAACATTCCATGTTGCAAAATTGTAGGTGTTAAGAATCAAGCAACCTACCATGACACAACCCTTTAAATTTGAATTGGGAGATTCAAATAACTAAAACCCAACACTGTGTTTTCCCAATTGCAATTATTTTGTGCACTTTTTTTTAAATGGTCCAAAATTTAAACACAACAATGGAAGGTGTGATTTGTAAGACATTCATACTATTTTGTAAAATTCCATGTTGCAAAACCATGGGTGTTAAGAAGCCAGCAACCCACCATGAGACAACCCTTTACATTTGAATAAGGAGATTCAAATAACTAATACCCAACACTATGTTTCCCATTCACAATTATTTTGTGCACTTTTTTTCAATCGACTAAAATGTAAACACAACAATGGAATGTGTGATTTGGAAGACATTCATACTATTTTGTAACATTCCATGTTGCAAAACCATGGGTGTTAAGAAGCAAGCAACCCAATATGAGACAACCCTTTAGATTTTTAAACAAGGAGATTCAAATAACTAAAACCCAACATTGTGTTTCCCATTCATAATTATTTTGTGTAGTTTTTTTTCAATCAACTGAAATTTAAACACAACAATGGAAGGTGTGATTTGGAAGACATTCATACTATTTTGTAACATTCCATGTTGCAAAACCGTGGGTGTTAAGAAGCAAGTAACCCACAATGAGACAACCCTTTACATTTAAACAAGGAGATTCAAATAATTGAAACCTAACACTGTGTTTCCCATTCACAATTATTTTCTGCATTTTTTTTTCAATCGACTGAAATTTAAACACAACAATGGAATGTGTGATTTAGAATACATTCATACTATTTTGTAACATTCCATGTTGTAAAAATGTGGGTGTTAAGAAGCAAGCAACCCACTATGAGACAACCCTTTACATTTAAACAAGGAGATTCAAATAACTGAAACTCAACACTGTGTTTCCCATTCACAATTATTTTGTGTAGGTTTTCTTTCAGTCAACTGAAATTTAAACACAACAATGGAATGTGTGATTTGGAGGACATTCATACTGTTTTGTAACATTCCATGTTGCAATACCATGGGTGTTAAAAAGCAAGCAACCCACCATGAGACAACCCTGTACATTTAAACAAGGAGATTCACATAACTGAAACCCAACACTGTGTTTCCCATTCACAATTATTTTGTGCACTTTTTTTTTTCAATCAACTAAAATTTAAACACAACAATGAAATGTGTGATTTGGAAGACATTCATACTATTTTGTAACATTCCATATTGCAATACCATGGGTGTTAAGAACCAAACAAACCACCATGAGACAACCCTAAGTTACATTTAAATAAAGAGATTCAAATAACTAAAACCAAGCACTGTGTTTCCCATTCACAATTATTTTGTGCAATTTTTTTTCAATCAACTAAAATTTAAACAAAACAATGGAATGTGTGATTTGGAAGACATTCATACTGTCTTATAACATTCCATGTTGCAATACCATGGGTGTTAAGAAGCAAGCAACCCACCATGAGACAACCCTTTACATTTAAACAAGAAGATTCAAATAACTAAAACCCAACACTGTGTTTCCCATTCACAATTATTTTGTGCATTTTTTTTTTTAATCATCTAAAATTTAAACACAACAATGGAATGTGTGATTTGGAAGAAATTCATACTATTTTGTAACATTCCATGTTGTAATACTATGGGTGTTAAGAAGCAAACAACCCACCATGAGACAACCCTTTACATTTAAACAAGGAGATTCAAATGACTAAAACCTAGCACTGTGTTTCCCATTCACAATTACTTTGTGCAGTGTTTTTTTCAATCAACTAAAATTTAAACACAACAATGGAATGTGTGATTTGGAAAATATTCATACTGTTTGGTAACATTCCATGTTGCAATATCATGAGTGTTAAGAAGCAACCAACCCACCATGAGGCAACCCTTTACATTTAAACAAGGATATTCAAATAACTAAAACCCAACACTGTGTTTCTTATTCAGAATTATTTTGTGCAATTTTTTTTTCAATCAACTAAAATTTAAACACATCAATGAAATTTGTGATTTGGAAGAAATTCATACTGTTTTGTAACATTCCATGTTGCAATTTACCATGGGTGTTAAGAAGCAAACAACCCACCATAAGACAACCCTTTACATTTAAACAAAGAGATTCAAATAACTAAAACCCAACACTATGTTTCCCATTCACAATTATTTTGTGCATTTTTTTTTCAATCGACTGAAATTAAAACACAACAATGGAATGTGTAAATTTGAAGACATTCATATTGTTTTGTAACATTCCATGTTGTAAAACCATGGGTGTTAAGAAGCAAGCAATCCACCATGAGACAACCCTTTACATTTAAACAAGGAGATTCACATAATTGAAACCCAACACCGTGTTTCCCATTCACAATTATTTTGTGCAGTATTTTTTTCAATCAACTGAAATTAAAACACAATAATGGAATGTGTTAATTTTAAGACATTCATACTATTTTGTAACATTCCATGTTGCAAAACTGTGGGTGTTAAGAAGCAAACAACCCACCATGAGACAACCCTTTACATTTAAACAAGGAAATTCAAATAACTGAAACCCAACACTGTGTTTCCCATTCACAATTATTTTGTGCACTTTTTTTTCAATCAACTGAAATTAAAACAAAAAAATGGAATGTGTGAATTTGAAGACATTCATGCTATTTTGTAACATTTCATGTTGAAAAAATGTGGGTGTTAAGGAGCAAGCAACCCACCATGAGACAACCCTTTACATTTAAACAAGGAGATTCAAATAACTGAAACCTAGCACTGTGTTTCCCATTCACAATTATTTTGTGCACTTTTTTTTTTAATCGACTGAAATTAAAACACAACAATGGAATGTGTGAATCTGAATACATTCATACTATTTTGTAACATTCCATGTTGCAAAACCTTGGGTGTTAAGAAGCAAGCAACCCACTATGAGACAATCCTTTACATTTAAACAAGGAGATTAAAAAAACTAAAACCCAACACTGTGTTTCCCATTCACATTTATTTTGTGCACTTTTTTTTTCAATCAACTGAAATTTAAACACAACAATGGAATGTGGGATTTTGAAGTCATTCATACATTTAAACAACAACATTCAAGTAACTCCACATTTTGTTTCCCAAATTTCAAATTAAAAAATCTTGTAAAACCTTCTGCCTGCAACCCAATTACCCCTCACCTCAAATTTGGTCGGTATTCTCCTCCAACTCCTCCACGTGCACTCCACACTTCAACTTACAACCTCGATTTGGTCAGTATTCTCCTCCAAGTCGTTGTCGTCCACGTGCACTCAGACCTTCAAATTTCCCTTTCAACATGCAAACTAGAAACAAATAATATTTTCACCTTTCTTTCTCAAAATAGAAAAGGCTTCGTTTCAGCCCACATCATTCATTCCCTTCCACTTTTCTCGTTCCACACAAAAGAGACTTTCCGAGAAAGCAAACCTTCCCGCCTTTTTCCCCCAATGACAGGTAGGAAAACCGAGCTAATGGCATCGTTAACTCCCACCTAACCATCACCGGACGTCTCATCCGGCTACCACTTTTCTCCATGATCGCCCATCTGGCAGGTCCCACACTACAACGTCTCATCATGTTATGTATGTTTCCATGTATGTTGTTATGTATGTTTTTCATGCATTTTTGTATGTACATAGGTGCTTTTTGTCTAGTAGTTAGCTGACTCTCATACTGTCAACAAGTTAAAAGTTATATTTTTTTTAGTCCAAATAGGTAGTTGAGTTGACTTAGGCAATGGGTTTGCTTCCCATTGGTCTCGGGTTTGTCTCCAATCTTGAGTATAAGAGGTGGTACTTCTTGTGGGCAGGGAATTTCGCCTGTAGGGGACTAGTCTTGCCTTAGCTCATGGGGGTTGTGGGGACACCCCTATAGTATTTTAAAAAAATGTTATATTTTTTAATGCAAAGCAAATATAAAACAAATATTTATTTTTTGTAAAGTTAAGATATAAAATATTAATTTTTATATGGAGAAAATCAAGAGTATTAATAATAGAAGTTATGAAGAGGTAGTTGAAAGAGATTTACAATACAAATTTCTAAAGATTACAATGATCAAACATAAGGGAGAAATGATAAGGAGTTAATAGTTGTTTTGAAGTTGACTAAATTGATCTTGAAGTTATTGAAGATGAACCATGGTCATAACATTTTTCTTGGATATATTTTGAAGTTGTCAAAACAAAAAGACAACCTAAAAAACTATGTCAAAGTAAAGCATTAGAATACCAGTTTCTTGAAAATAGTTGCTTGAAAACACAATAGGACACCTACCCTTCCAAATATGCTTTAAAATAACTTTCTAATGGAATCAACAATCACATTATTATGCAAACCAAAGTCAAAGAGAGCTTCTTTCCAATTCAATTTATGATGAAAAATAACAAGATTTTTTTTAAAAATAACATTCAATTTTTTTTTTAAAGGAAATGGCAATCCCAAAATATATGTTTCATATTTTTAGTGTATTTAAGTGAAAGGAGTAGTTAAATGACCAAACCATAATGCATTTTAGTGTATCTCCAACAAATAGTTTATGATGTAAAACTTTCCAAGCTAGCAATTGTGTCTCCACATCAGTCTTTTATTTCCATATTTGTGCACTCATTTTGGTCCACCTTTTGGTGCTAAATCTGCATTTCCATTTATGGTTGAGGTAAGGAATGAACATGGATCTTCTTTAATGTGAAATAATTGAAATGAGTAGGAGATAGCCATTTTTAGTCTTTAAAAGAATTGCATTTCTTGGGAGTACAAATTTTCATAGATAACTCAAGAGGAACTAATAATTGCACAAATATCATAAATTCTTTGTACTTGACATTCAAACCATAGTGTTGTTTGTTTTTTAGCCATAAATCCCATTTAAAAGTATTAAAATCTCAAATATATTTAAATTTTTGAACACCTTTCTTATACATTTAATAATAAACATGTTTAAGAAAACAAATAGCAATTAGTTCATTATGGTAATTAACAAGTTTATTCCACCAAATTGATGATAAATGTTGCAGAGGGATCATTTCACTGTAGAAATTGACAAACTTGTTGCCAAGATTTCCAAATGGATTGTAAAGGAAAGGAAACCTTGATTTTGAAAAAGGGAGACATAATGATTTTACCAAACCAACTAACTAAGTGTAATTTTTTATTTGTTTTAGCTTGGATAATTTAGTTATTAAAAATGATTTTTCATGGTTAATCTCCTTTAACAGCTCTAATAATCCACTTTGTAGCAATGCATAACCCTTACATTTTGGGGTCAATAATTCCCAAACCACCCTTATGTCTCGGTTGAATGTAATGGGATAGGAAGAATCAATTAAACTAGTTTTACCATCCCATTTAGACTAAAGGAATTTTCTAATTAATTTGTTCAAATATTCATATCTTTTCTTAAATGACATCTAGCAAGATGAGTAATAAACATGGGTAACAATGAAAAATTTATTTGTAACTTAAATTTTACCAATTAATTTGATAAGAACTTGTTGCCCCAATTAAATAGCTTGGTCTTAACTCTATTTAGGAACCAATCCCATATATCAGAACGAGAGACCTCTACACTAAAAAGGAATGCAAAAATATCTAGTAATCTCCCCATGTTTAATTTTCCTCCACTCTTTGGGAATCCACTTAGGAATAGGACCAAATTGAGACAAAAAATTTCAATCAAGTGTTGTAAGTTAATTGTGATCCAAAAATATAAAAGTATAAATTTAGGATGTTCAAGGTTTTTTTTAACTATTCTTCAAAATTGTTTAAAAAACAACATACTATCATCGAAAAAATGGGATTTAATAACAACCTCATTTTGAGGAATAGAAATCCCTTTTATAAGGTTGATCTAGTTAGCTTTTTAAAGAAGAGATCCCAATGCATGAGCTATAAGCATTTATAGGAAGGGGAAAAAGGACATCCCTACCTTATGGACAATTGTAATTCAAATTATTCTTTCAAAGAGTTATTGATCACAATGTGAGCATTGACATCTTGGAGCAACATATGAACATGCTTTTTCAATTTAGGCTCAACCTCATCCAATGACGAATTTTGAGAATGGAGTCCTAATGAATTCTATTATAGCCTTTATCAAAATCTAACTTGACCAACAAAGCATTTTAAGAGATCTAATACCTCAGTAGAATCAAAATCATAACTTGTAAGGAACTCAAGGAATATATAGGATAGGAACTTATATTTCAATTGATATATGATGAAAATAAGTAGATTCAAAGCAAAAACCTGATAATGATCTTGATGAAATTAACTATTTAGTATTTATATTTTACTTAATCTATTTGATATTTGAATTAATTTTTTTTTTTAAAAAAAATACACCTTATTTCTTTTTGAGATATTTTTGCACCCTCTTTTCATTTAGCTCATTTTTTTTTTGTCAAATATAAATCATAGTCTTATTTTTCCTAGTTCTTTTATTTCCCATCTTCTTTATGAAAATGTGTTGCAATAATCCTCTCCTTCAAAAAAAAGTGACCAAAAACACTTGCATAATTATTAATCAAAGAATACTTTCCTTCAAAATATGCAACCAAAGAAAAAATATTTTCTAAAATAAAAGTGTGACAAAAAAATATTATTTTGATTTAGAAATACATGTGAAAGTATTTATATATGGGAATATTTTAATACCTTTTAGTGAAGGTACATTCATTTGAAGGTTCTAAGGTTCTTCATATGAATGCCTTTGGATGTACCTTTGTGTTTTCCCACTTAGTTTTTGGAAGAGTATTGTGTTTTAAAGCATGGGTTGGACCATCAAACAAAATCAATTTTACAAAATCTTAGCATCCCAATAAATTTTTTAAAAAGTATATTTTGTAACATATTTAACTTAATTCTTATTTTTATTTTATATTTCTACTTAGTAAAAGTGTTTTACCAAACATAAAAGTCTTTGTTTGAGACACATGAATAAATTTAAAAAAATAACAAAAAAATATTTTTTAAAAATAATAATTTAAATAAAATATGTAAAAAAATTTATGAAAAATATGTTATACTATATATTAATATTAAAAGGCTATATTTAAAAAGTATAATTTTATTTTATTTTTAAATATTATATATTATAAAATAATTTTACTAAAAACAAGTTATTAAAAAATATTTAGAAAACAAAATAATTTAATTTTTCAATTTAAAATTAATTTTAAAATTTATACCCAAAATTTCAAAAGTATTAACTTGAATATCTACTTAAACTAGAAAGTTCTAGTCAATAAGAAAAGTATCAATATTTTTAAAGGATAAGGATTTGCCATAAACTTCATATTTTGTTGTACTATCGAACTAGGCCCCCCGCCCCATATATAGAGGAAAATTGACTACAATCATAGTTATATGAGTTTAGATAAGTGTTAATATAGGTACTAAAGAGAGGGATGGATACTGATATGTTATTTTAGAAAAAAATGGAGACAAGTAATTGCAGACAACTATATATAGAATATATTTAAGATAATAGATATTTTTAAAAAATGTTAAATACTAAAATGTTTAAAATTCAAAATAAAGTTAACATTTAAAAGTATTGAAATATAATAATTATATTGATATTTATAATTATCATCATGATAGAAAAATAAATATTTAAAAGCATTATTTGAGATGAAAAAAATTAGGGGGAAATCCCACTATTTTTAAAAACATAGTATGAGGAGCCTTGGAGATAAATCAATTGATAAAACTTCAATGCATGCACATATCTTGAGCCTTATTATTGTTTTGCTTCATATTCTTAGGATTTTGCAATTTAATAAGAAAATTTTCTACAACAAAAAGTACTAGTAAACTTCTATGAAAAGAAATAGAAAATTCCAAATTTATTAGTGTATTTGATTAGTTCTTTTAATATTTGTCAATCACATATGTTCACTTTAAGAAAATCTAATATAGTTTATGTGATATATTTTAGAAACTTCTATTGAAAGTTTTGTCATTTTAAAGGGATGTATATTAGTGATAACTTTAAGAAACCCCCCTTCAAGAAAAGTTATAAAATTTTGGCGAAACTTTATTTTTACTCTATTGGAGAATTTTTCTTTTTTTAGAAAAAAAATATTATTTTAATGGTAAAAAATATTAATTTTAATGGTGATTTTATTTACATCGCTATTTTTTTTTTAAAAAAAGGGGTAAAAACTTTATTGAAATGTCAAAAGAAGCATTACATCAAAGTCAAGGGCGAAAGCTTGAAGGAACCGAGAAAAGCAAACCAAATAGAGCAAAAGACAAAAGCAACCAGCACCCATGTTGTCCTCAGCAATAACCCTCTCCAAGTCCAGACATAGCTCCTGGGGGATCTGAACCCAATCATCAATTCTCCAACCATCCAAATGCTCAAAATCCCATTTGGCTAGACAATCAACTGTCCTATTCCATTCCCTTGGAATATGAACGAAAGACACCATCTCCATCAAAGTGCCAATCTGCAAAATCTGTTGCACCATCACTGCCAACTGCCAACTAACATCAGACACCTTTTGAGCATCAAGCAAGTTAACTAGAACTTGAGAGTATGATTCACAAATAACCCGACACCATCCCAACTCATAGGCCCGTTCCAAAGCATAAAGGATCGCCAATCCTTCCATTAGGTTGATAGTTTGCACACCTTTATGGATAGAAAAGAGGAAAATCACCAAACCAGAAGAGTCCCTGCCAATCCCACCAACTCTCATCGATCCCAGATTTCCCTTGGATGAACCATTAGTATTGACTTTCAAAGTGCCAACCAGAGGGGGCTTCCAATTTCCCACTCTTTGAACACATTGTCTCACTTGCCTACCTCTCTTACTACAAGCAGACGATGAGGATACCCAGCCTAGCCACCATCTCTGCATCCCTTTTCTCCAGCGGTAGCACCACATCTCCCTTAGCTTCAATCATCTCATGGATCATACCAAGGATTCTAAAGCACACTTGTTGTATCTACAAGCTCTCCCCTCTGAAAAATGCTCCTATTCCTTTGTAGCCAAACCTGTCATAATAAGAAGATAGGCCCAACATGCCACACATCCTGCAAAAAGGGAGCCAACGAGGGAGGTCTTCCCAAGCCAGTCCAAAAATCCACCAAGGAGGAGGCATGAATGCGGGAAGTGTTGCAAACTCCCCACCAAGAGTGCCAGAGCTACAACATAAAAGGACACTGAAAAAAAAATGAGAAGAATCCTTCTCACCTCTCCCATAGAGAACACACCTAGAGGGGACTTGAAATCCCTGCTTCTGAATATTATCCCAAGTCAGACACCTATTCCAAGCCAAAGTCTAGATGAAGCAATTGCACTTTGGCCAAGAAAACTTATTCCACACCCTCTTCCACCAAGGAACCTCTACCCCCTCAATCCTTTGAGAGATCAGCCTTTGGTATCCAGAAGCAACCGTATAATGGCCTTTCTAGTTGGGAGACAATGCAAGAACATCCTTATACATGAGTGAACTGCATAGTCTTCGAGAAAGAATACTATGAAGCACCACACACTCCTCTTCCACGTCCACCACCAACCATTCATTTGGGTTCTTCCACTTAACACTCATTCCCTACCCATGAAAAGAAAGCAACTTAAAGTCGCTCACCCTCGACCAGCCAACATCACCGAATCTCTGACTCAGGGTCACCAAGTTAGGAAACTGAGAGATAATGGGGGGGTAACCATCCCAAGAGTCAAACCAGAACTGAGCCTTCGTCCCCCTTTTACAAATCCAAAGTAAACCATCCTTGAAAAGTGCATCTCCTTTCTTAAGAGTAGCCCATATTGCCGATCCCTTTCCCATCAAAGGGTAGTGAGGGATATCTTCTTGAGGAATATCCTAGAAATACTTATGGGAAAGAGTCCTCGGCCGTATCTAGTCTTGCTCAATGTACCACCACCAATAAAGTTTAGCTGCCAATGTCGTACCTACCAGCGAGGACTACCTCAACCCCAATCCACCATACTACTTAGGAATACAAATAGTATCCCAATTAACAAGACTCCATTTGGAAGATATCAAACTTCCAATCCATAAGAACTATCTTGCTAAAGAGTCCATCTCCCTAACAAAGCCCATCAGGGCCATCTAAACCATACCTCGATAGATGGGGAGAGCTTGAACCACATACTTAAGCAACTGAACACAACCTGCAAAGGACAACCAATGATTGGTCCAATGAGTGAATCTCATACAAAATTTATCTAGGATAGGTTGCCACGAGTCCCTAGCTATCCTTCCCACAACAATGGGAATCCCAAGATAAGACAAAGGAAGAGCCCCAATTTGAAACCGAAGAATCTGAGCAATTATCCTCTAAATAGAATTAGGAGTGTTGAAGAAAAATATGGAAGATTTGTCCTTGTTAATTAATTGACCTGATTCCACAAGATAAATATCGAGAACCTGAAAAAGATTTATTGCTTCCAGAATAGTGGCCACACCCATCAAAGTTGTGTCATCCACAAACTGCAAATGGGATTGTGGGGGTAAGTCACCTCCCCACCTCCACCCCTGGATGAGGCCCAACTCCACATGTCTTCTTAGTAAGCATCCCAAACCCTCAACCAACAGAAGAATCAAGTAAGGAGAGAAAGGGTCCCCAACCCACGAGAAGCGCCAAACAACTCATAGTGCTCCCCATTAATTAAAACGAAGAACAAAACAGACATGACACAACTCATGACCCAATTAATCTAGTCATCTCCAAAGCCAAAAGCCGCCAAAACCTTTTGAAGAAAAGACCATCAGACTCTATCATATGCCTTAGCCATATCAAGCTTAATAAAAATAGCCTTTTCTTTGGAGTTGGCCATAGAATGAATGGTCTCAGCTGTTATAACCATACCATCTAGAATCTACCGACCTTCCACAAAACCACTCTACTCCTCAGAAATGAGCACTTGCAACCACTTTTTCAGCCTATTAACAATTAGCTTGGAAATAATCTTATACACCACATTGCAAAGAGATATGGGACAAAAGAGGCTTAATCTATCCACTCCTTCACACTTGGGAATGAGCACAAGGAAAGTGGAATTCAGAGCCTTTAACATCTGCTTATTCCTCTAAGATTCTTGGACCACCACCAAAAGGTCCAACTTGATAATATCCCATAACTCTTGAAAGAATTCAATCAGAAAACCATCAAGGCCTGGGGCCTTCCCCTTCTTCATCTAAAACACAGTCCCCTCTAGCTCCTCCAAAGTGATCTCTCCCATAAGATGATCCATTATTCCCTAGACACTAGGGAAGGGATACAAGAAAGGACTTGAGCTTCCTCCACAGAACTCCCTTGCAAATCTTCTCTGAATAAAGAAGTAAAATAATGAACAACTTCATTTGAAATATCATGAAATGAAGAAAGAATCTCTCCCCTTCCATTGACCAAAACAAGAATAGAATTACCATGATGTCTAGCCTTTACCGCATTGAAGAAGAATGCAGAATTTCTATCTCCCTCCTGGAGCCACTCAACTCGGGATTTCTACTTCCAAAAAATCTCCTCCCATAACTCCCATTCTTCCAAAGCTTTCCAGGCTCGTGATTCCTCCCACAATAGATTCTTCATCACCCCATACTCCCTAATTATCTTGGTAATACCATCTAGCTCAGCCTGTGCAACAGACTTGGTACTGAAAAATATTTCTGAAGCATTGTTGATTCCAACGCTTAAGCTGGTATTTAACAAACTGAAGGAGCTTAGAAAAGACATACATAGCCCATGTGCCATAGGAAGGTCTCCCATCCTGCCACCACTGAGTAACATAGCCATGGAGATCAAGATTACACAACCACATAAGCTGGAACTTGAAGGAGGAAGTCTGAGGCCACCGAGTAGAGAGAATAGAGAGCTTTATAGGCCAATGGTCTGAACCCCTCCAATCCAGAATCTTAGAGCTAGAAGACCACATACCACCAACCCAAAAACATGATACCATGAACCAATCCAGGAGTTCCACAATGCAATTGTCACCAATCCTCCTATTGTTCCAAGTAAATTACCCATTGTCGGGCTTGACATCAACTAGATTCAGAATAGAGATGTTGTTTTGGAACAACAACGTAGAGGCTTCCAGCCTCACAGTACCACCCCTCTTCTCTACAAGCTCTGTAATAGCATTAAAATCACCCCCAATAATCCAAGGATGGTAAGGAGCCATGCTGCGGACCGATCGAATGTTGGACCATAAGAGTTGCTTGCCCTGCAGCTCCATAGGCGCATACATGTTGGAGAAAAGAACAAGTTCCCTCATCTCAAAATAGGAAGCCACCATGGAAAGAGAGGACTTAAAGGACACCCACCATTGGGGGAAAATCTTCTGAGGGTTCCATAAGCAAGCCACCCCCTAGAAGACCATTGAGGACGAATGAATTGGGATTCACCATTCCTCCATAGCTTAGGCACTAAGCCCATCATACACTCAACAGAAAGCTTGGTCTCCTGCAAAAAAGGAACATCAGGAGACTGACATCTAACCAAATCCAAACAAATTTTTGTCTAGGGCCACTGTTCAAGCCCCTTACATTCCATGAAAGAACAATCATTTCAAGGGGCTTGAGAAATGCGAATCCAGATTCTTGACTGACCCTGATTTAAATGTCTCCCCTATCATTTTAATATTTTCCACATCTTTCTTCTTACCAAGCTTAGAAAATTTCTCTGTCCCCACTTTCTTAAATTTTTTTTTTTCAAAATACTCAACTAAGGAGACAACTTACCATTCTTACCCATCTCCATGCCCATTCTCCGCAAGGGGTGAGATAAATCTTCTTCACCCTTCACTGCTTCAACAACACTACCTGACACCTCCTGAGCCACCATCTACTAATCTGTTTCCAAGTTCATAGTTCCATCAGCCTATGGAACAAGAGGGGCCATTGAACTTAGCCCTGCATGCCATGGATCGCTCCTATCCTACTCAAAGCTCAGTATGCCCATGCTCACTACCTATTGGCTAACCTGCAATGCCTCAACAGGAATCCCATGTTGTTTACTAACCATAGTCACTTGATTCGGATCTAACAGATTCACTTCCTATTGGCTAAGGTCATCCAACATCTCAAATCTAGTAAAAGTGTCAGCATCCTGCTTGTCCTTTAGATTCCTTTTCTGCCCCTTCTGTTCCTAGCTCGAACAAGAACAAAACCATCATCCTTGACACCACCACCCTAAATAGGATCCTTGCCCTTATCCTCCCCAGGTGGATAATGAGGAGGATGAGAAGACGAGGCCCCCGAAGGCTTGGATTTTAGACATCTACGTTGAAGGTGGCCATACTCATGGCAGAAACAACATCGAAAGGGTAAGGTCTCATAGTCCAACTACTGCACCTATGAATACTCTCCTGCACTCACTTCTATAGAGTCTGGCAGTGGTTTTCTCAAGTCAATTTCCACACAAAACTGAGCATAAGTCATTACCTTCTTGAATTGCATCTGATGTGATGATCTAATAGGTTTCCCCAACATTAAGGCTAGTAAATACAAAACATCATTACACCAACATTCAAACGGGAGGCTCGGTAAACAAACCTAAACTGGAATTTGACTGGGAAGCTCCTCCGCCGGATTGAAGCCCACATGCCAAGGCTTAATAAACAAGCCCACCTAGTTATAAAAGTAAGCCCCCCCTCAAACATCATATTCTGATTAGCCATGCAATCAAATGTAACCATGAAGTAGTTATTCGCTAGGAGCTGAATCTCCATTTCCCCCTCTGGCATCCAAGTCCTCAATGCCCAGGCTTCCAAAAGTTGCAAAGAGATTCTCAATCCCTAGAAATAGCAATACAGGGAGTGCCTTGAGTAATAATCAATATCCTCAGCCAACATCTCCATCAGAATCACTACATTCGGCCTCTCTTTACACCTTTCCAGACATCCATTAATCTTTGGAATTCGATTCCCTCTAGACAATCCCTTCTCAATCTTCTTTGGGTCCAAAGAAAATAGGCTATTCTCAAAAATCTTAGAACCCTATGGAGAGGGTTTCGATCCCAAAATTGAATGAAAATCCATCTTGGGGCTAGCCCTGGATGATTCCCCTTGAGACATGAGCCCAACACGAGACCCTACGTAGGCATGCAAGCCCACGGGTCAAGAGAACAAAAGAAAATAAATTCACAAGGGTTGACAAAAAACCCCTTTGGATTCACCCACTACCACCAAAGCTAAGAAGAGACAGCTTTAAGAAGCTACACTCCAAACCCTAGCTGGACACCACGCAGCCCAAAGAAAGAGCCCGCGTCGTACACTAGACTCCCACACATTCTCTTGGTGAGCTCAGCACTATGCGAGCATAGCAGACAAAATAGAGCTTCCCAAGAGGCATCGCACAGAGCTAAAGCCGATCACCAAAACTCCAGACCAAACCCAACCAACGAACACCTCAACTCGCCACCATGCGCTAGGTAGATCTAGATCAAGATAAAAAGGAGGCACCTCAATCTCTTCACCTCATAACACAGATAGCTCCCCCCCTTTGTCGCACCTACATGTAGAACCAGAAAGCGGGTGAGGGCACGTACACCCTAGCTCGACCTGCAGAGCTCCTTACCGCCATCTCTCTTTTCCTAGGGAATTCTCCCTAGTTACATCGCTAATTGAAAATTAACAAGAAAATTCATTTATTGTGATGACAAATCCTTCCATTTAAAACATAATAATTCTTATGAAAAAGTTGGGGCCCAAGGTGAAAATGATCAATAGGTTTAAAAAGTAGAGTCTATAATATTTAGTTTCCACCATTGATTTAAAATATAATAACTGTCCATTGAAATCAACAATGAGAAGAAATTTTGACCTCATGAACATTACCTCCCAATATATTTTACTCACAAAATATACAAAGAGAGTCATTATATTATATTTTTACATCGAGAGACATCTTACAATGGCATTCTTTGTGTTTAGAAAAAATCTACCTTAAATCAAGGAGAGTTTTTGACATCATCACCCTTGATTTTTTGTTAATGTAAATCTTGATATTTGAAAATAATCTTGATATTTGAAATAAAAATTAAAAATTGCAACTATAAAAATAAAAATAGACTTTTTTCCAAATGTTTTATTCTTCAAGCATCTATATTTGGCACTCACGTAAATAAAACTGTTATTAGTAATGAGCTACCTTCTTCCGTAACTATTTTTCCTAACCATTTCTCTCTAACCATTCTTGGTGAATTTATGTTGTGCGAGTGTGAACAAAACCATTCCTCGTCATCATTCATTAACCAGCAAATTTGAGTTCAAACATGTGGCTTCTGCAATACTATTTTCTGTCCTCACCACTCGCCATGTCTCATATTTGGGTGCGGAAATACTGAGGAATGCACAGTGGTATGATCTGGTGTGCCTAGGCATTAGTGGTACAGTGGGGGCGGGCTTCATCATCACCATGAAACGTGCAGCGAGAGGCCATTCATCAACCAAGCATCGATATATTTGAAGCCTTTGATGAGGTATTACCATTATTAATATGGATTTGTTTAAATGCTCAATTGTGTCAAATACCAGATAAATAATGCACCTATTGGTGCAGTTGGTACTGATGAAGTAGGGAGGGTAGATAATCTACATAGGCCCTCTTGGTCACCACTCTCAAACACTAATTGATTATCTTGAGGAAATTGAGGGAGTTCCCTAAATCATAGAGGGGCTAAACCCTACTACATGGATGCTCGATGTTACCTCCCATGGAGCAAAAGAACTTCTTGGGGTTGACTTTGCCAAAATTTATAAGAAATCGCCCCTCTACAGGTAATAATCTCGTTATTGGTAGTGTATTCCCAAACATTTGAAACATCATTTCAATTTCTTTCTATGTGGTAAATTCATATATTTAATGAGGAGAAATACACACGAAAAATAAAATCTTGATCGAGGGGTTAAGCAAACCTGTCGCAGTATCCAAAGATTTGTAACATTTCAATAGAGAATTTGCACAACCATTTGTAGTTCAAGTGTGGGGTTGTTTGTGGAAGCAACATTGGTCCTACTGGTGAAATCCCTAATACAACGTTGTTAGATTTTTATTCACTTTTAGATGCGCTCTTCTTTTCAACACAATTTTATGGAGAATGGGGCACAAGAAGTAAGAACTTTACTCAAATTTAATAATTGTTGAAAATGCCACACAACGTCATGGCTATAGGACTTCCCAAAACCACCCAAGAGAGGGTATCAACCTCAAGCTCTAGCGGAATGGGTCATTGTTCTGTATGTATTAGCAAGGCTCCCTGCGTCGCTCTTGACCTTCTATTACAAAATTTTTCATGGCCATGCCTTCTATTATAGAGTTTGTAGATGTTCCATGGTCACTGGCATCAAAATCATGTGAGACAAATTGGTGAAAGGAAGCTATCTTACTTACAGTTGGTCTGTCATTTTGAAAATTTCCTTTACTCATCGCTTTGTTAACATTGAAAATTGAATGTGTGATTTTAACGAGCACAGTAAGGGGCACCTTTGTAAAATGATCGTGGTCTAAAAGATAAGAAGCCACTTCCTTGATTCCTGCCTCTCCCACTCTTACTGATCTTTATCTGTGAGTAAATAAATGTCATGTTTTTCATTCCTTAAAATCTTTCAATGTGTGAGAATAGAATGGAATTTGTTTTTATCCATAAGTCCAGTGGCAATCGAATGAGCTTAAATGTTTTACAAATACATTAGACTAAATGTATGTTCATTGAGTGTTTCCTTCAAATGTAGTGGCAATCATATGAAGTTCTAGTGCTTGAATATAATAACCCATGTGAATTAAAAGCATTTTTTTATAGTAATAGGAATGTGGTTTGGAAAAAATCATTTTGTATCCTTGTATTTGAATTAGGATTTGGTTGTGGGAAGAATTATTTAATAAATTTGTTTGTATTCTTGTATTTGAATTAAGCTTTGGTTGCGGGAAGAATTATCTAGGAAATTTGTTTCTAGGTACATGAATATATTGACTTTAAAGAACAATCAAGAAAAGATTAAAAGTGATGAATTGTTTCAAGCCCTTCAATTTTGTGCTCTCAAAAGAGAGCACATATCAATTGACTACTGGATAGTTTCAAATACAAGAATACAAGCAAATTAATGGAAACCTTGTACCTATGTGGTGAAGTTTGTGAAGAGTGTAGTGTTGCAAAGAATGTTTTTTAGAAGAGATTAATGTGCCAAACTTGATTACCATAACCATATGACACAAAAAAATGGTATTCTCTAGCACGTGAGAAAAGGCATGATCCTTGCTAAATGGGTGAAGGATCTATAAAAAACTTAATACACTGATTACAATCATCCACTACCTCCCAGGGCAAGTGAATGAGGGCTTCTTCTACGTCCATTAGTGACTACGTGACATTTTAGGCATGGAGTTATGAAAGAAAAGAAGAGTGGCCTCCTACATTACTTAGGCCAGACAACATGAAATGTTTGTGTGGATTTCATTAGAAGCACGCCATCCCTACACAAGTGGTTTGTGTAGATTTTTTGAGGAACACAAGTCATCACTTCTGACAATCAGTAAGAATTTTAAAAACATTCAATTGTGAGCTTCCTTTGTTATTTTTTGGTATACACTTTGTGCAAGATAATAATGCAAGAGGATAGTAAGATGTAATGCATAGATAGTATTTTGGAAAATATTAAGAGGTGTTTCTAAAGATGAAAATGTGGAGTTTATTTTTATTTGGAAATAAGGATATTCTTTATCTTTGAACACTTATAATAGTTGTATCAGTTGGAGCCCCAAATATTTTGATCAAGAGTTTTATCACATTTGATGTTAGTAGTATCATTATGGTTACTAGAAGTCGTAACGAAGGATGTGTTGGAGTGATTAAGAATAAGGAGAAGCACAAGAGAATAAAGTTATCTTTACCAAAAGACAAAGGTGTCAATCTATCAATCATTGAAGAGGCAAGTTAATTTGGTCAATATCCTCTTGAATGGTTTCCTTTTTCTCTCCTTCTCCTTTTGAATAGGTTATATAATATAGGTCCATGGGATTTCCTTGCAAAATTTAAATACAATGGTGTAAAATAGGATAATAGATAGATTAGCTTCTAGCAACATAACTTGCTAATTTAATTCCATAAAATATTTTACCATAATTAAATAGCCAAACTATTCACCTCTTTATGGACAAGAAACAACTGAGTAACTAACAATAAACCCAAATCTACACACCTAAGTTACATAACTATCAAGCAATGAAAAATAGATAAAGATATAGAGTAGAAGATATGGAAGGATAGATGGAGTGAATACTTGATAGAGATAGGGAGACATTTCTAGAGATGGAGGTGGAGAGAGAAATATAGAGGTAGAGATTAATATAGAGCGAGAGAGGAAGAGTGGGAAAATTAGATAGAGGTAGAGATGAATATAGAACAAGAGACGAAGAGGGAGAAATAAAATAGAGCTCGAGATAGGGAGATAGAGGGGGAGAGATAGAGAGTGATAGATAAAGAGGAAAATATAAAGAGATAAGGAGAAAGAGGAGAGATAGAGAGATATATGGTGAGATAGAGTGATATCAAGATAGAGATATAAGGAGATATAGAGAGAGGGGGAGAGGGAGAGAGATAAAGAGAGAAAAATAGAGAGAAGTACATAGAAAGAAAAATAGAAATGAAGAGGAAGATAGAAATAGGGGGATAGAGAGAGAGGTATATGGGAAGATAAAGGGAGATAGATTGAGATATAAAGATAGATAAGGGAATAGGGGGGGAGCAAGAGAGGGATGGAGAGAAAGGGAGAGAGATAGGTAGAGGATGGAGAGAGAGAGAGAGAAGATGGGGAAGAGGGAGATATATGTAGAGAGTGTAATGCCCCACCAAGAACCCTAGAGGATAAACACTATTACTATTAGAATGCATAGCAATTTTTTTTTTGAAAGAAAAGCATCAACCAACTGGCATCCTAACTATTTGCATGAAGCTTGAGTTGTTATTGTTTGGATTCTATGACTACGTTTATTGCAACATTTTTTAGTGCCAATTCTAGTTCACCATTCCTCTAAGGGTCCCCAACATTGTTACTTGACAACATACTACTCCAGAAGCAAAATTCTATTAATTTAAATCTAATGATTTCATAATGGTAAAGGTTTAATTCATCTTGTGAGCACCCCCAAATCTGCAAATGATCAACCTCCAACACTCATTAGTAGGGTTAGTTTATGCACATGCAAATCTATGAATACTCCTATGAAATAACATATCATGCTCTAAAATGCAAACAAACAACAAAGATGATCAAACTACACATAGAAACATGACATATACCTATTCCATAGTGTATTGGTGTCACTTGGAGAAAGTGACCCTTTCCCAACCCTTGACAAGCTCAAATGATGAAGATTGTTGAAGATGCTATGAAGTGGGAAAAATCAGCTGTCAATGTGAAAAGAGTAACTTTGCATAAATTGTGGATGGATTGTTGAAGAATGAGCCTTCTATTTATAGAATCTCAAGTTGAAAGAGTGCCCAAAGAGAGCAATGTGGGATAAAGATTTATCCAATAAGAAGGAGCCACTTGTCACCTTGTGAGTGCATGGAGGATGTGCAAGTTTTGGTCAATGTGCCAATAAATGAGATTAGTTGGCCTTTTCAAATTCAAATTTGGCTTGTTGGAGGGAGAAAAAGAGACTTGAATGCCAAGTGGGGGACATGTAAGAGAGGAGTTATTGCCATGTTGGAAGGGACAAGTCAACTTGTTTTCAAATTCAAACTTGAGGGAATATTCTCCAAATATGCCTTGTTGAGGGAAAATGAGGATTTTATAAATGAATTAAAATGCCCTATTTGTGCAAGTGGGAAAAGCTAGAGGATGTGATGGATGATTAGATTAGATTAATGAGGATTAAAATAATTTAGTGAGGGATTAGGTGATTTGACCCATTTGACTTAGATACTTGGATTTATTTAAATCAAAAAGGAGGAATATGAATTTGAGATTTAATTAAATAAATTTTGGTTTATTTAATTAAAAGGATGATGTAAGATAAAGGTTAATTTATTTAAAGGAGATGAATAAAAGATGGAATGTTAGGAATTGAATAAAAATTGATCTATTTAATCAAATGAGGTAATGATTTAATTAAATAAAGTGAATCTATTTAATTAAAGGATGAAATGTTAGATTTAATTAAATAAAGGTTATTCAATTAAAAATGGTAAATTGAAATGTATCCATATTTTAAGTGTCTACACATCTCATTAATATTGTTTACATTAATGTCGTAGGTTCATTAGTTCCTTTAATTCAAATTGGACATCAAACAATGGAAGATATTGTTATCATGAGTTGACTAGCGAAGACTAGGGTTTATGTTCTTTTCCATTATTTACCCTTAAACTAACTTAGATAGCAAGGGACATTTTATTAACAATCCATGATCACTTTTAGCTTCTTTAAGTTCCTTAACCATAACATGCAACATTAAGTTCTTTCAACACCAATTTAAATGTTCCTAACTATAGAATTTCAATTCATTAAAACACATTAAATACATTCACCTAGAGTATATTATGTTTCCGCTCTAATGATTCATCCTTTATTTATTCATTACAAAATATAACACTTTTACCATATTCTATTCAGAAGTCCTATTACACCCATTTCTTAATGACATATGATAGAAACTAGATTAAAATTCCAACTTCATGAAATTGTGATTAATCTAACCTAATACATAGCTCATAAGAAGGTACATTTACATTTTACAATTATCTCTAATTTCCCTTAAAGAAACATAACTAACAATTCCTAAATCAACTATTACATTTCAAAGATGAGTTTGAATATACATTTACAAAGATTACATCATTACAAGTACATCTCCCTTCAAGGAATGTTATAACGTATACATAATACACATTTGATAGATACACTTGCACAAGATACATGAAGTATACATATAAAATGAAAGGTACATCTGCATCAAAGTTGAATCTCTGAAATGCAATAGGAGGAAGGACATCCAAAAGGAGCACATATTAAACACCAAACTCCAATGGATGGTTGGAAATTACCACCCAACCATGTGGAACCCAGAGGTCCACTGCCCATGGTAGGAGATATTCTTAGTGACAAGAGCTCGATCTCAATGTGAGTACTACTTTTGATCCATAGACTAGGGAGAAGGGGGTGGCGCCGGTGGGTGTGTTGATGATGGTTCAGTAGGATGAGAGGGTGGGATTGAGCTGCAGATGTCAGTCACGACCTGTGTCATTGACTATTTTCTTGAGGATCTTTAAAATAGTTTTATTTGTGGCTTCTACTTGGCCATTGCCTTGGGGATAGTATGGGGTGGAGAAGCGATGTTGGATTTTGAATTTTTCACACAAGTCATGGACATCTTGATTATTAAATGGTGTCCCATTATTTGAGATAATAGCTTGGGGAACACCGTATCGGCAAATGAGATATTTAGGATGAACTTTGATATCTGCTTCCCAGTTATATATGCCATGGGTATGGCTTCCACCCACTTAGTAAAGTACTCAGTGGCGGTTATGATGAACTTGTGGCCATTGGATGAAGTGGGAGTGACTTTTCCAATGATATTGAGTCCCCGCTGTGAAAAGGGTCATGGTGTGATGATAGGATGAAGTTCTTGAGTTGGAGCATGGATGAGGTCCCCATGTTGTTGACATTGTAGGCACCTTCTAACGTAGTCATGTGCCTCTCTTTCCATTGTAGGCCAATAATACCCCATCCTGAGTAATTTCTTAGCTAGGGTCATTCCACTCAAGTGTGAACCACAAATGTCATTATGTACTTCAGTTAAAGTAGTCAATGCCTCCTCAGTGTTTAAACAGTGTAGTAAGGTTCCTTCTATGGTCCTACGATATAGGGTATCTCCTAGGATGATGAATCAGGATGCCTTTTTGACAAAGGTTTATTTTAAGGTTGAAGGTAAGTCAGCAGGTATGACACCTATTCGTAGGTAGGTATAAATGTCATGGAACCAGGGATCACCAGGACCAACAATTCTGCACACAAATTCTGATTCTGGTACCTCGAATGCAGGCACAAAAAGTTGATGTACCAAGAATTTATATTTTGGGACATTGTGGGGGATGTCCAGTAAGGATCCAATCGTTTCCATCGTGTCTTTTGCTCTGTTGTTGGCTCTAGGTATCTGCTCAAATGTGATCTTGATAAAGGATTCCTTTAGAGTCTCCACTAGTTTCTTGTATGGAGTGATCTCATCATCCTTAGTCTGATACTCACCAGTCACTTGGTTTATTATTAGCTGAGAGTCTCTGTATACTCTGAGGGCCATGATGTGACATTGTACTGCTATTCTAAGACCTATGGTTAAAGCCTCATATTCTGTAATGGTGTTGGTGTAGGGGAATGCCAATTTATAGGACCTTGGTATGCAATCCCCTTGTGGGGTGATAAAGAATACACTGGCTCCTAATCCATGTTGCATGTATGAGCCATCAAAGTAAATTTTACAGTGGTTGGCTATGTTGAG
Organism: Sequoia sempervirens; assembly: GCA_007258455.2. Classification (NCBI taxonomy): domain Eukaryota; kingdom Viridiplantae; phylum Streptophyta; class Pinopsida; order Cupressales; family Cupressaceae; genus Sequoia; species Sequoia sempervirens. Next base: position 33,963,560 of record VDFB02109042.1, read on the forward strand.
ATTGAAGATGGATTCATCTGGAAACTCTGGGATGAGAGGATTCTCTGAATAGATTGGTGCTTCTGCAAGCTCATCTGTGATGACTTGGCCTTTAATTGCTTTCCACTCCACATATTCAATGTCATACTCTGATAGTATCATGACCCATTTGGCCATTCTTCCAGTAAGCATTTCCTTTGATAGTAAGTAATCGAGAGGGTCGATTTTGGTGATGAGTTTTATTTTGTGTGCCAACATGTAATGTCTAAATTTCTATGAAGCAAACTCTATTGCCAAACATGCTTTTTCGATGAATGAGTAGTTTAACTCATGACCGACCATTGTCCTGCTGATATAATATATTTCCCTTTATGTTCCATTTTCATCATGTTGAGCTAGAAGAGCTCCAAGGGCTGCTGTTGTTACTGACACATAAAGAATTAATGGCTTTCTTGGGATCAGTGGCATTAGAATGGGTGGTGTAATTAGATATCTTTGATCTTATTGAAGGCTTCTTCACACTTGTTATCCCATTTGAATGCCACTCCCTTGTGAAGTAGGTGAGAGTATGGATTCTATTTATTTGCCAGTTGTGCTATGAATCTTTGAATGGACTGAAGCCTACCTTGGAGACCTCTTAATTGTTTCAATGTTTTGGGTACCTCCATCTCAAGGATTGCTTTTAATTTTGTTGGATCTACCTCAATACCTCTCATTGACACTATGTATCCTAGCAACTTTCTTGATTGTACACCGAAGACACATTTCTTTGGATTTAATCAGACCTTGTATTCCCCCAACTTATCAAAAATGGCACTTAAATTTGCTATGTGATCCTTCCTCTTTCTGGATTTGGCTAGTATGTCATTGACATAATCTTCAACAGTTTTATGGATCATGTCATGGAAGATTAATGCCATGGCTCTTTGGTATGTTGCTCCTGCATTCTTCAAGCCGAATGGAATCATATTCCAACAATAAGCCCCCCACGAACAAGTGAAGGCCTTTTTGTGTTGTTCTTATTTAGCAATCATTATTTGGTTGTATCCTGAAAAACTATCCATCAAGGAAAGAATTTCGTGTCCCGTCGTCATGTCTACAATCATGTCAATGTTGGGCAATAGGAAATCATCTTTTGGACATGCCTTGTTTAAGTCCTTGAAATCTATGTAGATTTTGATGCCCCCATCGGGTTTTGAGATAGGAACATGGCTTGACACCCATTCTGGATAGTATATTGGTTGAATGAATCCCGCGCCCAATAACTTCTTTAGTTCCATTTTGACTAGCAGGGCGATCTGAGGGTTCATTTTCCTGAGCTTTTTTCTAACGAGATTTGCTTCAGAGTATAATACTAGGTGATGAACTACAATTTCTGGATCAAGCCCTAGCATGTCTGCGTAGCTCCATGCAAAGTTAACTTGTCTTTCTCTCAAGAAAGCTGCTAGGAGATCTTGTTCTTATAATAGTAATGACCACATAAAATGTGATGTGTGGGGTCTCCTCTGTTCCTAGATTAATTGGATTGCACTTTTCTGCTAGGACCGCTGATTTTTCCTAATGGAGAGCTTTGAAAGGAAGATTGAATCCCCCATCCTCAAGTGCCTCAGAGAGGTTTTCACCATTCGATGCATCCTTTCTTTTTACTTTTTTCGTGTCAGAGAGTGCCACAGTGTGGTTTTCACTCAAGGACTTAGATATTATTCTCAATTTTTCACTTTTGCGACTAAGGGATTCAATCATTTCCCCATAGTATGTGTGTATATCTAGCTCAATGATGAATCTTGATTTGTGATCCCCACATGGAATATTATCCTGTAGTCCCATGAATTTTGAGAGCGCCTCATCATTTTTGAATGTGTCAAGAATTGGTGGTCCTTGTTGGTCATAATCGATGAGTTGGGGGTAAACTAGGCAGATTTCATGATTTTGATGGTCTGACTCAAAGGATAAGGTGCTAATCATGAGAAGGGTAGTATCCTTGAAGAGCCTAGGTAGGTTGGTTATGGGATCCTCGTCATCACTACTACTACAAATGTTAGTTATGTCGAATGTGAAGTTGTCTATGATTTGACTTGTAGATATGGGTAAGTGAAGTTCAACTGCGGATTGCTGAAGAGGATTATTAACCTTTCTAACTGGAGGACTTCGGCGACGTATGGTTATACTCGGAGGGGTACATCCAAGGCCAATATTTCTCATTCGCGTCTCTATAATGATAGGTATTATAAGCCTATTGTCATTTTTCCCAAGTCTCTGGTTTCTATCATAGCCCATTGCGAGCATCATTTACAAACCTTTCCTTTTGTCATCCATTGGTAGATCGGTTGTTGTTCTATTATCTTCGTATAGGAGATGAGATGGATCCTCCTCTATGACTTCTTGGCAGAGATCTCCCCAACTTCTAAAGTTGGGATAGTCTTCAGGGGATGTTTGAGATGTGGAGGCTTCATTTGATTGCATACATCCTCGTGATCTGGGAGATTGTGGTAACTCTCCTACCAAAAAAGCATTTTTGGGAATTGTGTAGTTTTTGCAACCATTATCTTGGATGATGACTTTGATATTAGAAATGGTGGGAATGGCAGGAGTGGTGGGTGTCTCTGTCGTAGAAGTGGAAGCAAGAGTGGTTGGATCAATGTACGGTGTTGATGGGCCTTCCTCATTTTTAGGCACTTGAGGAATTTTGCAGTATTTTGCCTCAATGTTCTTGCAATAGGAGAATGGTTTAAGATCTCCATGGATGGTGACCTCTTGTCCTTCATATGTGAATTTGACACATTGATGGAAAGTTGATGCTACCACTTGCATTACATGAATCCATGGACGTCCTGGGAGAATTTTATAAGGCAAGTCGAGGTCCAAGACCTGATAGGTGGTTTCCTTGATAGCTGGTCCTACTTGAATAGGGATTCTAATTGTGCCTTGGGACAATCTTTCCTGATCATCATATGCTTTGATTGTAATATCCTTTCCTTTTTTGATGGAATCCTCTGAGATTTTTAACTACTTAATGAGCTTGAGGGAACAAATATTGAAGCCTGCACCTCCATCCACCAAGACTCACTTGACTTTGCTTTTTTGCACTAGGACCTCTAAATGGAGTGCACGGTTATAAGATGGTTGAGTGGGGAAAATCTTGTTCGGAGAATCTAAGGAGATTCGGGGTAATGATGTTTCCAACCATAGCTTGGAATTGTTCTGCATTAAGATTTGCGGGGAAGGTGGATGAAGCAAATGCTTCTTCAAGTATTTTCTTGTGGGTGGATGATATTTTCAATAACTCCATGATGGAGATTTGTGCTGGTGTTCTTTTTAGCTGATCAATGACATTGTAACCATTGGGAACAAATCTGGGTATAGGGACTCTATTTGGCTGGGATGATCCTGCGATGGTAACTTTTTCACCTCTTGTGGTGACTTCACAATCGGCATGGGCTCCTTTGATGGTGATGATAGCGCAGTAGCCATCCAGAGATGCGATGACATGATTGTACACATGATTTATGTTTTTGAAGGTGCCTTTCCCCTTATCAGTGTTATTGTTCCCTTTATTGTTATGGTTAGGCATTGGATTCATGTATATTTTAAGGTTTTGGTTTCCTGTTGGCTGTTCCACATTTATAATTCTTTGATCAATGAGGTCTTGGACTATGTTCTTTAACCTCATGCAATTGTTAGTGGTGTGCCCTTTGATTTTGTGGAAGTCGCAGAGCTGATTTTCGTTGTACCAAGGAGGTTTAATGTCTAGTTCTTGGTAGTTCTCATAGGTGGGAATCTTGATGAGGTTTTCATTTATCAGTTTCTTCATGATGACTTCAAGTGGTTCTCCAAGAGTGGTGTACTTTCCCTTGATGGAATTCTTGCTTCGTTGGGGTAGTCCCCTTTGATCATTGACGTTATTGATCACTTGATTGTTTGGGTGTTGTGTTGTTGTGTTCACTTGATGGTTGTTTTGATGATGGTTTTCAATTTTTTGTTGTGGTGAGGGTGTGTTTTGTCGAGGGGCATTGATGACAACTTTGGCATCGATGACACCATCATTGGTAACATTTTTGTTTCTTGCCCATGTGCAAGGTTTTTCATTGTAATTGGTGGGTGGGAAATTTTTCTATTGTTTAGGGTATGAAGTTGATCCTCCAGGTTGTGTCATAAGGGCTCGTTTGATGCTAAACACCTTGGAAATCAACTGGTCATACGTGGTGATCCCTTGGACCTTGAGATGGAATCCCAAGAGGCCGTCAAGGTTGGATATGATAGTGCACACTTTTTGTTCCTCGAGCATGACCCATTTGCTTCAATTAGCCTTGGATCGCCATCATTGTAGGAATGAAACAAATGATTCATTCTTTCCTTGTTTCAGAGTTGAGAGCTCCTCTAGACTAACATCCATGGTGATATTGCATGCGTAGCTTTTGATGAATGCGTCTATGATTTCTTGGAATGTCTTGATGCCTATAGGTAGGCGACATAACCATTCCATGGTGTGGCAAGCCAAACTCCTAGGAAATAGCTACATCAGATAGGTATCGTCATACACAACTTCCATGCAATGAACCTGGAATTCCCTGATGTGATCTTCAAGGTTTCCTATCCCACGATACTTATCGAATTTGGTGATCTCAAATCCCTTCTAGAATGGTTTCATTACAAGGCTTCTGCCAAATGGATAAGGACACGAGTTGCTTGGTGTTTTCGTGGTTCACCCTGATTGAAGGTCAAGCACTTGTTGCGAGAGCAACCTGATTTGTGTTGTCACATCATTTTGTGGATCAGGGGGTGGGATGAAAGTGTTTTGTGGTGGTTCGATTGTCAGTGGGATGGGTGGATTGGTTGGTATGTTGATGGATGATGTTTGCATATTCTGCTAAGCCAAGTATGCTTGCAACTGTTGTTGTACCAACAATGCTTGTTGTTGGTCCTATTGCTAAGCTTGTTGTTGCCCTTGTTGTTGAGCTGCTAATTGGGCTACTTCCTTCTATTTTTGATATTTCTTTAGTGCTTGCTTATATGCTTGTTGTTACATTATGTGTTGTGCAAGATATTGCGCTTGTGCTTGATATTGAGCTTTGGATCGAGCGTGTGCTTGAGCTTGGGCTTGAGCTTAACCTTGTGCTTGTGCTTGTGTAGCTTGTGCAGGTTGGGATGCTTGGGAAGCTTCTTGTTGTTGTTGTAATAAGGCTTGGGCTTGTGCAGTCTATTGCACTTGTTGTGCGACTTGGGCAGCTAGTTGTGCAGCTTGTTAAGCAGCTAATTGCACGACTTGTTGCTTTTGTACTTGCATGAATTCCTTTTTATAAGTATCTTGTTGAGCGAATTGCAATGTCATACTGTATTGGATTGATATATTGGAGCTTGGTGGTGGTGGATTTAGAATGGTGTTCGTTGTGGTGGTGAGAGGCACCATTGTGTTGGTGATTGGGGTTTGAGTGGTAGATGGTGTGATTGATGTGGTTGTTCCTTGAGAGACCATGCTTTGAGATGTTAGGAGGGTGGTTGATGATGTGGTGATGGTGGTTTGCATTATCAGGATGGTTGCCATCTATTGTTGTGATGTTGATGACAAGTTTTGAGAGTTTGGCATGATGTTTTGATTGATGTTCGGGATGTTGGTTTGATTTTGATTGATATTTGGTAAAGGGGGAAGCCCTAAGCCAAGGAGTGGTGTGGATGATGATGTCAATGGTAGAAGTGGTGCAAATGTGAGAGATGTGTTCTCTTGAGGAAATGGCATAGTGTCGAAAATACCCCCTGGTCTGAACGTGTCACCCTCTCCTTGCGAGGTTATGGGGAGAGAGGTTTGGGGTGTTGCACGGAATGATGATGATGATGGGTCGTTTGGATCATGAAAGGTGAGAGGGACATATGTATGCAATGGTACGGTTTGTCCCAAGATGATTTTTGCATCCAAATCTTGATTGTTTATGAGAGGGTGTGTTTGCAATGCATTGAGAAATGCACTTCCTTTGTTAACAATGGGTTGTATTGGAGCAATGGATGATGTGATTTGTGGGATGTTTTGAGTGATGCTTTGAAATGAGGGGGTAGATGAAATGAGGATGGTAGATGAGATTGGAGGTGTGACTCCAAGAGATGGTTCCACAATAGTGATCACATCAAAATCAGAGGGGAGCTTAGCCCCTTTCTTTGCTAATTCGAGCATGTATAGTGAGGGATTGATTCTCATCATGATGTTGATAATTTTTTTACTCTCCATATTTTTTATTATTTCAATGATTTCCTCATGTGACATTCCAAAGGGGTTATTTGTAAGATCCTCCATTTGGACACCTTCCTCTTGATGGTCTTGTGAAAATGGAGGAAGGTTAACCGTGATACTGCCATACCCAATGGGATTAATTTTGGGAGTGGTTTGACTTAAGTCACTTAAAGTAGATGTTTCTTTGTTGGCTTCCATGTCCCTCTTGTGTTGTGATCTAGTTTGCACCATAAAATAGGGATCAATCTTCAAGAATGCGGAAGGTGAAATTTTCTCTAATTCTTTGGATTGATCTAATTTTAGGTACAAAAGAGAAATTTTTAGGATGATTTAAGGATCAAAAGGTGATATGATATGGATGTTTGATGAATGTTTGATGGATGATTGGAACTCTTGAGAAAATCTTGAAGGGTACATTAAACTTTAGGACTTTATTTAGGATTGATTTGTTTTGGATTCGGATTTTGGTGGACTCATAAACTATAAGACGTTGGATGTTGTCCTAGAGTTTAAATCGTTCACAACATGCTAATTTTTCTAGGTGTGAGAAGAAGGATTCATCTAAACACTCCTATCCAAACAACATGATATTGATAATGAACTCCTAAATCCCAAGATGTTGGATGTTATCAAGGGATGAATTTATTCACAAGGTTTGATAATTTGATCAAATATGTGGAGAAGGATGCATCTACATATATTCAATCAAACAAGGTGATTTTGGATTGATTTCAAATCATTTTCCCAAAGTTTAACATGAAGAATTTTTCCAAGACTTTCAAAGAGTTGATAATGAGATGATATTGGTTTTGATGTTCAAAGATGGATGAAGGTTTGATTTTGATCCTAGGATGTACCTAAAAATACACTTGTTTACTAGACCTTGATATTGAAGAACATATGATGCTTCTAAGGACCACTATAACTAAGAAGTGGTTCAAACTGAGCATACATTTCCGGATTGTTCAAAGGAATGAGTTTATAGAACCTTGTGAATTTTTTTCTTATTTTGATGTGTTGCTTTTGATTGCACTTCCTAATGTATTTCTTGATGACCTTTCAAGTGTGACTCCTGAATTTTGAAGTTTGGCTCAAGGACTTTCATTTCAGGATTTTGAATTTCTTGGAAATCATGAGGAATTAACACATGTGTGAGCCAATTTTTTTTTATCTTTGCTTAGTTATTTTGTTTTACCACAAACACTTCTTGATTAGGTTTTCAAACTAGATGTCCATTGTCTCAATTTCTTTGCATTTCACAAGGTATATTATGCGAAACTTTGATGAAATTAAGGAAATGGTTACCTATTGTTAAACTTTAGTAGGAAAATTGAGATGTAAATCCAAGTGTTTAGAAACCTCTAAGGATAAAATCCCAAGGGAAAGCAATAACACATGAATTTGGTCAATTATATTTGCTTCCTAAAGGGTTTGAAATTTCAATGATGATGTTAAATTTTTTTCCAAATGTTTTCGAACAAGCAAAGCATTTTGTAACCAAGAACAAGCACAACCTTATGGATATGAAAGACAATATTTGTTGAGTCCCCACTTGGACAAGTCTAGCTACACTTATCTTTAACGAATGGTTAGATGCTTGACCCCACTGGTTCCCCTCCACGACACTCACTTATACGGGGCAGCCAAGCATCAACACCCATGAAACTCCCATGGCATGCTTTCCATTTCTACTAAAGACTGTAAAAGTGTGGGGCAGCTCCAGAATGACCGTTCTTGCACCAACAAATAGATAGATATTTTGGCCTTTCTACAACAAGGGTTTTAATTTAGAATTTTTATTCGTAGGTGTTGACCCAATGTGGCGAGAGACCATTGTTTCCCTTCTCGCCGGAGTCAACTGCGTGATATTGGCGTTTATTCCAATACCCACATTTATATCCTAGCTAGAAATACTCTTGACTTTAGAGTGTTACTAGTTGAGTCATTCCCTTGGGTGAGTACTTTTTTCACAAGGCAGGTCCTCTAAGATAAAAAAAAAGTGAGTAAACATATTCATAATTTGATCAACCTTTGTTTAGAAACAAAGGGAGAACACATGCAATAGGTTTAATCACACTTGCAAAGTGTTTTGTTCAATTTTAAACCCAAAATGAAGTGTGGAGGTGATCATTTTATCTCAACCTAAGATCACCAAAAAGGCCTTTTGATTCTCAAAATCACTGTGAAGCGTGAGAGAAGTGCATATGTCCTTTTTGATGGTGTTAGTTTGAGTAAGTAATCACAAAACAAAGCTGCACATGTTCATTTTAAGTCCACAAAGCAATGATTTTGATTTTTTTTAAAGCACCAAAAGAAATATGAAACTTGCCTTGTTCAATTGTTAACTTTGAAAACCAACTTTAGTAAGTTTTTCCTAAAGTTCATTTTAGGTTCCTTGTCGCAAAAAAAATGAAAGCTTTCAAGAGTTGTTCTTTTTAGAATCCAAAAAGTAAGTTGGTTCAAAACAGAAAACTAAAGCGTATAACGAAATTCTTGAGCATTCAAAAATGCTTTTGATTTTGAGTTTTAAGGCTTCAATCCTCTTTGCCTTCAAGATTTGTTCAAGAGCACCTCTTATCTTTCAATGTTGCAAATCCCTTGCACGAAAAAATCCCTCCTCCTCGCTTTTCCTATCAAACAAAAGACAATTATGTGAAGACCAAGTTATTAAATTAATTTTTTTTTAAATATTATCTCCAAATAGTAGAATGATTTAAATGAAAAGACTAATGGTTTTTAAACAAAAAAGCATTAAGAGAATCCTGCTTTTCTTGGACTTTCATTTCAAATCCCCCCTCCATATATCCTTTATCTTTATTTGATAAAACCAGCTATCAAATTCAATCATCAAATGATAAAACCATCTATCAGATTCAATCATGAAATGATAAAACCATCTATCAAATTCTATCATCAAAGTTGATAAGTTGTTGCAGTATATTACAATCACGTGAAATGCTTTAATTTAGACAGCCAGTCCACCAACACCAACTTTAGAACTTTGAGCTTGCCAACCATTCATGCATTTAATGCTTTCATTGACTTAAAAAAAAATCAAATCATTACAGCATTAACAACACAATTGCAACATCCATTTCGAGGAAAATCAAGCAAACTTTAACTCCACCGAGATTTCATTACCAATTTCAAACTAAACAGGTTTTTAGGTAGGTCGGCCTTTATAGTTTGTGGACTAAGCAGGAAAGAGTGACTCAAAGGTAAGTTGGGACCATTCTATCATTAACATGAACGTATGGAATGACTTTCTAAAGAAAAAAAAAGAAAAATGATTTCAAACATGTAGACAACAGTCAAGAAAATCCCAAAGAAAAAATAAGAGGTTAATCGACACTCCTTAAAAGGATGAATCTTTTGGAATAGATCTACGTAGGTGTTTTTGAACAAATGAGGGAAGATTGGAATATATTTAGAAGCGGCTATGTAAGGATGAAAATATTTCCTAAAATAAAAAGTGAATGGTTTGTGTTGAGAACTCATCGATAGGCTTCATGAGAAATGTCATAGCTTCAATGGGTACAGGAATGGAACTCTGAGATTTCATTTCCTAAAACAAGAACGAACAAGAATATTTAGGGTCATCTTTAGTACATGCTAGATAAATCAAGTGTATAGAGAAGTGTTGGTCAATAGTCACATCAGACCCTTTTGATAGGCTCCCCTCGATCTCATGCGTCTCAAAAAAATCACATTATTTATTTATTCTACCTACCAGCTGCAATTCCATACATCTCCCAGACATCGGGTAAAGCAAAATAGTAGCTATTAAACCACTCCCAAAGTTACTGCAATCACCCTTTAGTTGCATCTTGAGGGTACGAATGTGCAAGATATGGGCCTTTTCCCACATGTCTTTCATTTAAGCCTGTGTATGTGCTTTGGTGCCTCCAAGATATAGTGGAAAAGCTATTAAAGAGAAGAGCAAGTCTGGTAGATGTGGTGACCTTCAACGGAAATGAAGTTTCAATAGATACAAAAGCTAGAGGTGGTTGAATGCATCTCTATTAAATTACAGATCAATAAGTTTCTAATTATAGATCTCTATCTATGTAAAAATAGCGCCCAATGATAATCAAAGACCACTTAAGGAGACCCCAGCAAGGCACGGATCATTTGCTAGATAATGTAGTTTGAAAGATTTTAAAGCAAATACAATTGACAAGTGAAAAAGCTGTGCCTACCCCCTTTTAAGAAACTTTCAAAACTTAAATGCATTTTGTAGGTGTAAAAGCAAGTTCCCCCGCCATTTTAAAACTTTCAACGAATGCAGTTGGCAGGCTTAAAGAGATGTGCCTAAAGGTCACTTCAAAAATATTTCAAAAGTAAATGTGAATGGCAGGTGTAAAGTCGAATTCTTAACCTTTTCCAGCGTCCCTCTATTCATATTATGATGAAATGAGAATTACAAAAAGCTTGAAAAATATTCAAAGTGTAGAGGCATAAATGTGTTTTCTATTTGACATGACGCCTCCAAGAAATGTGCACAAAGCAAACTATAACAACGTAGATAATGATCAATAGTGGACAAACTGCAGTAGTTAAGGCTCATAAATTGTTTGACAGGATGCCTTAACAAGACACCAAGATTAGTCAATATGATTCCTAAAGCCAAGGCACATTCAATGTGCGACATAAACATCAAGTATTTTGCAGAATGATGCACACAGCTCGAACTAAAGAAGATCCAAGCTTTGAAATTTTCAGTTTGCAATCAGCTACAAGAAATTCTAGAGTTTTTGAATTTATTAAGAATTGGCTTCCCTAACTTGAAGGCAAATTCCTCTCTATTAAAAAAGGTTATGGTAAGAATATTTAAAGTGTAAACTACATTAAGGAAACATAAACAAGGAATAGCGCCTTCTCTAAATTTATAATCATTTACTCAATTTTGGGTATTCCTTGTGAGGCAACAAAGGCACATCATTTAATCAATTTGAAAGATTCATCATTTACTTGTAAGCATTCAAACATTCCTTGTGGGTTAGTAAAGACACATCATTTATGTGCATTTCCTAATCCTATATATGTGAATTTCCACATGAATTACGTAGCCTATCACATGAAATTTGTACATTATGCAAAGCTAAAGAAGAATACAAAGATATTATATGGAGGAGCTCTAGTTTGATGATAAAAAAGAAATGAAATAAATCATGAAAATCCCTTGGCTAAAATTTGTCAGTCAAACAAGAAAACTACGTCATGTAATTTGCTAAAAATGGTGGTTGTGGGCTCAACCCTCCTAGCGCCATATGTGAGCACCCCTAAATCTGCAAATGATCAACCTCCAATACCCATTAGTAGGGTTATTTTATGCACATGAAAATCTATGAATACTTCTATGAAATAACATATCATGCTCCAAAATGCAAACAAACAACAAAGATGATCAAAAGACATATAGAAACATGACATATACCTATTCCATAGTGGATTGGTGTCACTTGTCCAAAGTGACCCTTTCCCAACCCTTGACAAGCTCAAGTGATGAAGACTGTTGAAGATGCTATGAAGTGGGAAAAATTAGCTCTCAATGTGAAGAGAGTAACTTTGCATAAATTTTTTATGGATTGTTGAAGAATGAGCCTTCTATTTATAGAATATCAAGTCGAAAGATTGCCCAAAAGAGAGCAATGTGGGATAAAGATTTATCCAATAAGAAGGAGCCACTTGTCACCTTGTGAGTGCATGGAGGATGTGCAAGTTTTGGTCAATGTGCCAATAAATGAGATTAGTTGGCCTTTTCAAATTCAAATTTGGCTTGTTGGAGGGAGAAAAAGAGACTTAAATGCCAAGTGGGGGACATGTAAGAGAGGAGTTATTGCCATGTTGGAAGGGACAAGTCAACTTTTTTTCAAATTCAAATTTGAGGGAATATTCTCCAAAGATGCGTTGTTGAGGGAAAATGAGGATTTTATAAATGAATTAAAATGCCCTATTTGTGCAAGTGGGAAAAGCTAGAGGATGTGATGGGTGATTAGATTAGATTAATCAAGATTAGATTAATTTAGTGAGGGATTAGGTGATTTGACCCATTTGACTTAGATACTTGGATTTATTTAAATCAAAAAGGAGGAATATGAATTTGAGATTTAATTAAATAAAGTTTGGTTTATTTAATTAAAAAGATGATGTAAGATAAAGGTTAATTTATTTAAAGGACATGAATAAAAGATGGAATGTTAGGAATTGAATAAAAATTGATCTATTTAATCAAATGAGGTAATGATTTAATTAAATAAAGTGAATCTATTTAATTAAAGGATGAAATGTTAGATTTAATTAAATAAAGGTTATTCAATTAAAAATGGTAAATTTAAATGTATGCATATTTTAAGTGTCTACACATCTCATTAATATTGTTTACATTAATGTCGTAGGTTCATTAGTTCCTTTAATTCAAATTGGACATCAAACAATGCAAGATATTGTTATCATGAGTTGACTAACAAAGACTAGGGTTTATGTTCTTTTCCATTATTTACCCTTACACTAACTTAGATAGCAAGGGACATTTTATTAATAATACATGATCACTTTTAGCTTCTTTAAGTTCCTTAACCATAACATGCAACATGAAGTTCTTTCAACACCAATTTAAATGTTCCTAACTATAGCATTTCAATTCATTAAAACACATTAAATACATTCACTTAGAGTATATTATGTTTCCGCTCTAATGATCCATCCAAGGTTATTTATTCATTACAAAATATAACACTTTTACCATATTCTATTCACAAGTCCTATTACACCCATTTCTTAATGACATACGATAGAAATTAGATTAAAATTCCAACTACATGAAATTGTGATTAATCTAATGTAATACATAGCTCATAAGAAGGTACATTTACATTTTACAATTATCTCTAATTTCCCTTAAAGCAACATAACTGATAATTCCTAAATTAACTATTACATTTCAAAGATGAGTTTGAATATACATTTACATAGATTACATCACTACAACTACATCTCCCTTCAAGGAATGTTATAACATATACATAATACACATCTGATAGATACACTTGCACAAGATAGATGAAGTATACATATACAACGAAAGGTACATCTGCATCAAAGTCGAATCTCTAAAATACAGTAGGAGGAAGGACATCCACAAGGAGCACGTACTGAAACACCAAACCCCAATGGATGGCTGGAAATTACCACCCAACCATATGGAACCCAGAGGTCCACCCCCATGCTAGGAGATAACATTAGGCCCCACACAAACATAGGAAAACAAGGAAAAAGTGGCAGACACCAAACTTCCAAAGATGACCATAGAAAGTAGGCTACAACAATGTAACACAAGACCTTCCACATTACATAGGCTTAACCACGAAACACGAGACTTCCATAGATGACCACTAAAAGAAAGCTACAACAATGTAACATAAGACTTTCCACATTACATAGGCTTAACCACGAAACACAAGATTTCCAAAGATGACGACATAAAGCAGTAATCTCCAATCACAAAGAACATATCTCTTCCAGAAAACAAAATTTATTGCAATTACAAACAAACCCTCTTTTCCAAATGCTTATAAAATTAAAACTAGAAGCAATCAAATTTTATAAGAAAAAAAAACCTACCTTGAAAAGAAGAAAAAGGCATGCAAGAAGGGTTGAAGCCGCATAGATAGCTTCCAACCGTGTAGCTTCAATCCACAACAATCAATCCCACGAAAAAGGACACTAACCCTTGCACAAAATCCAACAACATGTTGACTTCTGTCAATATGAAGAGATGTAGGGCAATGATAGTGAGAAGGTATGAATTTAAGAGGGCATCAAGCTTTTCTCTTGGTTTCTAAATCTTGCAAGCAATATAGTTTTGTTTCTTTTTCTTTTATTCCTATACTCTTTTTATTTTTTTGTCTTTCTCCTTTTTAAAGGCTAGCACTGGAGAGGGCAGCCAGCCCTAAGAAGGGTCGTAGTCATGCCTAGGGCAACGTCGAGCAGTGGGGAAGGATGTACATTTCAAAAACCTAAATGTGCCCCTTCTTTCCCTCTTGGCTGCCCTTCCCATTCTCATAAACATACTCTAAAACCCACATCAAAACCTTATTTTTAGGCCGAATCTCACCTAATTTTTTTGGAAGGAAAAAGGTCCATATAGCCAAGAACAGATGGCAGAGTAATCGCTGAATCTCCTAAATAGAATAAATTAAAACCTCATTTAAAAGCATCATATAATATATCAAATAACATCTCGCAGTTCATCAATAATCATAAACCATTCCAAAATAAGGTAACACATTCTATTTCTAGCATATTCATAAACATGTCATAATCATCATCAAAATAATCAAAGTCTAATCAACATATAACATCACTATTCTATTAATCACTAGAATATGGACATAAGCATATATCAATATGATAAGCATATCTATAAACAAATGTGATAAGTCCTAACATAAAACATCACACGAAGTCATGACAATGATCTAAACATATCATTATTAAAGGTTAGTACTTCTTCAAATATCCTTAAATAAAACCATTAAACAAGGGTTATCATAGACAACACATTTACACTTCTTAGATCCATTCATATAAATCATCAACAAAGGTTAGTATGCTAAAATCCTAATACATCATCAACATATAATCATAAAGAAGTTACAACTCTTAGTCTCATAGTAACGTACAGTAACAAATATCATTATATAAAATGTTCTAACCACAAGCAAAGAGTACCTAAGACATGAAATGAATCCACAAGCATCTGACATAAACATCATAAAAGGGCGAATCATGGAGGGGCACTACAGAGAGGGAGAGAAAAGAAGAGGGGGGAGAGGGAGAGGGAGAGATATATATAAATAGATGGTGATATAAAGAGATAGAGAGGGATAGGAAAAAACATAAAGAGATAGGGAGATAGATAGAGGGTGATCCCACAATACTAGTTTACAATTTCTGGCCAAATTGGACACTGAATTGATTATTTCTAACTAAATCTTCACTTTCGGGCACCTATAGCGGCTAAACCGTGAGGAATTTGAAGATGATGCAAACTAGTGATTTGTGACATTTTGTCTATAGATTCTAAATATATATTTTTCAAGAAATTTGGAATCAGATTGCACTTCTTTTTCCATCTCCTTCGAAAACTATTTTGTTCAGTAAACACCATTTTTTAAGGAGTGATGCTCACTGTATACAATATAACTTTTTTTCCATGAAGGATAAAATTCCAATTTTTTTCAAATTTAGATTTGTAACTACGATATCTAGTGCACGAAATTGGTTTCATAGAATTTTATTCAATATTTTTTCCTTAACTAAGTATCGAAATCAAACCAATTACAATTCAGACATAGGTGGACCATATACAACATAACATTTTTGGTATGTATTGAAATTCAATTTTCTTTTTTATTGGATCAAAGAAATCAATATCTAGTGCACTAATATTTTTCAGAATGTTTTTTTGATAATCTTCTATTTTTCCACTTGTGTAGAACATAGAGCTTGATTTTCGGTGAAAAACGTATGTTTAATCAAAATAAAAAAATATATTCATAATATTATTAAAACCAAAACATATTAAAATTATATTCGTTGGATAGCTCGTTCCGAGGACTACCATCATCCAGTTGGGTTTGTGAAGTCTCCTCCATTTTCATCCTCAACTCGAACTTCGAAGGGAAAATTTTTGGAGATTTTTTGTGCCAAAGGGGGAGAAGGGGGAAAAAGGGGGATTCGAGCGAACCCCCTTTGGAGGTTTGCTCGAACTAGGGTTTGAGTGAACCCCCTTTCCACAAAGCTTTCCTTTTGGTTTTTCCTAAGAATGGTGGGACCCAACATTTAATGGGTTCACTCGAAGGGGGGTTCTAACGAACCCCCTTTGGGTTCGCTCGAACCGAATGTTCATTCAAACTACCAAAAACTAATTTTTTTCTATGGGGGCATTTTTTGCAATTTTTCTTTCTCAGTGGAATTGTAAACTAGTTTTGTGGGTTTACCCTAGATCTAGTGAGATAAATGTAGAGAAGGATATCTATAGAAAGAGGATAGAGAGATGAGTGAGAGGGAAATCAAGTGAGAAATAAAGATAAAGATATACAGTAGAAGAGATGGAGTGAATAAGATAGAGAATGAAGAAGGGGGAGAGAGGGAAATGATATATAGGTATAGGGATAGAGATAGAGAAATAGATGTAGAGAGATATAGGTAGAAAGAGACAGAGAACTCAAAGAGAGAGAGAGAGAGAGAGGTAGATGTAATGAGGTATAGATAGAGAGGGGGAGGGAGAGATAGGGAGATAGAGATAGAGAGTGTAAGAGTGAGAAAGATGGTGATAGAGATAAGTAATAGAGAGGTATAGATAGGTGAAAAGATAAAGAGATAGAAATAGAGGGAAGAAGAAAGAGAGTGTGTGTATATGAGTGAGAGAGAGATATAGAGGGATATATATTTACAAATAGATAGAGAGGGAGGAAGATGGGGGAGAGAAATAGAGAGAGGAGAGAGAAGTAGAGAGAAATAGAAAGAGGGAGTGATAAGGAGAGAGGGAGAGATAAGGATAGAGATATATATAACTTGGAAAATATAGAAGCTGTTAGGGTTAGAGATGGAAGATATCTAACAATTAAATGCAAATTTTAATTAATAAACAGAGAAACTAAAACATACACAGAATAAATCATAATACAAAGAATTTAACGTGGTTCACCCAATCCAAGCTACATCCACCAAACCGCAGCCATCTAATACTTTTATTATCTAGTAAAAACCCTTTTACAATCTTGCGAATAATCGTGTTTTTCATCACACAGTAATACCCATCCGAACCCCTTTTTAACAAGCTTAGAAGCTTCTAGATTTTAGGGTTTCTACAAAATCGAATTTTTCCTTTTTCATTGATTTTTCCCTTTTTCGGTGATCATGCGAAAAAGTAGGAAGAAATTTTTTCTCGGGGGTTGTCGCCCTCGAACCCCTGCCTGAGGCCCGGCCTAGCCACGGACCCCGACAAGGACAGGGGGCCGGGATGTACAGTATACCATGGGCTATACAGTATAGCATGATCAGTCACCACATACCAACAATCTCCCAATTGGAGACTGATCAGGCTCCATACCAACACAATCTCCCACTTGAAGACTAATCTTGGATGACACTGCTGCAATTACAACTCCCACTGGAAATAAGTACCTTGGACCCTGCTGCTCTGTTATACATGAATTCAACCTTGAAGACCAACCAAAGCTGAAGAGGAGCTCAGCTTCTCCCTTGTCACCGCCTTCGTAAACATATTCGCTGGATTGACATCTATATGTATCTTGTCCAGCTTAACCTGTCCATCCTCCAACACTGACCGAATGAAATGATATCTCAACTGGATGTGTTTTGTTTTAGAATGCAGAGTAGAATTCTTTGCAAGATGTATAACATTTTGGCTATCTGTAAACAAGTAATTTCTAGCCTGTTGTTTTCCCAACTCATCCATAAAAAATTGCAGCCATATCATCTCCTTTGTTGCTTCTGTTGCAGTAACATACTCTGCCTCTGTGGTGGATAAAGCAACCACCTTCTGCAATTGAGAAATCCAACTCACTGCTGTACTACCAACTGTAAATACATAACCTATGGTACTCCGCCTGGTATCTATATCCCCTGCCAAATCTGAGTCAACATAGCCTTTTAAATCAGTGTTAGAGCCCCCAAAACATAAGCATTTACTGGATGTACCTCTCAAGTACCTAAGAATCCATTTTACTGCATTCCAATGCTCAACTCTAGGATGACTCAAATACCTGCTAACAACTCCTACGGCATGTGCAATATCCGTGCATACCATGGCATACATCAAACTACCTACAGCTAAAGCATATGGCACCTTGGACATTTTTTCTTCCTCCTCTTGTGTCTTTGGACACATATCCTTAGTCAATTTACATGACTAGGCAAAGGTGTGCTGACAGCTTTTGCATTCTCCATATGAAATCTTTGCAATACCTTTTCAACATAATTAGCCTGAGATAAAAATAATTTTCTGTTTTTCCTATCTCTACGAATTTTCATACCAAGGATTTGTTTTTCTGCCCCCAAATCCTTCATAGCAAAAGATTTTGCTAACTGTTGTTTTAGCTCACTTATGTGATCCATGTTAGACCCCGCTACAAGCATGTCATCAACATATAAACACAAAATAATGTAGTTGTCATTATCCAACCTCTTAAAATAAACACAATGGTCAATTACACCTCACAGAGTCTTGCTCACCATAAACCGCAAATTTCAAATACCATTGCCGAGGTGCTTGCTTCAAGCCATATAAACTTTTCTTCAATCTGCACACTAGTTTCTCCTTTCCTTTGACCTCAAATCCTTGTGGCTGATCCATGTATATTTCCTCTTCCAAATCACCATGGAGAAAGGTTGTTTTAACATCAAGCTGTTCTAAATACAAATCTTCAATAGCCACAATACTTAAAACAATACGAATAGAAGTAATTTTAACAACAGGAGAAAAAATTTCATCAAAATCAATACCCTTTTTCTGTGCAAATCCCTTTACAACTAATCTGGCTTTAAATCTTTTCTTACCTCCATCCTCCTCTTTTAGCCTATAAATCCATTTGTTTGGTAAAGCCTTTTTACCTGCAGACAACTTGCATAAATCCCAAGTCTAATTTTCAGCAAGGAGTCCATTTCTTCTTTCATTCCATGCTCCCACTGAACCTTGGTATCCACCTGCATAGCTTCATCATAATATTCTGGTTCACCAACATCAGTTAACAGAATAGTATACAAGGAAGGAGAGAATCTTTCTAGAGGTCTACTTAACCTTGAAGATCGTCTAATAGGAGTTTGTGGTATTTGTTGCTGTTGTTTCCCAGCATGAGGAACCATTGAAACATTATTGTTGGGAATATCATCCAACACTACATAATCATTTTCTTTCTTCTCATGCTGCAGCAACAGATCTTTGTACAACACTTTTTCATTGAATATGACATCCCTGCTTCTCACAATTTTCTGATTTTCAAAATCCCAAAGCCTATAACCAAATTCATCAATGCATATCCAACAAATACGCATTTCTTTGATTTTGCATCAAGCTTGGTTCTATTTTCAGAATCTACATGTGCAAATGCTTCACAACCGAAGGTTTGTAGAAAAGAATAACTTACCTTCTTACCTTTCCATGCTTCCTCTGGAATACCACAACCCAGAGGATTAGAAGGACCTCTGTTGATTAAATAAATAGCAGTGTTTACACTCTCTGCCCACATTTTTAAAGGTAGCCCAACATACAATCTCATAGTCCGTGCACGCTCCATTATTGTCCGATTCATGCGCTTAGCCACTCCATTTTCCTGTGAAGTCCTTCGAACCATTTTCTGCCTACGAATACCATTAGAGGAATAATAATCTTCAAACTCTTTACTACAATACTCACCACCATTATCAGATCTGGGACATTTTATCTTTTTACTTGTCTTATTCTCAACCAAGCTTCTCCATTTTTTGAAAGTTTCAAATACGTCAGATTTTTGCCTAAGAAAATAAATCTATACCTTTCTAGTTGCATCATCAATGAATGTAACATAATATAGAGAGCCACCGAGAGAAGATACCTGAGCTGGTCCCCATACATCCGTATGCACAAGCTCCAATTTCTCATCTTTCTTTTGCTTCCCATCCTTGAGAAAACTAACTCTCTTTTTTTTCCATACACACAACTTTCACAAAAATCCATATTAACACATTTTAGACCTGGTAAAACATTATTTGAATGAAGTACTTTCATACCTTTTGCACTCATATGCCCAAGTCTATTATGCCACAGTGCTGATTCAGAGTCCACAGCAACTGTATGATCTTCTACCTGCTTAACTGCATCAACTATTCCTAAACATTGACCCTTTTCCGTAACAATTAAAGTAGAAGGAACAGTATGACCTGTACAAAGATATAAGGTGCCTACTTTCACACCTTTTGCTACTACTAAGGCACCCTTTGTGACCTTCCAATTTTTATCACTAAATGTAACAACACAACCTTCATCATTTAGTTGCCTTGCTGAAATTAAATTTCTGCTTAACTTTGGAACATGCCTTACCTCACGTAGTAGTCAATGATTCCCATTCTACAACTTAATCTTGATTCTTCCCTTTCCAACAATATGACAGGGTTCGTTATCTCCTAAATAAACCATCCCCAAATCCCCTTGGACATAATCAAGAAAATAACTTCTACAGGGGGTAGCATGAAATGAAGCCCCTGAATCTAACACCCAAGAATCATCAGCATTATCAAGGGAAAGAATCAAAGCATCCTCATCAAATTTATTACTTACCACATTTGCCTCTTTGCTTCCTTCTTTTTTGTCTCCATCTTTATTTTTTCGAGACCAGCAATCTTTCTTCAAATGACTCGGCTTACCACAGTACCAACAATCCCTCTTGTCTCTGGATTGGGACCTTTTGTCCTTTGATTTTCCTCATGACTTCCCACTATTTCCAAAATTGTTTCCTCTCCTTTGTTCTACCCCTGCTTTCTGCATTCAAAACACTGCCTGATGTGGATGTTCCACCTGAGCTTTTCCTACGAATTTCCTCGCTCAAAATAACACCAACAACATCATCAAACTTCAATGTATTCGAACCAGAAACATTGCTAATGACCATTACCAAGCTATTCTAGCTTTGCAAAGAACACAGAATCAAAGAGCCCTAACTTCTTCATCAAAGCTTTTACGAAGTTAATTGACTGGTGACCGTATTAAACTCATTCAAATGATCAATAACTGACCCACCTTCTACCATTTTCATATTAAATAAACGCTTCATAAGAAATACCTTATTCGAAGCGGAAGGCTTTTCATATAACTTCGCTAGGGTTTCCATCAAATCTTGAGTTGTCTTTGCTGTTGTAATATTAAACGCCACCGATTGTGCCAGGCATAGACGAATACTGTCAAGAGCCTTTCTATCCAAGATCTCCCAGTCCTCATTTGACATTGTTGCAGGTTTCTTGGCTTTCCCTTCCAATGGCCGCCATAAATCCTTCTGATAGAGATAGTCCTCTATCCGCATCTTCCATAACTGATAGTTCTGCCCATTAAACTTTTCAACCTTCTTACCCTCGTCTGCCATTGCTCCCACTCAATCGTGAGACTCCCACTCAACCGTGAGACTTTCCTACAGACGATAATCGAAACACAACTCGCTCTGATACCACTTGTTAGGGTTAAAGATGGCAAATATCTAACAATTAAATGCATATTTTAATTAATAAACAGAGAAACTAAAACATACATAGAATAAATCATAATACAAAGAATTTAACGTGGTTCACCCATATCGGGCTACATCCACCAAACTGCAGCCATCCAATACTTTTATTATCCAATAAAAACCCTTTTCCAATCTTACGAATAATCGCGTTTTTCATCACACAGTAATACCCATCCAAACCCCTTTTTAACAAGTTTAGAAGCTTCCAGATTTTAGGGTTTCTACAAAATCGGATTTTTTCTTTTTCATTGATTTTTCCCTTTTTTGGTGATCATGCGAAAAAGTAGGAAGAAAATTTTTCTCGGCGGCTGTCGCCCTTGAACCCCCGCCTAGGGCCCGACCTGGCCTGGACTCCAGCAAGGACAGGGGACCGGGATGTACAGTATACCATGGGCTATACAGTATAGCATGATCAGTCACCACATACCAACAGAAGCATTGTGCGAAAGATAGATAAACATATAAGAGGGAGTGATGGAATGAGAGAGAAAAAGGGAGATAGAAAGAGGGAGAGGGAGAAATAGGGAGACGATGAGAGAGGGGAAGATGGAGAAATAGAAAGATAAAGATATATGAAGTGATATAGAGAGAAAGGTAGAGAGGAATATATAGAGGGGGCAAGAGTTAGAGATATAGGCGGTGATAGAAAAAAGTAGTACAAATGGGGTAGAGGTATCTAGAGATAGAGATAGGGTGGGAGGAAAAGGGAGTGTGTGATAGAATATAACACATGTACATAATCCCACAAAATGCATTCCAAAGTCACTTATACATTGTATGAAATGCCAAGGACACTGCTTTGGCCCCACTGCAAAAAACTAGATCTTAACAAGAAAATGTTTGACAAGCCTACCATTGAGCCATGTAAAAGAGAAAAAAATGTATTATACTTTGGAAGATGATTTATATCTACTATAATACTTCAAGATTATCATACTGCTAAATTCAAGATGTATGATGTAGATATGTTCTCCCAAGATTAAATTACTCTATGAACTCGCACAAATTAGTTTATTTCATAACATTTTTTATTTTGAAAGTTGAAAAACCCAATTTATGTAAACCTTTTCACATAATATAGTGAATGATGATGACACTTTTATTATATATGATGCAGCTAAAGAAAATATTATAACAAAAACATAAATATAAATATTACTGTCATTTTGGATTCCTACAATCCACATCTCTCAGCGTTTACTATATAGACTATGTAATACGATAGATATGCTATTAATTCAACAGTGGCAACTAAATATTGGAAATATGATTTAAAGAAACTAATAATCATGATATACTATTGCAAATTAATTTAAATTTCTACTATAACTTATAAAAATTAAAGTGAATTTAATCTATTCATGTATATTGTTGCTAAATTTTGTAAAAATGTGGTAATTTAGGTCATGTAAGGTCACATTATATCTTGAACTATTAATCCAATTTGGATTCTCAAAATTTTCAACAATTAGAATATTAACCACTAAAAAAATCACTGATGCTTATAAAAGATATATAAAAAACACAATTTTTTCAATTGAAATCACCTACTGTTCAAAAACATCTCCATATAAAACTCCAAGTCAGACACACATTCCGATGAGAGATGAATACCGAGGATCACTACCATTACTTCTTCCCATCATGTTAAATTTCTAATTTTAATTAATAACCACTGTAAACCTGTCTCTTTTTAAAGATAAAAGAGTCTTACCCCAGACATAAAAGATAGCCATACCGCAAATTATACTAAGACCAGTGAGATATGCATTTTGTCCAGGCACAGCACACTAAATTTCATTAACTCCATAAATTCATAACAAAGCAACTGCCATCTGTAATCCGGCCTATAACAAAGCAACCCAAGTTGAAAATATAGGCAACAGGGTATTGGGAAAAGCAAGAAAACTAGATATGTAGACAATATGCAGTGGCTAACAACACACAAATGAAGATTACTTGCAATATAATAAGTATTATTTTTTATTGGCAAACAAATGATATTAGAGAACTTAATCCTTAAAACAAAGAAGTACGTTCCAAGCTATCCATCAGACCTCAACATGCACAGGGAAAGCTTCGATTATTGACGTTGGCAAAGGCTCAGAAGGAAGAGGGATGATATTGTAGCATTGGAAGAGGGCTTTGGAAGAGCTTAATGACAGTTTTTCAGAATTTTCTTGCACTCCTCGTCGCCCCAGTCATGCAAAATAAACTGTAACAGTATGTGAAATGAAAATAAATATGTAAGTTGCATACAAAACCAAATTTCTAAGGAACTACCATGAAAGTTTTGCCATTTAAAAATTGTTGTCATTTCTTGAAAGTGTTCAAATCAATTTTTGATTCATTGGTGATGTTGAAGGGTTGATTGTGACAAAATGGAATGGATATCTTCCAATCTTTGGTATTAAGAGGAGTTTTGAAGAATAGATCTAAGGAATGAATATTCATTCTTAAACACTTTTATAATGGAATTGGTACTTATAATGGATGGTAGAATTAAGCTGGAGGAATTTAGAGGAATGAATATTGGTAGAATTAAGTTGGAGGAGTTTCAAAGGAATGAATATTCACTCTTAAAGGTGTTTAAGAGTGAATATTCATTCCTTTGAAACTCCTCCAGCTTAATTCTACCACCCATTATAAAGTAACAATTCCATTATAAAGGTGTTTAAGAATGAATAATCATTCCTTTGAAACTCCTCCAACTTAATGCCAGAGATTAAGGTTTCAAAAATCTGGCATTAAGTTCTGCGTATGGAATTGGTACTTTATAATGGGTGGCATGAGTTTTCTACAATTTATGTAGTATTCAAAAGATTGTTTCTAAAATCAAGTGTGTATTCAAAAGATTATTAGTAAATGTGATCCAAAATGTCAATTCAAAAATATACACAATTGATTTTAGAAACAATCTTTTGAATATTTGAATGGGGTCATTTAAATACAAATCTAAATGAAAGACATGTAAGTGAACAACAAACATTACTATCTGAGAGGCTCTTTTCGTAGTCAAGGTTGGTTGGCTTGCTCATGGGTAGGTAGCTAGTTAGCTTGGCTTGTTCCTATTTATTAGTTGAATGACTTGGATGGGTCTCGATTGAAGTGGTTTCATGGAAGGACTTTTGTAGTGTATTCTTGTGGAGTTAGAGGTCTCAAAAGATAAGGAAAAAAAATTACAGAAAAAATTGGAATCTTACCTTTGAAAATATGAATTCTTACTTTTCAATTCTCATAATTTTAGCAATTGTAAATGAGATAGGATTGAAAATTTCCCTTGATAATTTTAGGATTTCTTACCACTTAAATTAAAAAGTATTTAAATTTTTAACACTTAATTTAAAAAATCAACTAGACCATCGATTTCCTTAATAAAAATTTCGATTTTAAATTTTTTAAGATTACATATTACTATAAAATCTATGAAACCCTCTAGTTGTCAAAAAAATCTACAAATTCTCAGCAATATCAGCTAAGGAGGCCATAAAACATGGTAGATTGGAGGAATAGATATCCTAAATCCTTACACTAAGAATTAAAGCAAATTAGGGGAGAGGATTTAGTAGTTGACCTCCCTAATTTCACACTTCTCAAAATCTTACTTGGAAATTTCAAATCACTCCCAAGTTTTTACAGCAGCTTACTTGACAAGTCCCCTGCTTATAACTAAGGTTTCAGGATCAATCAAATACGATGCCACAACAGCATGAATTTTGTTGAGGTGTCCAAAAAGGCCTAAAAAAAAAGGTTAGACTAATAGTTGTTCACTAAATTATGTTTTATTAGAGCGTTGATGTGACATCACATGATTTGTTGTGTTTTAGATCTAAGGAGCACATTTCATTCAGTTATGGGTACTTATCATCAACAATAACAACTTTGAAGTCACAACTATTGAGGCAATATTGTTAAAAATATTGGGCATTAAATCAACAAATGCTATAACAACTATTGGAACATGTTTTTTAGAGGAGCATTGTGCAAAAGATCTTTTTGCTCTTTCTCCAATCAGGGGGCTGTCTCTCCAATCACTGATTGTTTCAGTTCTGTTTGCTGATTATTGATTGCTTGGTTTTGTATGCTGTTTTGCTATCCCTTGACAACTCAACAAATTTTTATTAACAGCCTTATTGTTCATTCGCTGTATCTGATATAATTTTATATTGTTTTATTCAATTAAAAAAAAACTATTAGAACATGCTCACTACTACTTATACTTTCCCCTGCATACCCTCAAATACCCCTTTGCTCAACAACAGATCGAAAAAGATCGAAGAAAAAACACTACTCAATTCTTTATTCCTAAACCTGAAACAAACCTCCCAACAAGCTGGAATAGATTCGAGATATTTGTCTTCCTATTAAAAAATCGTTGAAGAATTACCTTCATAAACATAGCGTCTGCGTTGGGAACGCTGACAAACATGTCGCTCGCAATGTGTTGTACACCTGTATCACAAACAGATCATAAGCAAGCACCAAGGTTTTGTTTTTTCAACATCTGTGAAGAAATAGGAAAACAAGTTTGATCGTTGTGTGTTAAAAGTAAAGTACCAGCATAAGTGGGAGCCTCTAAGATTACTTCAGGGAGATCATAGTTACAGCATTTAATATTGGGGAAGGAGCGAGAAATGACAGAGATTGTGGAACTGTTTCCGCCGCCCACGTCCGCCAGAGACCTGAACTCCAGCTTGCTGAATCCATCGCCATAAGCCGCTAAAATGTCTTTTACCAGGATTTTCGAAAACGTGTCCATTGCCCCGTTAAACAGCCTGCCAAAATCGGGATTACTCTCTGCGTAGGAGAAGAGCAGTTTGCCGTGAACCACCTCAAACGGAAAACCGCTCCCCGACAGAGTACACTCCCACAAACGAAACCACGGTGCAATCACGGCTTCGTGAGTGTGCAGTAACAACACGGGAGTCAAAGTACCTCCTGTTGCTTCTCCATTGCCTGTGTCTTTGATGAGCCACTTTGAAATGGGCGTCAGACCGTATTTAATGGGGGAATTGGGTAGCAGAGTTTGGGAGAAGACGCCTCTGGTGGCCAGAAATGAGAGTGTGCGGCAGAGGATGTCTATGTTGGGAGAAGGGGAGGGTAGAAATCCAGCAATTTCCTCCGCGGAAAGCATCGATTCAGATCCATGCTTGGCAATAATGTCCGGAATTTCCAATTCCACGGCCCATCGCAACCCCAAGGAGTACATAAAATCGAACATCAGCTTCCATAATTAGATAAAACCTTGCAATTCAGCGCCCTTCCGCTCACCCACAGAGATGGTATCAGATTTGTCACAATTCATTATTGCCTCTCCACGATTCTGCCCTTCACATTCCTCGTTTATAAGCACTTTATTCCACCATACTTGCCATTCAACTTTGATTCATATCCGAAGGTCACAGAGACTGACTGGTTTTCAGGGAGAATTGGTTGGTTTCTGAATTATTAACTTTTTAGTACACATCAGGTCGTAGAGACTGATTGGTTTTCAGGGACAACTGGTTGGTTTCCTGAATTATTATCTTTTTAGTACATATCTGTCAACAAGTTAAGAGTTATATTTTTTAATGCAAAGCAAATGTAAAACAAATATATATATTTTTTTTTTGCAAAGTTAGGATATAAAATATTTAATTTTTATATCCAGAAAAGTATGGGTATAAATAATAGAAGTTATCAAGAGGTAGTTGAAAGAGATTTACAATACAAATTTCTAAAGATTACAATGATCAAACATAAGGGAGAAAACATAAGGAGTTAATAGTTATTTTGAAGCTGACTAAATTGATCTTGAAGTTATTGAAGATGAATCATGGTCATAACATTTTTTCTAGATATATTTTGAAGTTGTCAAAACAAAAAAGCAACCTAAAAGACTATGTCAAAGTAAAACATTAGAATGCAGTTTCTTGAAAATTGTTGCTTGAAAACACAACCAAACACCTAGCCTTCCAAATATGCTTTAAAATAACTTTATGATGGAATCAACAATCACATTATTATGCAAACCAAAGTCAAAGAGAGCTTCTTTCCACTTCAATTTATGATGAAAAATAGCAAGAAATTTTTAAAAAATAACATTCAATTATACCTTTTTTTAGGAAAGGGCAATCCCAAAATATATGTTTCATATTTTCAATACATTTAAACGAAAGGAGTAGATAACTGACCAAACCATAATGCATTTTACTGTATCTTCAACAAGTAGTTTATAATGTAAAACTTTCCAAGCTAGCAATTGTGTCTTCACATCAGTTTTTTATTTCCATATTCATGCACTCATTTTGATCCACCTTTTGGTGCTAAATCTACATTTTAATTTATGATTGAGGCAAGGAATGAACATTACTTTTCTTTAATGTGGAATAATTGAAATGGGTAGAAGATAGCCATTTTCAATCTTTAAAAGAATTGCATTTCTGAGAGTACAAATTTTCATAAATAACTCAAGAGGAACTAATAATTCCACAAATATCATAAATTCTATGTACTTGGCATTCAATCCATAGTGCTCTTTGATTTCTAGCCATAAAATCCATTTAAAAGCATTAAAATCCCAAATATATTTAAATTTTCAAACAACTTTCTTTTACATTTAATAATAAACATGTTTAGGAAAACAAATAGCAATGGGTTGATTATGGTAATCAACAAGTTCATTCCATTAAACTGATGATAAGAAAAAATTGAATCCATGTTGCATAGGGGTGATCCCACAATAGTGGTTTACAATTTTTGGCCAAACTGGACACTGAAATTAAAAAGTGACACACACCATATAATGCATAACTTCTTTTCCACGATGAATAAAATTCTAATTATTTCAAATTTAGATTTGTAACTCCGATATCTAGTGCTTCCACTTGGTTAGATAGTTTTTTATTGAATATTTTTTCTTTAATCAAGTTTCAAAGTCAAACCATAATCTGCTATTTTTCCACATGTGCAGAATAAAGACCTTCATTTTCGATGAAATACTTATGTTTAATATAACTAAAAAAACAAATACATAATAAAACCAAAACATATTAAAATTATATTCGTTGGATAGATCGTTCTGAGGATTGCCTGATTCTGGGTTTGTGAAGATTCCTCCATTTTCATCCTGAACCTAAGCTTTGAAGTGGAAAAATTTAGGTTTTTTGTGTTTTAGGGGGAGAATGAGGAATAAGGGGGGTTCGAGCGAACCACCCTCAATATGCATTTCCTTTTATTATTTTGGGCGGAAAATGTGGGCCCAATAATTAATGGGTTCGCTCGAACCCTAGTTCAAACGAACCCCTTTTGGGTTCGATCGAACTTGTAGGTTCATTCGAACCCCTAAAACCAATTATTTTGCCATGGGGTCATTTTTTCTCAGTGTTCCTTCATCCATCAAATTGTAAACCACTATTGTGGCTTCACCCATAGAGGAATCATTTCACTGTAGAAATTGACAAACTTGTTGTCAAGGTTTCTAAATGGATTGTTTAAAGGAAAGGAAACCTTGATTTTGAAAAAGGGAGACATAATGATTTTACTAAACCAACTAAGGGACTATAATTTTTTGTTTGTTGTAGCTTGGATAATTCGGTTATGAAAAATGATTTTTCATGGTTAATCTCCTTTAGTAGCTCTAATAATCCACTTTGTAGCAATGCTTAACCCTTGTGTTTTGGGGTCAATAATTCTCAAACCACCCTTATGTCTTGGTTGAATGTAATGGGACTAGGAAGAAGCAATTAAACTAGTATTACCATCCCATTTAAACTAGTATTACATATTTGACATGTAAACGATTCTTTATATATGGGAATATTTTAATACCTTCTAATGAAGGTACATTCATTCAAAGGTTCTAAGGTTCTTCATATGAATGTCTTTGGATGAACCCTTTGTGTTTCCCCACCTAGTTTTTGGAAGAAGATTGTGTTTCAAAGCATGAGTTGAGCCATCAAAGAAAGTCAATTTTTCAAAATCTTAGCATCCCAATAATTTTCTAAAATGTATAATTTATAACATATTTAACTTAATTCTTATTTTTGTTTTTATATTTCTACTTAGTAAAAGTGTTTTATCAAATATAAAGGTCTTTGTTTGATGCACATGAATAAATTTTAAAAACTAATGTAATAAATATATATTTAAAAAACAATAATTATTACGCGCAAGGCATTTGCTATTTGAAAATGCTCGACCTGATTTTTTCCATCAATGGTTTGAGGGGCGTGCAAGACGGTTGAAACAATCGTAGCCCTTGTTTTATTTTCGTTCATTGTTTGAAAATATGAAATTAAAAAAAATGTGTATTTAATGCTTCAAGCAACACAAAACGAAATCAAATATGATGAAATGAAATTAAATGCAAATTCGTAACGTGGACCAGTAAATCCGATGGAAAGCACTTAATTCGTAAAGAAAATATACAATTGGATCATGAGGCATCTCTATCAATCTCATAAGTATGACAAAGATCGTTGAAGGCGTACTCCCAAAACATCAAAAAATAGATATTTGTTATGAATAGAGAATATAGATTTAATCATCATTCAGCTAAGCTGTTAAAGTGACATAACACCTCTCCCATATCCCCTTCTGATCTCTATGGTCAGTTTGTAGTGAGGCTCAGGAGATAATCCCATACTTTATTCATTAAAACTTAAAATAAAAAATGTAAGGTAGAAAACAAATATAGATCAACAGTGCAATTACCAGTTCTAACTAGTTTCGTTGTAGATTTTAATGCGCATGATCCACCATTTTTCTTGCCAGAGAAAAGTTGTTTAAAGCCAAATTGACATTTTGAATTCATTGTCTGCAAAATGAGATTTCCAAATAGACAGCTAAGAGTACAATTTATATTACATGAAATGAACAAAATAATGAGCCAAGTTGGAAGATGTAGCAGAAATTCAAATTAACATTAAAAAAAACGTATTATAATTGAAGATTTTTTGTGTGTTCCATGAGTATTAGTTTGATACAAAGTGAGTTGTAAGAGAGTTTCAATTTTAATCTTTCTAGATGTTTGAACATTGCGGTGAAGATTGTTTGGAACCCAAATGAATTATAGTGGTCCTAATTAACTATGCCTCCAATATTTTGTCTTCTAAATCTCAAACCTGTGAAATAACCAGGAAATAATTATCTTATAATGCATCTCCTTACTGTTCTATCAGCACGGAGAAAGAGCAATGCAATACCCAAAACTTAATACAACATCAAGCAAATCATGTACTAATATAAGACAGCCCTCAAAAGGTGTTGCAGCCTCCATGATAGATGAAAGGTACCTGCATTTTTAGATCATTATTTTTTTGTCATTGTGTTGGAAGAACACGATAACTTGTTAAAATCCACCTACATGATAATGTTGCATGCGCTTGGTATAATGAGAAGAGCTCAAAAACCTATGACCTTGATTAAAGTAATCTACGACGTGGTATCAGCCTCTCCCATCGTTATGCAGTTAGACATACTTTTGCAAACCACATTTATCTGCTTTTTCTTAAATAATAGGGTAGAGTTCCTTTCATTTTTTCCCCGACATGTAGATATCCCTATACTTGGTTTCTTATTCAATCTCAAAATGGCTTAATTTTTTGAAATAAACACCAATTAGATTTTTTTTTGGTTGTTACACTTACTTTTGTGAGTGGCTCTATAAAAAATTTCTTTTTATTTTCCAATATAGACTTTCAATTTTGTCTTAAAATAACCGGTGTTTCTTCCCATGCTCACAATTTTCCTCTTAAAATTCTAGGTAGTGAGTTAAGTACCTTAGTCACACATATTAAAAATAACTCAAATATAGACTTGTATATTGATACATGGTTAAAAACTGTTCATGATTTACATGAATAGAAATATATAACCACAATAAATAAAAGACAATGGCAACATGCATCATTTGTTCATTGGTGTGTCAATAATCTACAAGGCAGTTTACTAGAGTAAACATATTTGTGTGTGGAACTGATGACTGTTCTTGTGTTATTTTCTGAAATGATTAAAATTTTGTAGTATGTTGATGCTAATTCTTATATATTGAGATTTGACTCTGAAATTAAAAGATTATGAGTTTTTGTACTTCAAATTTATGTTGAAAATGTATGCAATGAATATATTAATCATAAAAATAAGCTACATGAAAGTTTATGAGCATAAACATGCCTGCATGGAACTCATTATTGTTCCTATGGTATTTTATAAATAATTGAAATATATGCAATAACTTTATTTTTCATATAAATATCTAAGATGACCTGTATATTTACTGCCATCACTTTCTCATATAGGCAATCATATTTGTGTTCCATATGGTAGGTAGTTTCTTTCGTTGATTTTTCTTTTGTAATTTATGAGTGTAAGATATGATAGCATAGCTGCTATACTCTAAAACAGAGATCATATACTTATTTTTATAACTTCAAGATATGGTACAGTTGCCCCATTTTCCCTCTTGATCTTGATGTGATGCTAATTTTTTTAAACTTTTTTCCAATTTATCTTCAAGTGAGATTGGATGATTGTCACTTTTTAACTTTTAAAATATGTCTTGAAGAGATTTGTAACAAATGCTTTCATCATAGTCTTTCATTTTCCTTCATTCAATGGTCAAGAAAGGATATGATATGGTAGGTTTAAGGTTAATACCGATTTGAATTAGATAATGGAATATAAACCTTATAACTTAAAAACACCAAAAAGACCGATAATCAAATTTATTTAACAAGACTAATACAATCATCCAAAGTCTCATAGAGACAAAGGGAAGGAAGAGAGAAAATGAACTAATGTGGATAAAAGGGACTTAAGTGCTTGGAGTCTATAAAATAGGGTTAAATTTAAAAAAAAAAACAACATAATTCATGTATTGAACTCTAAATACATGTTCAATAATCAATAATCATATTTTACATGTTTAAATGGGAACACTTTGTACCATTTGATGTTTAGTGTGATTGATGTTGAGTTTAAATTTATTTACTAAAGCGATATTTAAAAAAAAAAAAAAGGAGGTTGAGGAAGAAAAATGGATAAATAATCTCTGTCTACATTTTTTTTTGAATCATAACATGGGTAATTAAATATATTCTTAATATATATCCTTTATTTGACTAAACATTATGACAACTAAATAAGGGAAGTGCGAGACTCAATGGAAGTTTTAGGTTGTAGAAGAACCATTAAATACCTAAGAATGATAGTTTAATGATATCTTTCATAACTATAAAATTGTGGTTCAAATTACCTTATAATTACCAAGTGTTTCATAAATAGAACCTAACATCTATTGCTTATTCATTGAATTTTATAATAAAGTTTAAGCTATATACTTTCATCAATTTAAGAAATATTGAAATATACAAATTCACATTTCTAAATTCAAATCAAAATAAAAAATGATTATATTAATATTGATAGAATTTTAATAGATATTATTAGAAAAATGCAAAATTATTTTGTTATTGGAGTTTTTGAATGATTTTGCATCTCACAAAATTTATGAGAGTAATCTCACTTAATTTAACCAACAATTCACATACCCATTATAACAATTACCTATGAAGGGAGGACTAATAACACCCTAACATTTACATCACATATTCACAAAGATTTAATTTTCTTTTTTTGGGAAAATTGCTATCAGAGAGGATAAAACTCTTATATTACTTTAATAAAGATTTTAAATTGAATTAAGCATATATTTCCTAATTAATAGAAAATCACAAGTGCATATCAAAAAGAAATTCAAATCAAATTACAATATGCTCAATCATTTCATGCCTCACCCCAACTACTCTTCATTTGTCTACATTTCAATGATCAACACTGTCCTATTAGCATTTGGTAGGAAC
Source organism: Sequoia sempervirens (assembly GCA_007258455.2). Classification (NCBI taxonomy): domain Eukaryota; kingdom Viridiplantae; phylum Streptophyta; class Pinopsida; order Cupressales; family Cupressaceae; genus Sequoia; species Sequoia sempervirens. Next base: position 33,996,886 of record VDFB02109042.1, read on the forward strand.
TTCGTAGAGATGCAACCTTGTTTTTTAATGAAACTCTAATCTTTTAGCTTTACTTCATTTAAAAAGGGAAATAATTTGGCTTGTGTGATCTGCAAGAGCTGGTGAATCACTACCTTAACATGCCACATGAGTAATTTAATTACATATTTCTTGACTCTCATCTTGTCCATCCAATGCAAATGCTATGACTAGGAAGTAGTTGACTTATCGATTAATATGGACACAAAGTATTGAGGAAAGTTGAGAGGAGATACATCTTATATTTATCAAAAAAGGTGGAATAAATATTTTCTCGAACGAAGATATTTATTAAATTTTAAAGTGATTTATTCTTACTTTTCTTTCCCTCTTTTTTATCAAATTTTTTTTTATTAATATGAGTTAGAGAGGGAGATGGAGCAAGGATTCTTTCCAATACAACTATCACTTCATGTCCCCCATCTCCCTCTCCCTCATATGACTCTCTATGTTTCTACATCCCCCTCTATCTATATATCTCTCCCTATCTCACATATCTTCTTCTCTCTCCCTCTCTCCCTCTCTACCTATATCTCTCTCCCCCCTCTTCTCTCTCTCCATCCTCTACCTATCTCTCTCCTTCTCTCCCCCTCTTCTCCCTCTCCCCTCCTCTACCTATATCTCTATATTTCATTCCCCACCTCTCTCTCTGCCCCACTCTCTACTCTCCCTCCCTATCCCAATATCTATCTCTCTATCTCTCTATCTCTACCTATCTACCTTTCTATAGCTCTCCATATTTCTCTCTCCTTCTCTATTCTACCCTTATTTCTCATTCCCTCTATGTCCCACTGTCTCCTTCTCTATTTGTCTATCTCTACTTTGAGTCCATGTGTCCCTTTATCTCTAAGTCTCTCTCTCCCTCTCCCCCTCTCTATATCTCCTTATACCTCTATCTCTCTATCACTCCATCTCACCATCTATATCTCTCTCCCTCTCCCCCTCCCTCTCTATCTCCCTATCTCTCTATCTCATCCTCTCTATCTCCTTATCTCTCTTTATCTTTATCTCTCTCTCTCTCTCTATCTATTTATCTCTCTATTTCTATTTCTTCCTCTCTCATTCTCTTCCTCTCACTCTTTATCTCTCCCTCTCCTCCTCTCCAAATCCCTCTCCTCCTTATATATCTCTATCTCTATCTTCATCTTTATCTCTATCTCCCTACCCCTCCCTCTCACTCGCTCCCCCCCCTCTTATCTCTCTTTCTTTCTACCTCTATCTCTTCCTTTGTCTCCCTCCTTCCCTATTGCAAGCATACCATTAGCCTATTGCTAATGAACCCTAATTATATTCTTGCTTAAGAGGTTTGTTTCAATCATTTATGGATCCTTTTAAGTGGATGCATAGTTTCTTTGAATTTTGTTTCATTCATGTTTGGATTCTTCTAAGTGGATCATGCATAGTTGTTTTGAAGCTATCACTTGTCTAGTGAGACCTTTATTGCAAAAACAACATAATTTGCACAAATGTACATGCAAAAATAGACCAAACTTTCTCCTAATTTACCTTCCACACCTCTTCAGCATACCCATTTCACACCAAGGTGTGATTGCTAATTTAAATATATATAAAAATTATACATTATGAAATGATATTAATCTAAATTATAATTAATTATAATTAAAAAATTAAATAAATAAAATATGTAATAAAAAATTATGAAAAGTATGCATGTACTATATATTAATATTAAAATCTATATTTAAAAAGTATAATCTTATTTTATTTTTAAAAATATATGTATTACAAAATAATTTCAATAGGGCAAGTGCACAAAGTTGAGTCCACGAAATGTGGAAGTTTTTGACTTAGCCAAAAAAATAAAATCGGTATTGCAAAAACGGGATCCCGATTTTTCTAAATGGGATCCTGATTTTTAAAAATTGGGATCCCGTTTAGCTTCAGGATCTAGAGCCTAAATGTAATACGGGATCCCACTTTTTAAAAATTAGGATCCCGTTTGCTAAAGGGTCCCGAATCAACGGATAGGGAACCAGATCCCAATTAGTACAAAACGAGATCCTGATTTATAAAAATTGGGATTCCGTTTGCTAAAGGGTCCCGAATCGACAGATAGGGAACAAGATCCCAATTAGTATGAAACGGGATCCCGATTTATAAAAATCAGGATCCAGTTTTGTATAAATCGGGATCCCGTTTTCTAATGGTATGTATTTTTTTAAAAACAAACAAACTACATTTTACCTATGCACGTGATCCCGAATTCGAGCGACAATGACCTCCACAAATAGTCTCCAGGTACCCGTCCACCCCCATTTTTTTGCATTTTTTCATTTATTATTGAAATTATCAATAAAATAACTATTTTTAGCATTTTTTTTAAAATTTATTTCAGGTTTTAAGCATTTTATTTCCTGTTATAGTAGAAATGAGGAATTGTAGAAATAGATGAAAAAATGCAATGAAACCTAAAGATTTCTTGATGGAAATGAAAAAATGAACCTTGAATTATATTTTAGAAACATAATTTAGCTTTTGAAACCCAAATTGTTTGATCAAACCAAAAAAAAATGTATTTGAAAACCCTAATTGAAACAAAACAAAAAAAATTGCATTTCAAAACTCTAGAAATTGAAATGAAATTAAAAAATGCATTTAGAAGCCCTAATCAAGCTTTTTGAAACTCTCAATTCAAATGAAACAAAAAAATGAATTTGTAAACCCTAGTTTGAAATGAACCAAAAAAATTGCATTTAAAACCCTAATTGCTTAGAAATTGAAACCCTAAACTGAATTGAAACAATTTTTTTTGTTAAAACCCTAAATTGAAATTGAACAAATCATTTTGATTTTGAAAACCCTAATTTCGAGCTCAAGAAAATACATTTGCATTGCTTAAATGTTTTAAATTACATTTGCATTGTATGGAGAAAACAATATGTTAAACTTTAGTTTCAATGTTTAATTATAATTAGATTGGAAAACAATATGTTAAAGAATAGTTACAATTCATAAATTTTATCAATGTTTGCAAATTTAGTTAGCAAATTCGTAAATCCAAGTGTACAATCGATTTCCAATTGTCACTTAATTAGATAGTATTCAACATTCATTTCTATTTTATGTTTTTATCTCTCTTAGTCATGCCTTGTTTCCATTTCTTGATGTCAATTACTTGTTTATTAAGCTTCTAGTTTAGTCTAAAATCTCAATTTTTGCACTAGTTACCTAGACACTAAAAGAATCTAAATATTTTTCTTTTCTTTCTTTTAGGTTCTTTCAATTCCAAATAATTGAAAATAAAATACTTCATTCAACATTAACTAATTTTATACTATACATTTTATATCATAAAATTCATTTAAGTGGGAAATTTTAATGAAAAGAATTTTAAATAAAATAATCTTGTATTCAATTTAAAAAATATCCAGTTAAAATATACATCAAACTTAATCTTAATAATATATAATTATGTGTTTCAATTATGCAAATAGTCAATATATTCATAAACTAGGCACTAACTTGCAAGTCCATTATTCCAGGTGCCACCCAAACTTCACCCTAAGTTTGCTAAACCCTAAACCCTAAACCATTAACTCTAAAATCTAAACCCTTAACACTAAAGAATTCATTTTGTCCTAGGACCTTAAAATGAAATTTGGTTGCCTTAGATAACTCCACCAAATTTTATTCCCTTAAGCCATGTCATTTTGTCATAGAACCTTACCACAAAGATCCCCTTAAGACATCCTAAATTACCCTACACCCTAAACTCTAAACTCTAGACCCTAATCCCTAAAGACATCATTTTTTCCTAGGCCCTTAATTAAATTTGGTTGCCTTGGGCAACGCCACCAAATTTTATTCACTTGAGGCATGTAATTTTTTCCAAGGACCTCACTAGACATAGATCCCCTTACTTTCCATCCTATCACCCTAAATCGTAAATCGATCTCTTAAGGGGTCCTAATATGACATTTCTTAAGGGGATCTCAAAGAAGCTCTCAAAATTTGGTGAAGTTTCCCAAGGAAACCAAATTTAACAATAATAAGATCGTGCAAGATTATAATATGAATGAGATTTCATGATCTAGGTTGGTCAGTTGAAACAAGAGCTATCTCAATCAACTGTCCACAAGAAAATGTTATTCACTAACTTGCAACTTCATTATATTCCAAGGGCCACCCAAACTTCACCCTAAGTTTCGTAAACCCTAAATCCTAAACTCGAAAATCTAAACCCTAAACACTAAAGCATTCATTTTGTCCTAGGACCTTAAAATGAAATTTGGTTGCCTTAGGCAACTCCACCAAATTTTATTCCCTTAAGCCATTTCATTTTGTTGTAGCATCTTACTACATAGATCCCCTTAAGCTATCCTATTACCTTAAACCCTAAACCCTAAACCCTAAACCCTAAACTCTAAACTCTAAACTGTAAACCCTAAAGCCATCATTTTTTCTTAGGCTCTTAATGAAATTTGGTTGCCTCGAGCATCTTCACCAAATTTTATTCAGTTGAGTCATGTCATTTTGTCCTAGGACCTCACTAGACATAGATCCCCTTAAGCCATCCTATCACCCTAAATCACAAATCGATGTCTTAAGGGGTCCTAATAGGACATTTCGTAAGGGGATCAAAGAAGTTCTCAAAATTTGGTGAAGTTGCCCAAGGCAACCAAATTTAACAATAATAAGATCGTGCAAGATTATAATATGAATGATATTTCATGATCTAGGTTGGTTAGTTGAAACAAGAGCTATCTAAATCAATTGTTCCACGAGAAAATGTTCTTCACTAACTTGCAAGTTCATTATATTCCAAGGGCCACGCAAAATTCACCCTAAGTTCCCTAAACCCTAAACCCTGAACTCTAAAATCTAAACCCTAAACACTAAAGTATTCATTTTTTCCTAGGACCGTAAAATGAAATTTGGTTGCCTTAGGCAACTCCACCAAATTTTATTCCCTTAATCCATTTCATTTAGTCATAGCATCTTACTACATAGATCCCCTTAAGCTATCCTATTACCTTAAACCCTAAATTCTAAACTCTAAACTATAAACCCTAAAGCCATCATTTTTTCTTAGGCTCTTAATGAAATTTGGTTGCCTTGGGAAACTTCACCAAATTTAATTCAGTTGATCTATGTCATTTTGTCCTAAGACCTCACTAGACATAGATCCCCTTAAGCCATCCTATCACCCTAAACCATAAAACGATTTCTTGAGGGGTCCTAATATGACATTTCTTAAGGGGGTCAAATAATCTCTCAAAATTTGGTGAAGTTTCCCAAGGCAACCAAATTTAACAATAATAAGATCGTGCAAGATTATAATATGAATGAGATAAATCATGATCTAGGTTGATCGATTTATGGTTTAGGGTGATAATATCGCTTAAGGGGATCTATGTCTACTAAGTTCTTAGGACAAAATGACATGGCTCAAGTGAATATAATTGGGTGAAGTTGCCTTAGACCTTAATGAAATTTGGTTGCCTTGGGCATCTTCACCAAATTTTATTCACTTAAAATCCATATCATTTTGTACTAGGACCTTACTACATAGATCCCCTTAAGGAATCCTATTACCCTAAAACCTAAATCCTAAACTCTAAACTGTAAACCCTATAACATTCATAAATTGTCCTATATTAATAGTTAATTGTATTTTCATTCAAGTAACATTCCTTAGACATAAATGAGGCTTGCATATTTTATCATTTTTATTCAATTAGGCCATTTATATTGAATCATTTTAGGGTATTACCTAAACATGTATCTTACATTTTGAAATTACAAATCTAATGCAGGTTCACTCATATCTTAGAGATCAAATGGATCGACTCAATAATAATCGCAATCCACCTCTGCACCATCCATCTCCACCACCTTCATCTCCACCTCCACCCACTCCACCTCATAACCCCACACCTCCACCACCTAAAATCGATGGTGCTCGTTTGCAAGCATGAATCAATTCCAATGTTAGAACCATGCAAGATCAAATCAACATTATTCAAAATGAAGAATGTGTCGCACCACCTGTGAGGATGATTGAATCTAGGATGCAAACCATTGTTGATGTTGTCAAGGCTATGGATAGGATCTTAGATGAGCATCAAAAATGGCTAGAGGAGAGGAGAACTTCTAATTCTCAAAAGAAAAACGCAAAGAAATGAAGAGATGCAGTAGAGAGCCACAATAGTTTCTAAATTAAGACAATCATCTTAAATAGTTATGAATTTATGAATTTGGTGGAATTTATGAACTTATAATGATGAATTTATAATAGTATATATTTTATGACTATCTACTAGATTGAATGATTTTCATGTTGGAAAATTGTAATATATATATATATATATATATATATATATATATGCGTTAGACATAAAATGAGTTTTTTGTGAATGTTTCAAGTTTATTGTTTCTAGTATGTACACATGTATTAAAATTGCATATAGTTCTTAAATTTTGAAATTTGTATGTATGTGCATAGTTTAGTTTAATGATGTATGCATGTAAATTATGCATCGTATTTTTTTATTTTAAATGTATGTACATGTTAAATTTTGAATTTAGTATGCACATGCTCAAGTTCAATCAATGTATATGTGTGTTTCAATTTAATATGATCTTAATATATGTATGCACATCCTATTTAAACAAATTTGCATGTGCATTTCAAATTTAACTATTTAAATTGTCATTTTTTAAGTTTGTATGTTAATTTTGTATATTTTAATGTAGGTGCACACTTATATCTCATATCATGGATGATTTTAACATTGATGACATCATCAAACCACCACCTTAGCCACCTCCCCCTCCACCTCCCCCTTCATCTAATATTCCACCTCTAGCACCTATTGCATCTGGTGAGGCTCACTTGTGAGAATGCATAAACGATTAGGTTGCATCCATCCAAAACCAAATCAATGCTATGTAGAGTCAAGCATTGATTCCACCTCATGTGAGATGTTTTGCATCTGCGATGCAAAATGTTGTGGATGCCATCAAGACCATTGATTTTGATGTAGATAGCCATCGGCGAGATAGAGATTAGATGAGACAATTTTATGCTGACGGTCTCTCTTGCAAACAAATTTTGGACCTTAAAATAACAAAATCCCACCTAGCCCCCTACTTTCTTGACCCCGTTACTCGACAAACCATTCCTCCCAACAAATCTAGAATATCCATGAGGTGGTGCATACATCCACAAATGAGTGCACATTTTTGGGATCGATGGTATATGGTTTTTGATAGTCTCCCACATGCTAATTGGGAGTGCCCATTGTATTTTTTGATGAAACTGTATGTAGAGTTTGTTTTGGGGAAAAATCCCAATTATTTTGATTTTAAATCATTTTAGGGTGTTGGCGGTGGCATGCCACAATAGAGGTTAGGGGCAAGGGTTGATCCCCAATGCACCATGCATGCACAACCCCTTGTTGTTGCTCCTGGTCCTCCCATTCCCGCACTTGTGCATCATTGAGTTGTGGTCTCGACATTAGGTTCTCTTAGTACACTAGAAGGAGACCTTGATCAACATGCTTCTGTGATAGCGGGTGGGGAGCATAGAGACGATGATTTTGGTGGTTCATCTAGTCACATCAGTTCATTTGTAGAGTTTCTTACAATAGACCATCACCCTGAGGACACTGTGACACAGGTATAAATATGCATGTACACATTCATTTTATAAGAATTTTGATGAATGTATATATCAAAGAAAATTTTGCAATACATTTTAACAATCAAACTGTTTGGTGTACAGATGACACTAACAATGGGGCAATCATCCTTTCCATGAGTACATACATCAACACCAGTCCTACTCAGCAACCCTTATGGGGTATTTTGATTTCAATTTTTTAAATTATATATGAAATGATTTTTAACTTGAGTTTTAAATTTATAATTGAATCACATATATGATTGAAATATTTATGTTGGTTTAGGTGAGTCAATCGACTTCCACGTCAATTCGACCTGAGGGGTTGTCCAACACTCCTCCACTATCAGTCGTTGTAGATCAGGGGAAGGTACATTTATATTGTAAATTGTTTAAATTACATTAGTATAGTTACAATTATGAATTTTGAATTCACTATATATGAAATGTGCATGTAGACTTGTAAATATTATAAGTGTTAAATGTATACATGTATGTATAGGTTGATACCATAATAAGAATGGGCATTGGGAAAACATTAGATGTTGCGGCTATTCGTGAGGCCTCTAATTTTCAAGTTGTTTAAAATATTTTCTACACAAAATGTGCAAACTTGAATATATAATATATATATATATATATAGCTATATATTAACCTAATTCAAGTATACATGCTTTAATTTTGATCTTGTAGGACTTTGTTAGTGCGATTTTCAGCCCTGACCCAGACATAGTTACACCTCCAAGAGGACATGCAGAGCAGGCTCCAGATCAAATGGTAAATTGAAATTTGTATTATATTTAAAGTCAATTATAAATTATATAGTTTGAATATTACTTTAATTTTAAATTTCAAATTGAATATATATATATATATATATATATATATATATATTTAATGTGAGCTAATACATGTTTTAAATTTTTTTTCTTTTATAGCATGAGACACATCTTGTAGTTGAGCATGTACAAACAAGTCCTAGAGAAGAGGGTGCACAACCTCGAAATATGGTACAATTAAAATATGATAAATTATAAATTAAATTGAATTAAATGATTTTTAATTGTAGACTTGTACATCTAATTTCAATTTTCTTTGTGTTGTTTATGTAGATTGATTCAAAGAATTTAGAGGTTGCTTCAGGTGCATCTAAGTATCCAGACCCAAATATGATGGTAATTTGATTTTATGATAAATTATAAATTAAATTGTCATTAAATCATTTTTCATTGTCTTATATCTGATTTCATCTTTCTCTTCTACAAAGTGTTTTAGGTCATCCACATAGTCCACATGGCATGAAGAGGTATCTTGATTATAGCGATAATACATGACCTAGAAACATGATTTTATGGGTTATATTTGTTTATTTCCTGGACTATATTTCTGGTTTCTCATGTACTCTATTGGAATTTATATTACATGGCTCAAATACTTAGTTGGACTTTAGTTCATGGGTGATACTCTGATGGACTTTATTTCATGCACTTAATATATTGGTTTCATGCACTTAATATATTTACATAAATTATGGACTTTATTATTTTTTGTAAATTTTAATTTACACATGTACATTTATGCTTTTTATGTTCATAGTCAAGACATTAATATATGAAATTAATGTGAAATTAAATAATTAGTCAATAAATCATAATTTACAAACAATAATTAGTCAACTCAATTCATGTCAATCAATAATAAGTCAATAAATCATAATTTACAAACAAAAGAAATTTGTTTCTATACCACAAAGGATAAAAAATTAAGAAATAAACAATACCATACATGATTAGAGAACAAAAGCATTAATAAATTCTATAAATAATAGCATCCAACACTAATTAATAAGTTGTCAAAACAAATAATGGCATCCAACAGTATTTATAAGTTGTCAGAACAAATAATGGCATCCAATACTAATTTACAAGCTGCCAAAACAAATAATGACATCCAACAGTATTTATAAGTTGTCAAAACAAATAATGGAATCCAACAATATTTATAAGCTGTCAAAACAAATAATGGCATCTAATACTAATTTATAAGTTGTCAAAACAAATACTAGCATCCAACACTAATTATAGGTTGTCTTAAGGGGATGTCTTAAGGGGTCCTAATACGACGTCCTAAGGGGATGTCTTAAGGGGTCATAATACTACGCCTTAAGGGGATGTCTTAAGGGATCATAATACAATGTATTAAGGGGGTTTGTTTAGGGGTTTAGGGTTTAGGGTTTAGGGTTTATTGTTTAGGGGGTTTAACAATAATGTATGCATGATATTTAGTGATTATACAATCAAATATAAAGTTTCAAAGTAGGAAATCATGCACATTTAACAAACAAAATATCTAGAATATCAATTTTGATACATAGAAGTACACAAAGTACATATTTGTGTATGTACATGCATTTGTAATTTGTATAAAATGTTTAATTCTATAAGTATGTATGTACATATATGTCATCTCAAAACAATATTTGCAAAATTTGGATATGCCATCTCAAGAACATCTAAAACTCGTGCCTAGAATGTAGTAGGTCTTCACACCACCTGATATCAAAAAGGTACAAGCAATATCAATGAAATCATCAAAACATACATATTTTAATTTATATAAAACTATCTATATGTACACAACTCAAGTACCTGCATTTAAAAGTATTCCACACATGTGTGTAGGTTGAATCCAGGCATCCTCTCCTTTTGTTTCAAAGTATGAGATCAATGCAATGATGGCTTAAGGATACAAAAAAAGGACAATAAATCAATTTTAACTATTAATGTACAAGCAATATCAATATGTAATCAAAACATGTATTTAAATATAATTTAACTAATAATTACCTATTTTTACCAAGTATTCCATGTTGTCTAGGTTGAATCTACATGGACTAGATCCTTTTTGTGATTATGCCTTAAGGATCTATAAAAGGACAATTTAAATCAATTTCAACTAATAACACACTTGACCAATATCAAAACATGTATTTAATGTATTTAAAAGGACAAAATAAAACTAAAACTATATTTACCTATATTTACTTATTCCGTTGTACCATCTGCATCCTCTCTCTTTTGCAATGCATCTATGATTGCCTCATGCTTTTCCATATAAAATTACCATAGCACTTTTCTTGAAGGTCTTCCACGATACCGCTCTAGCTTTATATTTTTTGCCACCACCAAATGTGAATAATGTATAATATTTTTATATGTTTCATAGTCTTCAAATGTAGGTAGAGCATTCTTCCTTGTCGGGTATTTTTGTATCCAAGTGCCAACATCCACCATTGATCCTATTGGAAAACATGAAAACCATCATCAAATAAGTTCTCAAAATTTTCTTAAGGGGATCAAAGATTTGTTCTATAAAATTTCTTAAGGGGATCAAAAACTTGTTATCAAAATTTGCTTAAGGGGATGTCTTAAAGGGATCATTGTACCTGTTGGATAATGAAAGCCATCATCATCTTCTTGAGGTCCTATTAACTTATGTTTAGTTTCCACACAATGAGCCAACCAATATTCTGTTTGCTCTTCATTCCCCTTGGTTGCAACAACAACATACACATGTCTTGCAAACAAAATTTGATTTAATAACTTGTGCATATCCATATATAAATAATTTAGTATTACAAAATAACTTAATAAAGTGAAATAAAATGAAAAAAATTGAATTAAAATCGCCTCCTTGAACAAGGTCTGAAAAACGGTCATAATATTTAGATGCAAACACTTGATCATTTTCTTCAATAATTCTTTCATATTGATCATGTGCTTGTGCAGATGTCAATGATCTTTGCTCCCAAAATTTAACCCATTTTGTATTTTTGCATGCTTCCCAATCTCCTGAGATACAAAACTAGAAAAAACGTTCAAGCTCCCTTGTCCAAATAGTCCATGTGCTTGTTGTCGCACTCCTAAATGAATGCCATTTAGTAGATCCACTAATTGTCTCACAATCAACTCTAAGTACAATGTTGTCTTCTTCAACCAACCAAAAGAATCGATGAACTGTAGAGTACTCACTCGAACCAGGTGCAAATAATCTTGTATTATACAAATCCATAATCCCACATGCATCTTTAAATTTTATTGAATCCTCAAATTTTAATTGTTCTCTAGCAAGAATTCTTTTGACACATGTACCATCTCCATCATGTTCTCCTTTACCATGTCCAACTTAAAAAAAACTCCATATATGTTGGACATTAAGTTCCTTGTGAACCCTACTTAACCAATAGAACATTTGAGCATATTTGAACTGCCCCATACAATTATCTGACCATATGAGGTGATCTTTCATCTGGATTCCTCTTTCTCTTAAATTTCTAAAATATATATTGAAACAATATTGAAAAAACTCTAACGAGTGTAACTGATTGTCACTCAAATAAAAATGACACTCCCTCAAAACTTTTCTATCATGCTTAGTGCTATCATCTGCATGTCTATAAAAAATATGGACAAACATAACTACTTGCATTGAATTATAATATTGTGATTGAATTTCCTCTTGCAGAGTGAGAGTATAATTCTTCGCAAAATCAACCACTAAAAGTATAGTACCAATTGGAAATATGTTTCTACATGCATGAAATTGGCCATCAAGCCATCGAGCATGTTCAAAGTGCATGACATATTTTGGTATAATATTATTCTTAAATTCACTCATGAATGCATGCACACTAACTTTTTCTATAACTAAATCACAATGCTTTCCTATTTTTCCATCTTTTAAAGAATAGTGAACATTCTTAAATCTTTTAACATCTACTAATTGTTGTCCAAAATCATTATCAACACTTTCATGCATACAAATTCTTAAAAATGAAAAATTTCCACAGTTAATGCATTGTCCAGAAATACAAGAACTTAAATAAAACAATTTATCATTAGATCTTTCACAAAAAAAAACCTAAAATAAACTCTCTTATTGCTTCAGGTGGCATATCAATACCACAATCCTGTATAATCATGTTAGTATGCAAGGTACAATGTATATATAAAAAAAATCATAAAAATAATGAAATTGAACATGCGTTTTACAACAACAAGATATTTGTTGCTTATTAATTTTTACATACCAAGGTTTACATTTTTCAAAAGACCTTTGACTTATTTTAATATTACCAGATAACATTGAATCACTACAAAATTTTCTATAAAATTTAGTTTGTATTGTATCTAATAGGTGTTTTGGGTGAGGATCGCAAACTTTGGACCCCACCCTTAATTTTAAAACATCTCTAGCATTAGATGAAACCCTAGTATTATCATGCCAATATTTTTCAATCAAAGATTTAATTTCAACATTCGATTTTATATCAGACCTCGGGTGTCAACCACTGAAACTCCAACATTGGTTGATAGGATCATTTTCTATACTTTCTCTTCTTTTTGCCACTCTTAACAATGTTTTAGGATGTATTTTTAAAACTTCACTAATATTGCTTACCATTATTTTATTCAAAGTTGCATTATTAACAATAGCAATTGTTATAGCTCTTGTTGCATTTTTATCTTTAGATCCACTATTCTTCCGAATAGATTGAATGGAACTAGCAACATTAGACATAACATGTTTTAAAGATTGATCTTTTATTTTTGGTTTAACAAAAAATCCTAATCTTTTCATTATTTTCCTCATTTTTTGCATTCTCATGAATTGCATCATTATATGACATTGAATTGCAATTTTTTTACGATAAAAGAATTTGTCGTATATTTTATTCGCATGTGTTCTTATTTTCCTCCAAGAAATTTGACCATGAAGATTATCGAAAACACCACTTTCAATTCTAAAAAAAGTATTTTCATTAAATTCAACATCACATTCTATATTTTCATCTTCATCTTCATTATCATTTTCATTTTCAACTTCAAAATGATTTACATTTTCATCAACAAAAGGATCATTCTCATCTTCAATTTCAACAAATTCTATAAAAGTTTCATCTCTCTGAATATTATCAATGTCAATATCATTAAGTCTAGCATCTTGTAAAACTTCTACATATGTACAAATTTTCCATTTCACTAACATGTGGATTTGTGCATATTGAAACATTCTCCATAGAATTGAAAGAGGGATTTGAAGACATAGTAGGACTTGCTTGTATAATCATATTCTTCTCCAAATTGACTTCTTGCAAATTAGCTTCATCTACAACCATGGTCTCCTCAATGTTTTCATCTTCAATAGTTGTGGAATTAGACGCTCCCCCATCATTCATTGATTTAATTCTCGTTCTTCTTTGTCTTTTTCTTTGTCTCTTCTTCTCTTTTTTTGCTTCAATTTCTTCAAGAGTCAATGCCTTCATCCTCTTATTATGAGTTTTATCTCCCATGATTATAAAATTCTCAAGCACAAATGAATGTCAACAGTGAAATTCTTTAAAAATTTCAATCCAAATTGGAAGTTGAAGACCTATAAGGACAAAATTCTTCCTCTTGTGTTCCTCAAAACAAGTAGAAAACTAGCACAATTCCACTTTAAAAACTATTTTCTTCATGCCTCCTTTGAAAAAATCAATCCATATTGCAAGTTGAAGACCTTTTGTTCCTCAAAAAAAGTACAAAACTAACAAAATTCTACTTCAAAAATGGTTTACATGATGCCTCCTTTGAAAAAATTAATCAAAAATCCAAATTAACCACTTGTAAAAATAATAGTTGATGAAAAATAGCCCAATTTTACTGCTCTCAGCTGTACATGTGAAGTTGCAGACTTCACAGTAATTTTTGACAGTAAATTTAAATAAAACGGTTAAAAAATAAATGGGATCCCATTCCTAATATTTAATGTGGGGACAATTGACAAAGGAACAAGGTCCCATTTATAAGATGGGATCTCGTTTCCTTGTCAATGGTCACACTATTTAATATTGGGAAACGAGATCCCGATTATAAAACAGGATCCTGTTTCTAAAAAAATGAATTTGAATTTTATTTGTGGTCGGGTTTTTGATTTGTATTTTGGTTTGGTAAAATCATTGGGAATCCGAACCTAGGCCTTCAACCTGGTTTGACCTGCAAGTTGAAGGTCCTAAGAATGTCAGAGAAAAATACCGAGTTTGGATATATGGCTGATGACTTTTTTTGCAAATTTTTTTGATGAAATTAAAACCCATTTTAGATGAGACAATGCAGATTCCAAATATGTAAATTTTTTTACAATTGGATTATTTTTTCTATTTTTCAATTAATTTATGATGAAACATGTCCATAAACTTTAAATATTAGGGTTTTTTAATATTTTAATAACTTTTGATCAACATAACATTTTGATGAACAAATTGCATGAAAAAAATTTTCAGACAATTCTTTTCAATTAAATTTTTTTTCAAAAAATAACAAGTTAAGGTCATCTTATGCATGTCGTACATGATTTTTCAGAATGATAAATATGCCTGCTAAAAAATTAACAAAAAAAAAAATCAATAAAAAAATATAGAAAATATTGAGAACAAGCTTCAATGAGTCACAAATCTTTTCCCAAAAGAATTTAGAAAAATACGATAATTTAGGTCAAAATATGGATGTTGTACACGTGCATGGTATGGTATAAAAAAATGACTTTTAAACAGTGGTTTTTAGAAATGCCTATTGAAACTCAATTTGTACAATATGGGTATTGAAATAAATTATATATTTGGAAACTAGACTCCAAGTACTACATTTATGATTAGTGACTTTTTTGAAGATTCCATCTGTAAGTGCTTCAAATTTTAAGGTCAAATGTGTCAAATACTAAAAATCAGGGAAAACACTTCCACTTTTTGGCCAAAAAGTGGACTCAACTTCTTGCCATCACCTATAATATCATTAATAAATGACCTAAATTGAAGAGCAATCATATCAGTAAATGATTCTATTCAAGAGTATAATCTCCTTAGTAAAAAGGGTTAAACAAAGAGTAGAATATTGTCAACAATATGACCACATCAAGAGTATAAAGCAACCAATCAAGTAATAACTCAAACTCAATAGGTAATCCCACCTATGGCTTCAGTCAAATAGTAATTCATAAACTTAAGTGATCAACTTAATCACATAGGTTAGTCTCAAATTTATTATACCCTAATCTCGAATATAATAAATAATCAACAATCAATTTGATTATAAAGGTTAATCTCAACCTATGTGCTTTAAACAAAGCTTAAGTAAATATTCCAACCTAGTATGTAATTCCTAACCTAGGCTTTCATTCAGTAGTTTAAAGTAATGATCAAGTGATCATTCAAGTATAGGTTGACAATATGATGTTTCATCCTATCATATCTTTCATACTATCATTGTTGATGTATTGCTAAACCTTATCATTCCTAAGGTTTCCTAGTGTTACAAGCTAACAATGTCAAGTCACTTCATGAAATTGATACATTTCACATTATACATGTAGTGTAGACTATCTATGTATAGAAATAGCAGATCATCTGAATTCCCATATAGGGTATATAAGAGTATTAAATCACTCCCTTAAGCTATTCATGCTTTCATTAAATCTAGTATATAATACTATTGATAAACAATCACTCCTTACTAATGGAGTATCTAAAATACTCATAAAGAAATCATAACATTCATGATTCTTTTTCTCTCCAAATAAGCAAATAGATCATTTCTCTATTTCAATCAATCTAATGCATTTCCAAATAAAACATACAAGACATTCAATCTTTCACTAAACAAATAAACATAATGAGAATAGAATTGCATGCCTGAACATAATCACTTAAACCTAATTGACTCACTGGTTCTTTAGCTTGACACCTTCTTAAAATAAAATTAGCAACAAACCCCTCTCAATTCCTCTCACTAAAGTTTCCTCACAAATAACTCTAAGCAAAATAATAATCTCTTAATAAAAATGCAGCGGAATGGAGCAACATAATAATGCGTAGTAGAAGTGTATCCAAATGATGTAAGGGTGCCTCTATTTATACCCAAAAACCATCATCTATAGGCTACAAACAAGGCCAATGAAATGACACTTCTCAGCTATCGACTCAGCTTGATAACAAAAAGGTTGTGAATCCCTATCTCAATACTCACCCAAAAAGAACAACAGGATGATTCTTTTCTTGCCAACAAGAAGTTGATTGATTCATATTGCGCATGTTCCAATCTAGAAATCAACTTACAGGCTGAAGGTACTTCTAAAAGAAACACAGAGTTCATGATATGGCACCAACAATTCACCATGTTCCCTATTTACTAGCGTGTTGTTTGCACAGAAGAATAAGTCAATACTCGGTTGTGTTTTAACTATGTTGACTTGGTCATGGATAATACTTTTTCCACTTAACAATGAATTGACTTACCTTTTAAAGCGTTACTTTACTCATTAATACCTGGGCATGTATATTATGTTGTTCCCTTGGTGCATTATATGTGCAATAATATAATAATGTAACATGGCTCTTATACGAGACTTCACTTTTATAAGGTTTGCATTTATAGGTTAAGCGCTTGTATTAATTCATGCACAAAAGGTATGGTATAATAATTTTGGATTTTTTTAAGCCTTACACATATTTATGGTCACGCCATATATGTGTCAACATATTTTATTTTCAATATAACCACACTATATACATATTAATGTATATATATATATATAATATTATAAATGCATACCAAGTTATATATATATATATATTAACACATATTTAAATCATAGATTGATATTCAAATACATAAGCTACTATAAATATATTTATTCACCTATATATCTTGGATATATAAGTATATATAAATAGTCATTTATATTACGTATACATACATTTATATGCATATATATGTGTTATATCACCTTTCAATGTTGTTGATCTATATATGTTTTAGAATATTTATATATATATATATATATATATATATATATATATATATATATATATATATATATATGACGATCAATTACTCACACATTATTATGTGTAAGTCATCAATAATACATATATATATATATGTATAATTAATATACATATATACGCACCCACACATACTTAGATACTCAATCATAATCATTCAAACATCACATGACTTGTCATAAAGCTTTCAGCATCCTAACTTGAATGGACAAGACTATATCTCAAGGGAGTTATAAACAATAATCCTAACTTCCTATCAACCCAATGGAAATCAAGACCAATACCACATACCAATATACATGTATATATGTCTATTATTGTATATGTTTATACGTATGTAAACATCATCGATACATACATATATTCATATACTTTAGTAAATACATATATACATATATATGATTTTTACTCTCTTTAACATAAATACATTCATATCCTCATCGGCAGGTATATACATTAAGTGTATATATATACACATATGGATATAATTGATTCTCCATGTATGTATACTTGTAAGTATTTCTACTTACATACATATGCACATGATTATACTCTCATGCACAGATCAATATATATATATACCCATATACATGTATACATTTAACGTACATACGAATCAATGTAAAGACAACTATACACAAAGTCCAAAGACTCAAAGATTCAATCATAACTTTATCACACAATCAAATTAATAAAATTTATTTTCTCAAGCATCTCAATGTATCCCCAAAGGTTACTTGGTTTCCACTGACCTGACTCCACTAGACCAACTAGGGTGTGAGTGTATGTAAGCTCAATTAGGTTTCATTAAGGGTTATCTAACCAATCACTTCTCTTTAGTGATACCCCCCTTCCAAAGGATTGTACCTATCCTACAACCATCTTAGTGCAACACCAAGGTAGTTAGTTGTTCATAGTAAATCCACTTGCATCATAACACATTTGTATCAACAAAGCAATCCTCTAATTCAAAACATACTCATTCTTTTGAAATCAATAACATCTTATTGCATATTCACATATTTCATTTACCTAACAATATATTGAAGTCACAATTTACATTTATCAACATTTTCAATCATAATGATAAAAGTAACTTGGTAACTATGAAACAAGATGTAACAATTGGTGTCTCCAATAGGTTGGTTCCTACAAAAGAAGATTTATACAAAAAGAAATATTTTATTGTGGGTTTCTCCTTAAAGGGTTTCAACATAAATCATGTGTTCTTTTTGTGTTCTTAAATGCTAGATCTTGCATGTGTGTTATTGTTGTGATTGATTAAGTTTTGAAAAGTAAAAGATTGTGTTATCCTAATTCACCCCCCCTCTCAGCATAACTATGTGATCATCATAAAAATTATAGTTTAAGGATAAATTAATATTTTTAATTAATTATACATGTCTTATTGCGAGTGTGGGATATTTATTTAGAGAAAAAATAAGGAAATTCTAGAATAGGGCATTACAAATTTCAATGATTTTGGGTCAAGGACCTTAACCAAGCCTCTAAGGGGCTCTCTCAAACTGTTCATGAAATGAATAGTCAAATTATTCTCTAGCACATTAAGTACCATCACAACTACCCTCTGGGATTTATCCATGTATGTATAAACTAAGCCATAGCATATAATGGAAATTCCCTAAAGTGCTCCTCTAGGTCTTGCTTCTCAAATCTATTGACCACTCTCTTGCAAAACTAGCCCATGATTCCACCACTTATGTGCAACTCCTTCTAGATGAAATATCACAAATTTAATTGCTTCCTACTCATACATAGGGCTCAGTGGGAAGGAAGTATTAAAAATTTTCATCCAAGGCTGGGCTAAAGCTTTGTAAGATTCATCAAATGAGGAGACAATGAGCTTCCCAAATTTTCTTTGCAAATCTTTGCAGGGTCAATTTGAGGTGGATCTCCTTTCATTCATGGCTTTGGTTCTTGACTTCAATGTACAAAAGTTCATGAAGGAGATTTCTCCTTGAAACTCAACACTCTTTGCCCCATATTCAACATGGAGAGCATACAAGTCATCCTCTTGATAGTTTTCCATATCATTTTTCATGTTGACTTATCTCTATAAGAAATTCTTGATAGTTCAATACTGTTGACTAATTTCAATGGGGAGTTTTTGTTCACTACTAAAGATGAGGATTCCCCTTATACACCATTACTCAAAGGCATAGTGGCATGGTCTATTCCAAGCATCTACGTACTTTGAGTAAAGAGACCAATCAGATATTGTCATCCATCCTTTAAGGGTCTCATCATGTTAACAAATTCTAGCTCGTTATCTTCACGTGACATCTTCTTTTTACTACATTCCCTTAGTTGATGTCTTATTTTTATATCACTCACTAGCATGTAGTAACTTTATTCTTCTACCTCCCTCAAGTTAACCAAGGCTTAGTTCTAGTACCATCGTATTGGGAATAAGTCCTACCATATTAAATTTTTCTTGAGTTCTTTCTTTTTTGTCTATCTAACCCTTTTTGACCCACTATTTATAACTAATTTCAGACATCCTAAGTGGTTCTCCATGTGCCTAATAAGTGTTAAAAGTTACAAATAATTGAAAAGATTCTAAATGTTTGGAATTTTCTAGTCATTTTCCTTAGGTTTGGTAAGTTCTCGGACTTGTGAACTTGGGGAGTTTCCCTTCCAATCATGTATTTTCCTCGCCTCTTGCCTTCACTCCACTTTCCCTTTGTATTTTTTAACTTGTTGAACTTACCCCTCTAGGTATGTTATTTCGCCTAAGTTTGACTCTATTTGTTTTCATGGCCCCTTGGACTTCCATCTCCCTTCATGTCATCCATCTGAAGTCTATTTTTCTTCTATATCTATCTACCCATCAAAATTCTATGTCCTTGATACCTTGAACAATGCTATAGATTTTTCTTCACCCCTGACAATCCAAAACTCCTACCTATTTTTTGTTGACTTCCTACCAACTCACCAAAGCAACCTAAAAATACCACGTGCATTGAAAAAGGTCTAGATGCACTAGAAATGTATAGAAAATTGATAGAAACATCATTTCATTTCCTAAAGTCTTCTCTATACATATTTGGTGCTTGATTTCAAGGTAGTTTTTGATAGAGAAACCTTGTATGCAATTAGGGTTATGTCTAATGGTTTTTTTTTCCCTACACCTACTCACAATCACTCATACAACTATTTTGGTGCCCTAACTTCACATAACAAGTAAAATGAACATTGCAATAGTTGTGGCAACATTAATGCAGTGGAAAAATAATTGTAGTGGCTAGATTTTGAAATGGTTTCAAGATGTAATGATGGAAATGGCTCTAATTTTCCCTTAATGCACATCAATGACCTCTACGACTACCCAAATTGATTTGATTGACCACCATGATGGATTTTATGTTATGAGTGAGGATTTGAAGAGGAGAAAGAAAAATAAAAGAATGCATGAGTTAATATGACTGTTAGGATTTTGAAACTTGATGCATTTTCACTGTGTTTTGGGTGATTTACAACAAATTTTGCAAACCCATTTTGGCTCTACACACTCAAAATATTGAGCCATCATTGCACATAGTAAAACAAATTAAAATAATGAGGATTTTTAGCATGTTTTAATTGTCGTACAAATCCTAATGGTTTTGTTGTAGCATCTACCCAATTAATGAATTAGAAAAGTATAGAAATTTTTGAATAAACATAATTGTTACTCAAAATCAAAGAGTCAAAAATTGACCATTTTTTTTTCAATTACATCTAATGATTTTAAAATCACTACAACTAATACAAATCCATTTAATATGCTTTGATATAACTATAAACTCATAACATTTTATGTTACAATTATAGATACATCATGATATCAAGTTCAAAATCTACAAGGGAAGGAAATGGGAGAGAGAGAGCATCATCGAGGTGACTTCTACCCTACCATGAAACATTAAGCTTCCTCGTGCCACTCCACTAGAGAAGCATGTCCCATCATAAAGGATCTAACAATACGTGGTTTACATGCATGATGGAATCCAATTCACTATGTGAATCACTAATGCCCTATCATGCCTATATGCTCATGCATCATATATCCAAGCTCATGTCCATTTCATACAATAATAATGAAAGAGAATGTAATTCAAACAAGCAATGCACTTATGCATGCAAATCATTGACAATAAATATCTATAGCACAAAATGTCCAATCATCTTATTATGATATCTTGAAATTCTACAAGATGGATAAAATAATACCCAAAATACAAAAAATATAATGACATTAGTTCCTATAATCTAATTCCAAAGCAATAACATTTACTAAATAGTATGCCAAGGAGGCTACTCCACATCCAACAAGTTCCCTAAATCTACTCACTACTAGGTGATTTAAGAACCAAAGGTCTTACTTCCTCATTGGTAATTTCAAAGTCTAGAACCCTTCTCTAGACTTCAATAAAATGCTAAAATCATAATATTCTACTCCTAAATGATGATATTAACCATTAAATTTGTATACTTGCATCATATACATCAATTCACAAGATTCAATCTACATATTGCAGTAGAAAATGACAGTGTTTAAACAATCATAACTTTCATGTATCTTGACCAAAATTTAAATTTAAATATATTTAGAAAGGTGGTAGAATTAAGAACAAAATCCAGATTTTTTTTCAAGAATCCTAACCATTTAAGAGCAATTTTATATGAAATTCAACTCACTAGTTGCTTCTCAAAACAATAATTCGAAAAAAGAAAAAAAGAAAAAAAGACATTTTTAACTATGTTTGCATGCCTTTATAATTTAGCATCAATCCTATAAGGTCAGATTTTGAGTAGGAAACTACAATTTAACCATGCATGAATGAAACCTTGATAGAAAAGAGCTCTAAGCTAATTGTATTGACTTCATCTTACCCATTTTTCATACACATACTATATGTTGAAAAGACATGAAATATGGAATAATATAAGATCATAAAAATTTACTTCTCACAAAGAATATGTCTTCCCTTTCTCTCAATACCACATCATATTGATAATCATCATTTACTTTCTTGTTCATTGCATGGTTTGTTTTCATATGATTCAAATTGATTATAGCAATCTAAGAACATGAATAGAATTTTCTTATTGAAACATATTTTTTTGTTCAGTCATTAGGAACAAATAATCATCATTTACTTTCTTGTTCATTGCATGGTCTGTTTTCATATGATTCAAATTGATTATAGCAATCTAAGAACTTGAATAGAATTTTCTTATTGAAACATATTGTTTTGTTCAATCACTAGGAAAAATTTGGGTTTACTTTGGGAAATGTTTTCTAAATATTTGAAAAGGGATCCCAAAGTTGCTACTTGTATCATCCAAAACAATGAGTTGAAAAATATGAGTGTAACACTTGTAATTTGAAATGAAACAAATTTTTAGTTTGACTACTAAACCCAACAAAGAGAATGCATGTTAGTGTCATATAAAAATGTGCCTCTATGCATTCAATAGTAAATGAACCCAAGTGAATCTTTTAAGATAAGAAAAGGAAACTTTTACCAAATAAAAGAAACTAGAGCACAACATTTTTGTAAAGTATTTCACATAAACACCTATCACCGACATGTCTAAGAAAAGATAGTAGTTTGAATGTTCTTACAAGAAATAGCTTTAATGGGAGGCAAATTAAAAGAGCTTTTCAGAATGCAAGAAGGGATCTAGAACCTTGTTGATATGATAAGAAGTTTAAATATCCTACCATGAGGTTTTATGTCATTATGAGGATACTTTAAGTTAAATATCAAAGGTCAATCAATACAAATCAACATAGTGTTGTATTTTATCCCATGTCTCAATGATCACCCATTTATGGTGAAACACTTAGATCCTTTCAAACTAGGATTAGTAAACACTTTGCTAGAAAATGTCACCAACAAGTTGGGAAATTGGCATTAGAAGAATACCCTATCCACAAAGCACCACATTTGCATTGAAGAAGTGCTCATTGCATAAAGTGACTACCTAGGGAAGCATCAAAATAGAAAAGCTCCCAAATAATTTTAACTGGTATTGTGGCCTAAGTTTAAGCCAATCATGGAGGCCCATCCTCCATATAGACTTAAAAATAGAATCCGACAAAATTAAAAATATTAATATGATATATTCAGACATGGAAACTCTATATCATGCACCTAAGACATATCTATTTACAATTATTTTGTATTTTCTACATTCCATATTCCTCAGATGTCCTAATAATTGATCATGAATGGTGATCTAAAACCTCACTCTATTTATAAATTTTTTTGCAAAGTCACATACCATCCTCTAGAGACAAGATTTAAAATTCTAGATTTCCTTCAATGACTTATAACAATGATAAATTGATAAGCCAACACATATTATCATCTGGTTGCTTGAAGATAGACATGACAATTTAGATAATCATAAACCCATTGCTGGTTAATAAAATGGAAGTGACCATATCAAGAAAGGAGAGATATATACCTACAAAAGATTGGGTAATATCAAGCGTGTTTGTTGCTATTTCATACATCTGAAACAATTTTGAAACCTCAAGTCTGCTAAAAACAATGCTTGAATCCAATTATGTACTTCAAATTTTTGTTGCCAAAACACAAAGAGGGAGAGTGAAATATTATCCTAGTTTCTAGGGCTAGAGATCTATATTAATACAAATTTTCTCATTTGTAAGGGTTGATCATTTCAGGTTTTGATTATATTAAGTGCATACTAGTTTAGGTTTTCAATTTCTAATAGTATGTACATGCCATTAAAATTTCTCTCTAAGTTGTAAGAGTGGCAACTATTATAGTGTGTGCTTGTAAACAATTGTCTCATTAGTTGGTCATTAGTGTTTTAGATGGTTTTTAGGGTTTTGAGGTGGGGCAAGCCCTCTCCTTGTAAATTCTCTTCAACCACATTTACTGGTGCAATTGTAATGGATATTTGAGAATTGTTTTTGATAAAGGAAAAAACGGGTTTTATAGGGACCCAAAACCACAGAGTTTACAAAAAATAGGAAAAAGAAATAAAGTCACCATAGACAAAAATGATGCATCAAAATAAAGCCCAAGAAACACAAAAACCACCAACCCAAGGCCAGCAAGGACCACCAAAAAAACAAAAACAAAAAAACTAGCAAGAAACCCCCAACTAACCTAAGAACTTAAGAGCTTCAACAGCCTCAAATTCAAGATTGTGCATTTCCTAAGTGCCCTTCTTTAGGACCTGAACCATCTGGGGTGTAGGATGAGTCTTCCTCTTCATACTAGCTCACGTTCGCTTGGAAATACCAACATCCTTAGTACTGTTCTTGTCCTTATCCACAACCAAATCCACAACCAGAGAACCTTGTTGTGAGTTCTCCATTTTCTCAGACATAGTACTAATGATGATGGCATTATGTTTCACCATTCTATGATTATGCTCCATAATATTTTTCATAGTATTTTTCATGGCATTGGATATTTGAGAATTGTTGTAGCATTTTAATTTATTACATTTTTTCATATGTAATAATCTTTTATCTATTATGGATGAATACTATTTTTTCATATGTAATAATCTTTTCTATTATGGATGAATACTATTGAATTCAGATAGAGATTATAAGTAAAATTGTATGTTTTGCATAATATCTCTATTATTCCTTATTGATTTCTTGTAATGCTTAGACACTACAGTTACCTAATAAGACACTATTCACTAAAGATCTTGACTCTCCATACTCATACAAAAATAGATTTCTTTACTAGTTTTATGAAAATAGAAATAGAAAGTTTGCTTATGTCTACAATTTAGTGAGATAACTAAGGATAAATGTTAAGTGAAAGTTGAATTATCACATGTTTAGTAAATTGTGCACAATATTATATAATTGAAAAAAATGGTGCAAGGTGGCGAAAAGAAGTGAAAAAACGTAGGAGGCCTGCAAGGGAAGTGATGGGGAGATATTAAAGAGGAAAGTCAATCAAGAGAAGGCAGATCAGGAGGGAGTAGAGTAGGGGAAAACTCCCACACCCTGAAATGGGTTTTCATGAATGGAAAATGGGTGGACATATGCCTCCTAATCTATCGTAGGATAGAGACTTACACTGTGAAAAACCAAAACTAGGTTGGGTGGTAGACTCAGGGAGATGACAAGAGAAGGGTGCCAAATCTAGGGCCGAAGCCAAGCAAATGAAATAGGAGCAGAGAAGGAAGGAGCATATGATACAATAGGCCTGGGTGGTTCTAGGAAAAAAGAAGTCTTGGAGAAGAGGCGTCAAATTGGAGAAGCGAGTTGAATGGGAGTCTAAAGTGATCCAATAACCCTTGGAGAGGAAAGGGCTATGGAAACTCTAACTTCATGAGTAAGGGAAAGACAAAACCATCGGGTGATAAAGACCTAGGAGGAAAGGGATAGAATCAAGCAAGATGGAGGATGAACTCAAAAAATTTGAACCCGAACAAAAGAGGAACTGGAAGGAAGAAATTCCAAGGAAAAAGGAGTGGGAAAGACAAGGAAGCCAATATGAGGCCATGGGGGAGTAGGCTATTCACATTTCCATCAAAGGCGATAGAAGCAAGGGTCGCCAAACTAAAAGATAGAGCTCTATTTGAAAAATGGTGCAGTCCAAGATGCTCTAAGGAGGAGATCATGGATTGGTGGAAAAATAACTTCAAAGATCGGGTAAGCATTCACCAATTACCGAACTCCTTTTTTCTTATAGAGAGCATATACATGAATTTGAAGCAAGAAATTGTGTATGGAAATCCCATGTTTTTAAAAGGTTATTGTTTTCATTGCTTAAACTAGGAATCAAACTTTGATCCATAGAACTATTCCATCAAAATGACCCCACTTGGATCAAACTGGTAAACCTCCCATCTGAATACTGGAATTTGGAAGCTTTGGTGAAAATAGGGGATGCATTAGGGGTATGTTTAGGAGTACATGAAGATTTTATAAATGGAAAAAAAGAAGAGGCCAACTTCCTGGTGGAAATAGTGGAAGGAGTGGAAATTTATAAAAACTTGGAGATCCTGATGAAGTTTGGAAGTTGGTAAACGAAAAGTGGAGGTTTGTGAAGGATCACACATGGGGAAATGCATCTTCAAAAAATCAATTCAGGAAGGTTGTTCTGGAAGGATGGTAGAAATCAAGGAAAAAAATTTGGGAAAATGAGAGAAAGGAGGAAAGATAGACCATAATTAGAAAGGTCAAAACCGAGAGCCCTGGTTAGAACAGAAAGATGAGCCAAGATCTAGAAAGAGTAAGTTGGATTGGAATTCTCTGGGTAGAAAAGTGGAATTTCGTCCAATGCCAGCATACTCCAAGGAGGCAATGTCACAAGTAGAAAAAGATATAAATATACTGCTAGAAGAAGCCAAAGAACTACAAAAAGGAATCAACCTTTAGATAAGAGAGTTATCCTTCAGTTAAGCAAATAACTCAAGGATGGGAGTGCAAGAGGAAATAGTAGAAGAATCGAAGGTGCTTCCAGAAGAAAAAAAAGGTGTTGAAGAAGAGAAAGTGGAGAATGAAGGAAACATTACACAAACTGAGGATGAAGGGAGTGATCCAGAACTAGAATTAGAGAATGAAGATCAGAAGGAGGTTGAGGAAGGGGAATTTATTGAGGAATGGATGCTAGAGCAAACCCATTCAAAAATAAATAAATAAAAAACATCAAGAGGAAAGGAAAAAGGGGACCGAAATCGAACAAAGCCAGGCTGGAAATTACAACCAATGTGGTAGGACAAAGAAAACTTAGGTCTTGGAAGGATGTGATCCTTCTGAGAGGTCAATGAAGATCATTACATGGAATCTTAGGGGCATCAATGCCCCTAACAAATGGTGCATGGTCAAGCGCCAAATTGACCAGTCAAAGGTGGACATAATACTAATGTAGGAAACCAAATGGAGCAAAGAGGAAGGTAAAAGAAAGATGGACAATTGGAAGCAATGGAGAGGGAAATTCAAGAAAGTAGATGGTGTGTCGAAGGGTGTTGGAACCATATGTAACCCATTATCAATAGGAGGTGAAGTAGTAGTAGAAGAAAGCAATTGGCAATTAACAATATTTAAGGGTCTGATGAGGAATGAGTAATTCTTCATCATCAATGTATATGGACCAATTTCCACAATGGAGAAAAGACAAGTATGGAGGAGGATATCAAGTGAGCTTGAAAACCAGAAGAATGAGAGAGGCATAGTAGGAGGATATTTTAATGCTACCCTAAAAAAATGAAGAGAAGCAAGAGGGCATGGGAAAAATCACCATCATCCAACATGATTTCTAGGAGTTTGTAGACAACAATCAATTATTGGAACTTCAAGCAAAAAATGTAATAATTACTTGGTCAAACAGGAGGAAGGGCTTCACCAATATAGCTAAAAGGTTGGATATATTTTTGATCTAGGGAGACTGGGGGGAATCAACGGGCACTCATGAGGCCCAAATTCTATCATTCACAGGTTTAGATCACTTCCTAGTGCAGTTATTGTTTAGGTAGGATGATCCTCCAAAAGGAAGCCCATTCAAGTTTGAAAACATGTGGTTAAGGGATGAACAACTTTTGGAACTAATGGAGAAATAGTGGAATGAAATCAAGTTTGGAGACCAATCAAACCTATATAAAATTAGCAAGAATTTAGGTTTCATCAAAATCAATCTCAAGGAATGGAATAAGGCTCATTTCAAAAATATCTTTCAAGAGAAGGAAAGAGTGGAGCAGGAGCTAACGACTCTAAATGAACATGTAATTCAAAATAGCATGGAGGCAGACGACTTTGAGAATGAAAAAATCCTAAAAGAAGAGGTAGTAGAGATTTTGAAAAGGGAAGAATGCTTTTGGTGCCAAAAATCAAGAAAGACTTGGCTAAAGGAAGGAGATAGGAACACTAAGTATTTCCACAAATTAGTAATTGCCACCGCACTAGGAATAGAATAGCAAAAATTAGGAAAGAGAAAGGGGAAATTGCATAATCCTCAAAGGAAGTAAGCAAAGAGGCTGTCAAATTCTTTAAAGCAATCCTAAACAAGGAAAGCCCAAAGAATAGGGCAACAAGAGAAATTTTGTTGAGAACAATCCCAACCATCATAAATGAAGAGTAGAATAGTAGGTTGTTTCAAAAAATTAGTAAGGATGAGGTTAAAGGAGCAACCTTTCAGCTGAATCAAAACAAGGCCCCAGGACCAGATGGCTTCTCGACTAGATTCTTTCAAAAAAAATTGGATATTGTAGGTGATGACTTGTCGACAACTGTAGAGGAGTCAAGAAGAAATATGGTGATGTTGGGGGCATTAAATGAGGTCATATCATAGGAACAAAGTAGATTTTCCCTAGGAAGATCAATAGTCAAAGGCATAATCATTACCCATGAAACCATCCACATAGGTAGGAAGACCAAGGAAGTATGTATGGTGTTGAAGCTAGAAATTCTAAAGGAATATGACATGGTGGATAGGAAATTTTTGCTAGAAGTATTGGGGAAGTTTGATTTTTTTGAAAAATGGATCAATTGGATAAAGAGTTGCATCTCAACTACCAAATTTTCTATATTGGTGAATGGAGTAGCACATGGATTCTTCACATCATCAAGGGGTCTAAAGAAAGGTGACCCTCTCTCACCTCTCTTATTCATAATCATGGAAAAAGTATTAGAAAGAAGCATCCAAACCTTGAGGAGAGAAGGAAAATGGGCTGGAGTTCATGTAGAAAATGGTATGGAACCCGCTACACACCAAAAATTTCCAGATGATACCATCTTTTTTGGGTCAGCAAGATAGCATTCTACAAAAAGGGAGCCAATGAGGGAGGTCTTCCCAAGCTAATCCAAAAATCCACCAAGGAGGAGGCATGAATGTAGGGACTGTATCAATATCCCCACCAAAAGTGCTAGAGCTACAACATAAAAGGACACCGAAAAAATAAATGAGAAGAATGATCCTCACCTCTCCCACAAAGAATGCATGTAGAGGGGCCCTAAAATCCACTCTTCTGAATACTATCCCAAGTTAGACACATGTTCCAAGCCAAAGTCCAAATGAAGCAGTTGCACTTCAGCCAAGAAAACTTATTCCACACCCTCTTCCACCAAGGAACCTCCACCCCCTCAATCCTTTAAGAGAGTAGTCTCTGGTAGCTAGAAGCAATCGTATAATGTCCTTTCTGGTTGGGAGACCATGCAAGAACATGCTTATCCATGAGTGAACTGCACTGTCTACCAAAAAAAATACTATGAAGCACCACACACTCCTTTTCCATGCCCACCACCAACCATTCATTGGGGTTCTTCTAGCTAGCACTCACTTGCTGCCCATGAAAAGAAAGCAACTTAAAGACGCTCACCCTCAACTAGCCAGCATCACCGAATCTTTGACTCAGGGTCACCAAGTTAGGAAACTAAGAGATAAAAGGGGGGTAACCATCCCAAGAGTCAAACCAGAACGGAGCCTCTGTCCCCTTTTTACAAATCCAAAATAAACCATCCTTGACAAGCGCAACTCCTTTCTTAAGAGAAGCCTAGATTTTTGACCCCTTTCCCACCAAAGGGTAGTGAGGGATATCTTCTCGAGAATATCCTAGAAATTCTTATGGGAAAGAATCCTGGCCCATATCCGGTCCTGCTCAGTGCACCACCACCAACAAAGTTTAGCTGCCAATGTCATACCTACCAGTGAGGACTGCCTTAGCCCCAATCCACCATACTGCTTATGACTACAAATAGTATCCCAATTAACAAGAATCCATTTGGAAGACATCAAACTTCCATCCCATAAGAACTATCTTGCTAAAGAGTCCATCTCCCTAATAAAGTCCATCAGGGCCACCTGAAGCATACCCCGATAGATTGGGAGAGCTTGAATCACAAACTTAAGAAAATCAATACAACCCGCAAAGGACAACCAATGATTGGTCCAATGAGTGAATTTCAAATGAAATTTATCTAGGATAGGCTGCCACGACTCCCTAGCTATCCTGCACACAACAATAGGAATCCCAAGATAAGACAAAGGAAGAGCGCCAATCTGAAACTGAAGAATCTAAGCAATTCTCCTTTGAATAGAATCGAGAGTGTTGAAGAAAAAGATGGAAGATTTTTCCTCATTAATTAATTGACCCGATTCCACAAGATAAATATCTAGAACCTAGCGAAGATTTACTGCTTTTTGAATAGTGGCCACACCCATGAAAGTTGTGTCATCCACAAACTCCAAATGGGATTGTGGGGGTAAGTCACCTCCCCACCTCCACCCGTGGATGAGCCCCAACTCCACATGTCTTCTTAGTAAGCATCCCAAACCCTCAACCAACAAAAGAAACAAGGAGAGAGAGAGTCCCCTTGCCTCAACCAATGAGAAGTGTCAAACAGCTCAAAGTGCTCCCCATTAATTAAAATGAAGAACGAAACATAGGTGATGCAACTCATGACCCAATTAATCCAATCATCTCCAAAGCCAAAAGTTTCCAAAACCTTCTGGAGAAAATACCATCAAACTCTATCATACACTTTAGCCATATCAAGCTTAATAAACATAACCTTTTCTCTGGAGTTGGCCATAGAATGAATGGTCTTATCTACTATAACCATACCATCCAAAATCTACCGAACTTCCATAAAACCACTCCGCTCCTCAGAAATGAGCACCTACAACCACTTTTTCAGCCTATTAACAATTAGGTTGGAAATAATCTTATACACCACATTGCAAAGAGATATGGGACAAAAGTGGCTTAATCTATCCACTCCTTCACACTTGGGAATGAGTGCAATGAAAATGGAATTCAGATCCTTTAATATCTACTTATTCCTCTGAGATTCTTGGACCACCACCAAAAGGTCCAACTTGATAATATCCCAAACTATCTAAAGAATTCAATTAGAAAACCATCAGGGCATGGGGTCTTCCCCTTCTTCATCTGAAACACAGTCCCCTCCAGCTCCTCCATAGTGATCTCTCCCATGAGATGATCCATCATTTTCCTAGACATGAGGGAAGGGATACAAGAAAGGACTTGAACTTCCTCCACAAAACTCCCCTGCAAATCCTCTCTGAATAGAGAAGTAAAATATTGAACAACATCATTCAAAATATAATGAAATGAAGAAAGAATCTCTCCCCTTCCATTGACCAAAAAAGGAATAGAATTACCATGAGGTCTAGCCTTTACTAAATTGAAGAGGAATGTAGAATTTTTGTCTCCCTCCTGGAGCCACTCAAGTCAAGATTTCAGCTTCCAAAAAATATCCTCTCGTAACTCCCATTCTTCCAAAGCTTTCAAGGCCCGTGATTCCTCCCATAGTAGATTCTTCATCACCCCATACTCCCTAATTATCCCAGTAATACCATCTAGCTTAGCCTATGCAGCAAACTTGGCACTAAAAATATATCTGAAGCATTGTTGATTCCAACGCTTAAGCTGGTATTTAAAAAACTAAAGGAGATTAGCAAAGACATGCATATCCATGCCATAGGAAGGTCTCCCATCCCGCCACCACAGAGTAACATAACCATGGAGATCAGGAACATGCAACCACATAAGCTGGAAATTGAAGGAGGAAGTTTGAGGACATCGAGTAGAGAGAATATAGAGCTTTATAGGCCAATGGTCCGAACCCCTCCAATCCAAAATTGAAGAGCTAGAAAACCACATACCACCAACCCAAAAACATGGTACTAGTATGAACCAATCCAAGTGTTCCATAATGTAGTTGTCACCAATCCTCCTATTATTCCAAGTAAATTGCTCGTTGTCAGGCTTGACATCAACCAGATTCAGAATAGAGATGTTGTCTTGGAACAACAACGCAGAGGCTTCCAACCTCGCAGTACCACCCCTCTTCTCTACAAGCTCCATAATATCATTAAAATCACCTCCAATAATCCTAGGATGGTAAGGAGCCATGTTGCAGACCAATCAAATGCTGGACCATTAAAGCTACTTGCCTTGCAACTCCACAGGCACATACATGTTGGAGAAAAGAAAAAGTTCCCTTGTCTCAAAATAGGAAGCCACCATGGAAAGAGAGGACTTAAAGGACACCCACTATTGGGGGAAAATCTTCCAAGGGTTCCATAAGAAAGCCACCCCCTCGAAGACCCTTGAGCACCAATGCATTGGAATTCACCATTCCTCCATAGCTTAGGCACTAAGCCCATCATACACTCAACAGAAAGCTTGGTCTCCTTCAGAAAAAGAAGATTAGGAGACTAATGTCTAACCAAATCCCAAAAAACTTTTTGTCTAGGGCCACTATTCAAGCCCCTTACATTCCATGAAAGAACAAACATTTCAAGGGGCTTGAGAAATTTGAATCTAGAGTCTTGACTAACCCTAATTTCACCAACGTCTCCCCTACCATTTTAATATTTTCCACATCTTTCTTCCTACCAAGCTTAGAAACTTTCTTCATTCCAAATTTCTTAAGATCTTTTTGCAAAATACCCAACTGAGGAGACAACTTACCATGTTCTTACCCATCTCCATGCTCGTTCTCCGCAAGGGGTGAGATAAAGCTTCTCCGCCCTTCACTGCTTCAACAACACTACTCGACACCTTCTGAGCCACCATTTGCTGATCTATTTCCAAGTTCATAGTCCCATCAGCCTGTGGAGCAAGAGGGGACATTGAACTGAGCCCTGCATGCCCTAGATCACCCCCATCCTACTCAAATCTCAGTATGCCCATGCTCACAGCCTGCTGGCTAGCCTACACTACCTCAACAAGAATCCCATGTTGTTCAATAACCATAGTCCCTTTATCCAGATCTGAAAATCTCGGATTCACTTCCTATTGGCTAAGGTCATCCAACATCTCAAATCTATTAAAAGTATCAACATCCTTCTTGTCCTTTAGATTCCTTTTCCCCCCCTTATTTCTATTCCTAGCTTAGGCAAGAATAAAACCATCATCCTTGACACCACCACCCTGAATAAGATCCTTGCCCTTATCCTCCCTAGTTGGATAATGAAGAGGATGAGAAGACGAAGCCCCCAAAGGCTTGGATTTTGGACATCTATGCTGAAGGTGGCCATACTCATGCCAGAAATGACATTGAAAGGGAAAGGTCTCATAATCTAGCTATTGCACCCATGAATACTCTCATGCACTCACTTTTATAGAGTTTGGAAATGGTTTTCTCAAGTCAATTTCCACACAAAATTGAGCATAAGTCATTACCTTCTTGAATTGCATATGATGTGACAATCCAACAAGTTTCCCTAGCATCGAGGCTGATAAATACAAAACATCATCGCACCAGCATTCAACTGGGAGCCTCAACAAACAAACCCAAACTAGAATCCGACTAGGAAGCTCCTTTGCTAGGTTGATGCCCACATACCAAGGCTTAATAAACAAGCCCACCTAGTTATAAAAGTAAGGCCCCCCCTCAAAGAACCTATTCCGATCATCCATGCAATCAAATGTAACCATGAAGTAGTTATTCAATAGGAGTTGAATCTCCATTAATTCCCCCTCTGGCATCCAAGTCCTCAATGTCTAGGCTTCCAAAAATTGCAAAGAGATTCTCAATCCAAAGAACTTGCAATATAGGGAGTGCCTTGAGTAATAATCAATATCCTCAACTAGCATCTCCATTGGAATCACTACATTTGAGGCCTCTCTTTATACCTTTCCAGACTTCCATTAATCTTCAAAATCTGAGTCCCTCAAGACAATCCCATCTCAATCTTCTCCGAGTCCAAAAAAAATAGGCTATTCTCAAAAATCTTAAAACCTTGTGAAGAGGGTTTTGATCCCAAAATTGAATGGAAATCCATCTTGCGGCTAGCCCCAGATGATTCCCCTCGAGACATGAGCCTAGTATGAGACCCTACGTAGGCATGCAATCCCATGGGTCAAGAGAACAAAAGAAAATAAATTCACAAGGGTTTACACAAAACCTTGTTCGGATTCACCCACTGCCACCAAAGTTGAGAAGAGATAGCTTTAAGAAGCTACACTCCAAACCCTAGTTGGACACCACACAGCCCAAAGTGTGAGCCTGTGTCATACACTAAACTCCCACACCTTCCCTTGGTGAGCTCAGCCCTATGCGGACCTAGCAGACAAAATAGAGATTCCCAAGAGAAAACACACAGATTAAAGTCGATCACCAAAACTTCAGACCAAACCCAACCAACGAACACCTCAACCCACCACAATGTTCTAGGAAGATCCAAATTAGGATAAAAAGGAGGCACCACAATCTCTTCACCCTAGAACACAGATATCCCCCCCCTTTGTCACACCTGCATGAAGAACCAAAAAGTGAGCTAGGGCACGAAAACCCTAGCTTGACCTATAGAGCTCCTTGCCGACATCTCTCTTTTCCTAGGGAATTCTCCCTATTTACATTGCTAATTGAAAATTAACAAAAAAATTCATTTATTGTGATGAAAAATCCTTCCATTTAAAAAAATAATAATTCTCATGAAAAAGTTGGGGCCCAAGGTGAAAATGATCAATTGGTTCAAAATAAAGTCTATAATATTTACTTTCCACCATTGATTTAAAATATAATAACTGTCCATTGAAATCAACAATGAGAAGAAATTTTGACCTCATGAACATTACCTCCCAATATATTTTACTCACAAAATATACAAAGAGAGTCATTATATTATATTTTTACGTTGAGAGACATCCTACAATGGCATTATGTGTGTTTAGAAAAAATCTACCTTAAATCAAGGAGAGTCTTGACATCATCACCCTTGATTTTTTGTTAATGTAAATCTTGATATTTGACAATAAGCTTGATATTTGAAATAAAAATTAAAAATAGACTTTTTTCCAAATATTTTATTCTTCAAGCATCTATATTTGGTGCTCACATAAATAAAATCATTATTATTAACAAGCTACCTTCTTTCGTAACTATTTTTCCTAACCATTGTTCTCTAACCGTTCTTGGTGCATATATGTTGTGCATGTGTGAACAAAGCCTTTCCTCGTCATCGTTCATTAACCAAGAAA